>JADRCH010000006.1:16518255-16537995 GCA_019843965.1 Rhynchomys soricoides | reverse complement strand
CTCACACACACATACACATACACACACACACACACACACACACACACTGTCTCAACAAAACAAAGACAAAAGAGGGAGGAGTAGAGGAAAGAGGCCTGTGAACAAGAACAAGAAGGAAAAGGAAGAAGGAAGGAAGGGAGGGAGGGAGGAAGGGAGAGAGGAAAGAAGGTAAAGAAACGGAGGAAGGAAGGAAGGGAGGGAGGGAAATTAGTCTTTAGGAAGATTTTCCAATTCACCGTTATAGGTTCACTCTCATTAGAAATATATAAATTATCCATTTCCCCCCATGCTCATTACTGTTCAGCATCATTCTCTTTATTGATTTATACATGAAATGTAATTTTTTCAAGTTTTGGATTTTCCATGTTTTAGGTTTCCACATAAAAATAAGCATGAAAATTAAACATGAATGCTTTTCAGTAAGCACATGCTAATTACTCGTTTATATTTACAGAAATTTGTGTATTTTGTCATCTTTATAACCTTTTCTTGTAATTTCACGTACAGTTACAAAAAAAGATCGTTCTCTCGTCCACATTGAGCGGCTCTTTCCAATGTTCTATTTTCCTTTTAATTTTGCTCATATTTTTAACTTACTAAAGCTTTTTAATGTTTAAAATTTTTATCTGATGTACTCTTTGAAACTTTTCTATATGTAGACAATATATTTAGTTTGTATCCATGACCCTAATCTCTCTCCCCCTTCTCCAAATTCTCATCATGTTCCCTTCCTCCTACTAAATGTAGTTAGTGTCATCTGTATGTAGTATGTCCATGTGTACGTGGCCATCCACTAGAGCATGGACAACCTAGAGTAGGCCACACCCTTACAGAAAGAGAACACTCCAGTTTTGTTTCTTTTTCACAGTCCATTTAGCTGACATCAGATTGACATTGTTTTTAGAGTTTTAAATAAAATTTAAAGTTTTTAATACCCCTGCCCTGTTGCTCCTCTTTACTGTTTGTCTAACCCTTCATTCAGGACATTAGTCAGTCCTTGCCCAGAAGCACTCATGAGTGACGGATACTTCATTTCCTTTGCTGTGTAATCTGAGTACCTGCACAAAGCACTAACATCTTCACAACCTATACTGCATGATCACTGTTAGCCAACCCTTAAGATAAGGATGATAGCTGGGCAGTGGTGGTGCACACTTTTAATCCCAGCACTTGAAGGCATAGGCAGGTGGGTCTCTGTGAGTTAGAGGCCAACCTGGTCTACAGAACAAGTTCCAGGACAGCCAGAGCCACACAGAGAAACCCTGTGTGTGTGGGGAAAAAAAAGAATGATACCCAGTTACCAGAACCTAGCCTCATAAAGGTCAATTGATATATGTTGGTAGCTAGAAGAAGTAACTCTCAGTTTCCCATCTTAAAAAATAGGGATAATATTTTTCAATCAAATAATCTTCTATAATAATGAAAGCAGATAAATATCTGAGAGGGCTTGGAACAATGTAAATTTACACAGAACAGCAAGATTCCTGTGAAGCAGTAATCACTAAGTAGATATTCCCAAATAATCAACATAACTACCCATTGAATTTGATTAACCCTGTGATCCATAAGAACAATCCTGAGTTTTAAAATTTTTAATATTTTTCCATCAGCACTGAGAAATGTGCTTATGATAATCAGTGGTGATTTTTCTTTAACCTTTATATTTGTGATTTTCTGGGAGTTCAGAAAACTTTCCTTTGGTAAATGATTGTATCCGTTCAAATTTTTACAAAGTAGCTTCATTCAATTATCTCAGGGGAGAAAATAGTGATTTTTGGAGTCTACAAATTCTGTGGGTGTTAATATTAATTTGAAAATTCTTTCAAAGGGCAAACACAAGCTGGGAACTGTGTCTCAAGCCTTTAATCCTAGCATTCAGGAGGTAGAGGAAAGCCGATCACTTTGAGTTCGAGACCAGCCTAGTCTATAGCAAGTTCTAGGCCAGCCAGAAATATGCAGTGAGACCCTGTTTCAAAAGGGCAGAGGGCTGAGAATGCATTCTATATATAAAAAAATTATATTTAGTATAGCAAATGTTTGGGGAAACTAACATTAAATGTGTAAAAGTTACTGACACTTTCCATACTTTAAAAAAAAAAAAAAAGCAAGCCATTCACTGAAAACCAGTTTATAAGTGTATTTAAAAGCTGTACTCGCCTAAAGCATTAAGACCAATATTTATGTTTAACAAATCACCACACTGATCTATAAAAGCTATGCCATGTTTCTGGAAGATTCTAAACACCTTTCTTTAAAAATCTATACTTACTTATGTGTGTTTTAACATAATACACACTTTATCATATAATTGTTGTCCAATTATTTAAAGGCATCATGGCTGTAATGAATTGACTGGGATTAAAGACCAGGTTAAGCATACTAAAGTGTAATTTAGAAGACAAGGCTGAGAACATGGCTCAGAGAATAAATTCCTTATGGCTTAAGCATGAGGACCCGGCTTCAGACAGTGCTCTAGCTTGCTTTCCACTGCCGTGATGACCAAAAGAGACCTAGGCTGAAATGGTGTCTTCCAACTAACAGATTATAGTCCCTCATCAAAGGAAGAAAAGGCAGGAACTGGGTTGCAGGAACTGAAGAGGATGCTTGGATGCTGCTTTACTGCCTGACTCTCAGACTCAGCTACCTTTCTTCTACAGATCACACCCATGTGACTAAGAACAGCACTACTCCCAGTGAGCAGGACCCTTCACATCAACGATCAATCAAGAAAATGTTCACAGGCCCATCTGATATAGGCAATTCCTTAGTTGACTCCCTCTTCCCAAGTGACACTTGGTTGTATCAATGTGCTTACACACAAAAAGAAAAAGAAGAAAAGAAAAAATAAAAAGAAGGGAAGGAGGAAGGGAGGAAAGAAGGGAAGGAGGGAGGGAGGAAGAATTTTACCTTTAAAGTGCTTCTATATTTTTGTTTCCCTTTTTACTTTCAAATATCATGAGTATCTGGTATTAACGGATTTCCCTTCTGATCACCTCTACTAGTTTTAGCTCATTATAAAATATATCTAAAGAAGTTGAACATAATGATGCACACCATCAATCCCAACACTCGGGAGAGAGAGGCAGGTAGATTTCTGTTAGTTTAAGGCCAGCTTGGTGTAACAGAGAGTTCCAGGACCACCAAGATGGCATCGAGAGACCCTGTCTCAAAAACAAACAAACAGCCGTGAAGTGGTGACACACGCCTTTAATCCCAGCACTTGGGAGGCAGAGGCAGGCGGATTTCTGAGTTTGAGGCCAGTCTGGTCTACAGAGTGAGTTCCAGGACAGCCAGGGCTACACAGAGAAACCCTGCCTTGAAAAAACAAAACAGAAAAACAAACAAAACAAAAACAAACAAACAAAAAACAAAACAAAAAAGCAAAATGAAAACAAAAGCACAAAAACAAATAAACGATAAAGAACCCCAGTAAAATATAGCTAAAGGAATAATTTTTATCTTAAATGACATATACATAAACATAAGTTTGTGTTAGGTTTGGCTCACAGCACCATGAATGAAGACAACACCTTCCTCCCAAAGAAGTTCTGTTGGGTGTTCCGTAAAGGAAAGACTCATCAAAGGTTGCCTCAAGAAACTTCCACATACTAAATATTCTTGGCACTTACCAGTTCTCAGCCTAAACCCTTCTCAATTACTGTTTTCATCTCTGAGTCTGACCTTTAACTTTCCTCGTACCTGCATCTTTTTCCCACAGTTACTTGCCCAGCCCTATCTTGTTGCACTCTTACTGCCAGATGCTTCATCCAACAGATCCAAAGTCAAACTTGAAGATGTGACCGCATCTTGGCAAATACCTTTTGTGTAAAGAAAAGCAAGTGAGGCAGGATCATAGGCATTAATTCTAATTCGTAGCTAAAGCCCACTAATCCTTCCTGTCTTGTTGACAGACCTTTTCAGCACCAAAGGAAGAAGTCATACCTGTTGATGTTTAATTAGACACGTGATTGATAAAAATTATATTTATTTCTAGCAACAGGTATATGTTGGGGGATCAACAGAACAGATTAAGTATTGACTTCATAAAGGATAACCTTTGAAATATACTCTCACCTTGTTAGGAAGCAGGAAGGTTAAAAGTGTGATTGTCAAGAATGAGATCTACATCAAGTATTACAGACTGTCAATGAGAAATTTCTTACATGCGCTCACACATGCACACACACACACACACACACACACACACACACACACGTTAGGGACTTATTCCATCTTTTAAAACACATCCATAAAAATTATATGTGTGTTTGGGATATACTGAACAAGCAAATCAAGGTAGCAGTTCATGCTGCAAGCAAACACTCCATATGTTATAGAAAAAAAGAAATACAACTTTAAAAACTTGTAGCAGGTAGGCCATTAAGACTGAAAATGTGCTACACCCTTTTCCACCCAATCCCTTAATGACTCCTTTTGTTATCTAGATCTATCCTAGAAAAAATAGTCAAAAGAACAGGAAACAAATTTGATGTTAGTAAATAAGGGACTGAATAAGCCAATTCAGAGGGAGTTGGAGCAGGACACTCCTTTATTTTAAAGACATCCTTTGGGGACAGTTTCTAGGTTGGTAGCAGGATGCCTCTGTGTATCACATAGCCATGCTTCTGAAAGATGCTCAGGGAACATCAAGGGCCTTCTCAGGTGCAAGACGTCATTTCATCAATAGTTTTACAAGCAGACTTCTAAACCTGTCTCCCAAGTCTTCAAACTCATGGATATCTTAAGGGACTTTTTTTTTCTCTGTTTTTGGGACCGCTTGATTAAGCAAAAATATTTTATCTATTTATATTTCCTGGTTTTCTGTTGTTTTTAAATATAGTTTCCTGTATATAGAATGTGTTTTTGCATTTCTGTAAATGGCCATTTTTGAAGCAAAACAGCTTGCTTTTTTAATTAGCAAAATATTGTATGTTCAGTGTAAATAATTTAACCATATCTAACATATAACATATGTACTTCTATTTTTGCATTGTATATAAGTGAGAACCTGTTTTGCTCACTTCACATTTGCCTCAAAGATTCTATGTCCATATCAAGAAAGCTTATCTGCTTACTTTATTTTCTTTAAAATAAAAAAAAAGTGTATCCCCATGTATAACTGATCTCTCTCTCTCTCTTTTTTTTCATTCGCTCCAGCCCTGTGGCCCTGCTAACTCCAGCACAAAGATTATTTATTTATTATATGTAAGTACATTGTAGCTGTCTTCAGACACACCAGAAGAGGGCATCAGATCCCATTACAGATGGTTGTGAGCCACCATGTGGTTGCTGGGATTTGAACTCAGGACCTCCAGAAGAGCAGTCAGTGCTCTTAACCAATGTGCCATCTCTCTGGCCCTATAACTGATCTCTTAATTGACTTCTTTCATTATCTAAATCTATCCTGGAAAAAATAGCCAGAAAACAGGAAACAAATTTGTTGTTAGTAAATAAGGGATTAAATAAGCCAATTAAGATACTAGTCTTAAAATGGAATGTTCTCTGGTCATTGAGAATTTCTGAAAATATTTCCACATGCATTTTGCTCACTTGTTTCTCTGTGTGTGTGTCTCTGTCTGTCTGTCTCTCTCTGTCTCTCTGTCTGTCTTTCTCTCTGTCTCTCTGTCTCTTTGTATGTGTGAGTGTCTCTGTCTCTGTCTCTCTGTCTCTCTCTGTCTCTCTGTCTCTGTCCCTCTCTCTCTGTGTATATATGTGTGTCTCTCTCTGTCTTTCTCTCTGTCTCTCTGTCTCTGTCTCTCTCTTTCTCTCTTTCTGTGTGTCTGTGTCTGTCTCTCTCTGTCTCTCTGTCTCTCTCTGTCTCTCTGTCTGTCTTTCTCTCTGTCTTTCTCTCTCTCTCTTTCTCTTTGTCTTTCTCTCTCTCTGTCTTTCTCTCTGTCTTTCTCTTGTCTCTCTGTCTTTTTCTCTGTCTCTCTGTCTCTCTCTGTCTCTCTCTGTCTCTGTCTCTCTGTCTCTCTGTCTCTATCTCTGTCTCCCTCTGTCTCTCTGTCTTTCTGTCTTTCTCTCTGTCTCTGTCTCTGTCTCTCTCTCTCTGTTTCTGTGTCATAACACACGGGGAGGTATGAGTACACACACTTGTGTGCACTTGGGTGTGAGACCCAGAGGACAAGCTTGGCTGCTTGAGATTTGTTCCTCAGTCACCGTCTACTCTGATTTCCCAGACAGAGTTTTTCACTGGCCTAGAGATCACCAAGAAGTCTAGACCATCTGCCTATAAGCCCCAGGTGTGCCCTTCTTGCCTCCCAAGACAGGGATTACAAATAGACCAAGCATACCCCACTAAGTTTTATAGGTTCTGGGGACGGACTGCTGATCCTTACGCTTGTAAAGCAACCATTTCACTGAGTGAACTATCACCCAATAACAATCCGGGACTGTTTCTTTTGATAAAAAGTATATTAATATGATATGAAGCCTTGTCCATTGTTCCTATAAGTGAACTCTACCACACAGGATGAAATTTATCAAGAGTTTTTAAGGAATCAAGTAAAAAGTGCTAGATTTATTGCTTTACTTGAATATATTTTGTTTCTAACAAAGTTAATGACATTTCTATCTTTCACATAATAAGTAAAAAATACTTCTTGTTAAGGATTAAATTTATTCCCCCAAATTGTGTTGAATACGTGGTCCTATTATAGCTAAATTTGTGGATAGAAACTTCAAAGACAAACATAAGGTTAAATGAGGCTATCTGGTTTAGGCCCTAATCAAATATGACAGACATCTTTAGATGAAAAAAGAAGAGTCAGCAGGGCAGTGGTGGCGCACGCCTTTAATCCCAGCACTTGGGAGGCAGAGGCAGGCAGATTTCTGAGTTCGAGGCCAGCCTGGTCTACAGAGTGAGTTCCAGGACAGCCAGAGATACACAGAGAAACCCTGTCTCAAAAAATCCAAAAAAAGAAAAAGAAAAAGAAAAAAAAGAAAAAAGAAAAAAAAAAGAGTCATCCAGGGGAAAAGGCTGCATGAAGACATAGCACAAAGCAGGGTCATGTGATCTGCTGCACCTTCACCTCCAACTTGAAAACCTAGGAACTGCGAATATAGATTTCTGCTCACTGGATATTCAAATTTTTTCCTTCTTCACCTCAGGATTATGATGCTATTGACCTAAATTGTCCTGCTACTTTCTAATTTCATTTTTTCTACTGAAGTCTCTTTTTTAAGTTTCAAATTATAACTCAATGTTCATTTGGTTGTGTTTGTTTGTTTGTTTGTTGCAAATGCTAGCCCTTTGGGACAAAACAATTTTTAAAAAAATCCAATTCACCTATTTGAAATGTCACTTGAAAAATTCCCACAGATTTTACTCTTGTGTTTATTTCTGGGTTCTGGGCTCTTCTGTTGCCTTGTCTGTTTATTTGGAGATCAGAAGCACAGAGACTAGGACAATTTCTATAGTTACACCTTAATCATAGGACAATTTCTATAGTTACACCTTAATCATAGGACAATTTCTATAGTTACACCTTAATCATACGGTCTCTCGAATCATAGGTAAAGTGATTGTTTCCCAGAAAATTTATTGAAATTTCTAAACATCTAGATAGTAGTAAAAAAAATAGATAGTAATAAAAAAAAACAAAAATAGGTTCTCATGACAAAGCCAATAGAATCTGTGTGCTATGCTTGCCAGCGGATTTGTACAGAACTCATGTCCTTACAGGATTCGTTATCAGAGCAAGAACATGCGATCTCTCTCCACTCACTCTCATATTCCTTCTTGTCCTTCACTTCATCAGTGGGCTTCGTGTTTTATCCTCACACAGATTCTATATACTTTTTGTTAAATGTATTCTTAGCACCTTTTGTAGTGGCTCTGGGCTCCTCCATAGAGGGAGGCAAGATGCCATGCTGTGTTGGTTTGAGTCTGAAACTTAACCTCTCTCCTCAGATCGGTGTTTTGTTTTTTTTTTTTCTAAAAAACGTCATCCTTCAAGAACTTTGATGGGTTTCCTAGCTATTTTGTTCCTGAGAATTCTGTAGCTTAAATGCAGAACTAGAAATCTTGAAATGAGAGGTTTCTCCCTGCTTCCCAACATCCCACCTTGTCACTGTTTCTCAATAACAGCAAACGTGACCTGGGTAAGCTTTAGTCGCTTAGCAACAAATGGGACTAGCTCCTCCCCTCCCCATTCTTCTAGAAATAAAGCCTTAAGCCTCAGGGCCCTGGAGGGAAACATCATTCTGAACTCACAGTAAAGAACCTTTTTTTCCCCCCTTAATCTGCCTTTGCTTATTTTTCAACTGCCCCTTCCCCTGTACTGCATTCCAAAGGTAGGTAACAGCGTGGATTTATAAAAGGATCTCTCAGCCCACAAAGGGACAAAGGGGGTGTGGAGGGGCTTGTAGTGGAAGGTGTCCCAGAGAACACAGGGTACCAAGATTCCTAGCTGATTTCAGTATAACATCCTTAGAGAAGACTATTGCTGTCCGCAGTGCTCTCAGAGGAGGGGCCAGGAATCAGGTTGTTTCCTTCCTTAAAGACTCATTTCCCATTTTACACTCTGTTGTGAGCATGGATCCTTGTGTCCCTTTCTGTCCTCTGTTAAGATTAAAAGAAGCTACCCGTTTACTCAAGTATCACTCTCCTCCGTCAGGCTCCTCTGTTTCATTGCCCAAATACAAAAATTGCATATGACTCCCTCCACAGCCTTTTCACCCATGGCACGGAGCAAACGAGGCTGCTGTTGATTTTGGTCAGTTTTCTATGCTTGCAAGGGTCAGCTGCACCCAAGGATGAGCTAGGCAGATGATTAAGTGATTTAGACCTTTGTCTGGGACACACTGCTGCAAACAGTGATTGTGACTGGACAACAGCAATTAGAGTTTCTAGCACGTTGTTCTCTGCTATAAATTTCCCTGCTGTTTATTTTCGGGTGTCTTTTACTCACCTTACAGACTGTTTTTTGACCCAATTTAAGAATTTGTCTGTTAGATAAATGAGTTTCATCCTGTTTTCATTTAGATTTAATAATAGAAATGTGTAATTTAATAATTTAAGCTAAATGCATTAAATTACATTAATAAATGCTATCAGCACTTACAGAATCAGGTCTGTTTGATGTTGTCATAATTCTTTTGCACATAAATGACATGTTATCAACTGATCCTCCTGTGTCTGATAACTGTCATCCCTATTTTGGAGGAACCTGAGGCATGGACAGATTAAGAAATTTGCCCAGTATTACACAAGTAGTGATCAGGGAAGTAGGCTGACTTCAGAGAGCGAACGTATCACCCCTCTTCTTAGCTTCCTTGTCTCTGGCCAACCCGTTCTTATTCTCACAAAGATGTTAGGATTCCCCCTAGGAAGGTCCCTTCCTTCACCTGGGTCACAGAAACAACAGAGCCTGGGCGCTACATTCCAGAGATGCCAGCATGGCCTTGGAATGCAGCTGAACTGCTTGGAAGAGGCCTAAAGGCACCACCGTTTCTCAGAGCCTGTCTGCCGCACCCACTCTTCTTTCTCACATAGTAACCGCCCCTCCCCCAATGCTTTCTATTTCCCAGAGACTATTACTTACTCTAAAGACGACATTGTCCTTTATTTGAGTCCTAAGCACGACTATATTTGGAAGAAATCTCTATGACATTTGTGATTCATGTTTATGATCATTCCCAAAGACAGCACGACATTTCCCTGTATGCCACCCACCCATGCCCACACTTTGTCACACTACTCTGTGCACTAATTTGATCTGAGCTCTTCTTTTGTTTGAATGGAAGAGCACCTGTCCTATACCGCCAGGATTCTGTAATCATTCCTCTTGATTCATCATATTACAAAAGTTTTTTATCTCATTTACATGAGGAAAATATTTCATCTCTCCATTATCACCTTTAAACTATGGAGAATATGTAACCAGGGAAACTGTTGTTTCAGGACATAGGCTCCATTTAACCAGGATGCCTAAAATGTAACTCTGAAGAGAAATAACAGTAATATTAATATTTTATACAATAAAATCATTAAGTATATTTATGTATTGTAAATTAATATTTATCTACCAGGAACTTAAATGCCTTTATAAATGTCAGTTATTTATCAAAAAATCCCATTGAGACCAGGAAAAACATTAAAAGACCATTACCATGCTACATGGCACAAAGTTCTCCAGTTTCTCGTTTGTCGTTTGTATTCTGGGATATAGCAATGAATTAGATTCTGGATGTCTGACAGAATTTCACTGACTCCAGTAAAAGTCAATGGAAGTTTTGCATGCGTCAGAGTGTGTTCTTGAAGTTACTTAAACTTGAGTATGAATTTGGACTAATAGAAAGAAGAGAATTGATTATGCGCAGGTACTTTATAATTAATGCTTAAGCCAAAACGCATTCCAGAAAGTTTAATTATAGAAGCTATGCCAAAGGAAGTCAAAAATTATCACATCTACAATAAACCCAGTCAAGGCTTTGTATATTTTAAGGAAAATGGTATACATAAAATGGAATAATGTTTTCTTATAGAGGTAATTTAGATATGGGCTGAAAGATGCTTATTCTGCAGGTGGAATTACCAATTACATCATTCTTGGAGTTCTACTAAGAAAAGCATAGATAGTGTATTGGTTACTTTTCTGTTAATGTGGTAAAACACTATGGCCAAAGAAACTTGTGGAAGAAGTTTATTGGGGCTTATAGCTTCAGATAGTCAGAGTCCATGATGGTGGAACACCAGCAGGCAAGGCAGGTATGGGGGTTGGACCAGGAAGCGGAGGGAGAGTTTAAGTCTTGCCCTTCAAGCCCAAGGCAAGGACAGCAAACAGTAGGAGTCTTTAAACTATCAAAGCCTACCCATGGTGCCATGCATCCTCCAGCAAAGCAACCCTCCCTAAGCCTCCCAAAACAGCAGCTCCAGCTGGACAGGAATTATTCAAACGTACAAGACTACAAGGGATATTTCTCATTCAAACCACACATATTGCACGTATATATGAAAGAGAATAATATAAATGTATGCCTGTGCATGTGTGTGTTCCATTAATGCTTCCAAAACGAATATAAGGAAAATATTTTTGTTACAGAAATACAGCTGCAAAACATAACTAAACGTTGCATCCACAAAAGCTCATAAAATAGACTCTTTCCTCATGACTAAAGGCCTCTCAAGTGTTATACTTCTAGTTTATCAAAGATCAAATATGAAAACCGTTAGGATTACTTTTTTCTTTTTTTGCAGCAACTTCTCATCACAGTCCGGAAATGTAATAAGTTTTTCATAAATAAGGCACCTAATGCAGCTTTAGTCAATGTACCTTACCCCCAAATAGCACCGTGTCTCTCAGGAAAGATCCTAGACCTTGAACAGTGAATGCTTCACAGGACAGGAGGCCTGTTCTCCACAGGTAATGAGGAGGGTCACAAGGTTTGTCAATCCTTGTCAAAAATGAGAGAATTTGGGCCAGAAAGAACCCAGAGAGCAGAGAAAGACATTTTATTTTTAAAAGGGAGAAATTATGACTGACATAGCGCTATAAAGGAACTGTTCTGGTTTTAATGTAAAAAATATATATTTCATTGCTTGTCGTTATACTTCATACATTCTCCAGAGAAGAAAAAAATTACTTAAAAATGACACCATATGGCTGAAAGCTGACCTTGGGCCTTCAGTAAGAGGGTAATTAACTCTCTGCTCAGGATGGGGTTGTGATCCTGGGATTCTTATGTTCACTGCCTCACAAATCTGGTGTGGGGTTATTCAGGATACAATGTTTCTACAGTGAATTATTTCTATAATAAATTATTTTTGTGGTTCTTTTATTGCAACTGAGATGGCTTTTCTACTTACAAAAATTAAGGTGGAGGTGTAATTGGTAGTAGAATGAACCTTCTTTACCATCTCTTAGAGAAGATTTAAAAAATATTTTTGTTCTAGTCATCTCAACTGTAAGGAGTGATCCTAGTTAACATGTTGATGTTCCTCATTTAATTATATCTCCAAGAAAATATTTTAAAATACGTCTTTTATTTTTTAGTGGAATCTAATAAATTCCCCTGAAAATACAGCTCCTTGTACACTCCCATCCAGGCAGCTATATGCAGTGTGCCAGCTTCCAAATTCACTCGAAAGAAATTAAAGAATCTCAAGTTAATTGAGAATAATCTTTATATGCACCAAGAAACATATGTAGGAGGAAAGTCTTTCTTACTTGTTCTTTCATGGCTGTGACTGACACATTGGCCATGATCTAAGGAAGCAGGCACTAATGGCACGTGATTTCACATTTGAGACAAATACCATGTATGCATGGAGTAAACAAACTAAATGTAAATGACCCACCCAGGTGGGGGTGGGGAGAAGGCCACTTCTGGTTAATAAGCTGCAATGTCAAAAGGGCCAACAGGTAGTACAGCAGAGGGAATAGGAACTCTGTAGCACAGGCTGGCTAAGCAGAGGGCACTTTAACAAAGGAATACATTCTGCACCCAAAGGGGCTGGGATGGCTAACAGCTCTTCTTCACATACACTTCTTTTTAGAGCCACAGGCTAAAAATTTCTTAGCACGGTCCCATCTCTACTCGTGCTCATGTATCCTCATTTCTTCTCTAATTTGAAAACAATTTTACACATGGAAAACGTGTACTCTCAAGCACCCATTTGAATTCCACCCTGTCATATCTAGCTTCCTATTTTGTGACAAAGCAAGACAGTACAGAGGGTCCTCCATCTTGTATTCTTGCTGAGGCCATTTCAGGTTTAACTAAAATTTGATCTTCTTGGTGGAGAATCCCATGGGGAATTACCCAACTCTATTCTAGGAACCCAAGGTTAAGATGCCCCAGCTAACTTATCTTAGCTCTTGTTAAACTTCCTGCTTGTGCAAACCTTCCCTCCAGTTAACTGCTTATCTTAGCTTCCGTTTAACTGTTTGTGTTAAGTTCACCTCTGCAGCTGCTAAGCTAGAAGCCAGGAGATGGTTTTGGTCTTCAAAAACCCCTTGTGTTGAACACTCCGGGCAACACTTAGGTTCAGAATACCTGAATATAGTCCCAGCCAGCTGGAGTAAGGACTTTCACTTGGCTATAAACTGTAGGTGTGGTCATCTCTCATGGGCTTCCCATAACAATTAGGCAGTTCCACATGGGTATTTCCAAACAGTGGATTCAGGGTGCTCCCACTTTGAAATTCAGATAGTCTCATTGTTGTGTCACCCAGTTAATGGCTCCACCCTTTGCAGTTCCTTAGGTGAAATGATGTCATTCTTGAAACTTCGGTTTGCCACTCTTTAACCCATGAAGACAATCTATGTACCTTGTATTCAAATCCACTCAGAGCAACATGACTCCTCTGCATATCCGGCTTTATCATTTTAGTGCTACCTCTGCTCCAGATGAACTCTAATAGCTTTTAACCGTCTATAGGCTTCTGTTCTGGTTTCCTTTTCTAGATTTGTTTTTTTCTTTTTTCTTTTTTTTCTTTTCAGCACAGATTTCCTTTAGGTACTAAAATTTGTAAGCACAAAATAGCTGAGAAACCTTCAGAACCAAAGTGATTCTAGTAAAGTAGACAGAACTCTTCAACACTCTTCCACTCTGGCTCTGCACTGTCATGTCTTCCTTTACTGGAATACAGAATACATCAACCTTATCACAGGCTCTTTATTGTCATCCCATTCAACACGGTGAATTTATTCTCTTGTTAATTGTTCATTTCATACCTCTACAACAAATGCCCAGTAGGGCAGCTGCTGTACTTCACTCCTACTGTTCCAGGCACACAGTTGTTTGTTTGTTTGTTTGGTTGGTTTTTTTTTTAAAAAAAAAGGTTGAGAAAAATAGCCATGCTAACCATTTTACCATGCTTACCACATTCTACCATCCATGTGTGGGTGCACATGCACAAGAGAAAGAGAGAGAGAGAGAGAGACAGACAGAGAGACAGACAGAGAGACAGACAGACAGACAGACTATGAACTTGAAAAAAGCAAGGGTTTGGAGGGAGCAATAGGAAGAACATTACATAATTACAAATTGTTTTTTAAAAAAAGAAAAAAAATAAATAGAGGTTGATGGGCATGTAAATAGTGCAACCAATATGGAACTGACGAGGAGATTTCTCATGAAAACTAAAACTAGAGCTGCCATATGGTGCAGCTTCACTACTTCTGAGCATACACCCACTGAACTCCACAGAGACACCCGCTCATCCACATGAATACTAGCTCCTGTCACAGTAGTGTGGAAATGGTATGTCTAGATGTTGATTAACTGATACTGAAAACGTGCTCCACATAAACAGTGGAACTTGATTCAAGCATAAAAAAATTTTTTCAGGAAAACAGATGAAACTAGAAAACATTAAATGTGCTGTCTTGGAAAGGCAGAAAACAGGGCTAGAGAGATCGGTCAGTGATTAAGAGCACCAATGGCTCTTCCAGAGGTCCTGAGTTCAGTTCCCAGGAGCCACATGGTGGCTCACAGGCATCTGTAATGCAATCCGATGCCCTCTTCTGTGTCTGAAGATAGCAATAGTGTACTCATATACTAGATAGATAGATAGATAGATAGATAGATAGATAGCTAGATAGATAGATAGAAAAACGGATACCACATGTTCTCTTTCATGTGCAGATATGTATATCTGAAGTTACAGGGGTAAATATGGGTAAAGATAGGGAAGTTAGAAAGGTGTTATGGGAGGAGGAAGAAAAGCTTCAGGGACAGAGGTTAAAGTGGAAAGGGAAACATCTGGGTGGGGATTGTGGAGAGTATTGCTGAAAAAGAGAAGGGAAGGGAGTAGAGGGACCTCGAAGGATGTGTGAATGAAATAAAGTGTTAGGGAATGTCTTAAGGTTTTACCATCACTTTGTAAGGTTATTTTTAAACATCGTGTTTTAAAAAGTGGATGAACAAGCAGACAGGTAAGATTTCAATTTAATGATATAGCTTCAGAACTTTGACTTTTGCCACTAAATTCGTTGACTTGTAGAATTCAGGCAGCTCATGAAATGGCTCAGGAGTCAGAACAAGGAGTTTCAATTCTGCTGTAGGAGTGAGAAATTGTTGAAATGTCTTACACAGAAAAATGATACGACTAGATTCATATTTAAGAAAGATGCTTTTGATAGCAAACTGAAGATTGTTTTTAAAGATGGGAAAGCCTAGGTCGATCTACAATATCTCAGTGGTAGATGCTGATAGCTGAAACTAGACATGAATACAGGATAGATTCTTTAGGACTATTAACTTGAGTAGAAGGTAGGTGGAGTAAGACATTAAGGATGATTTACCGGTACCTATGTACAATGGGTACCAGCAGGTTTAGGGAAATGGATACTTCAATAAATTTAGATATCAGTGCAATTTACCACAAAGCTAGTTAGATAAACTCAATGTAGAGATGTAGCCTTGGGGGTTAGATTCTGGAGTTTCTTAGTAGATAGTTTAGCATTGGAGCTGTTGAAAAGATTATCCAAGCAGACCACAAAGATTAGTGATCAAACTGAAGCCAGGATAGAAGCAGGAAGAAAAACATGCAAGAAGCAGTCAGAGAGACAAGAGCTCGTAAAGGAAAGTAAGAGGGAGTAGTTGGTAGGTATAAGGAGAATTTATTGTCAGTTGCCTAGAAAGAACTGGAACAGCCTACCGAAGTGCCTAATATATTCTCAAGAGGTAGTAGGCACCCAGAAGATGCTGAATCAAATTACATCATCATTCAAAAGAGCTAATGTGTAAAGCCATCAGGGCAGTAGATAGACAGGCTGGAAAGACATAATGGGTTGATCAATACAATGTCATGCTTGGTATTAAATATGGTATATGATAAATTAGCAATAACGGATAGCAAGGTGCTGGGAAATGTCAAGGAGAGGAATGATGACAGACGAAATAAAGGGAAATGAAATATCTCATGAGGCTAATAGCTTATACACCCATTTCCCCTCAATGTCCCCAGTTTATTCAAAACATACCTCTACAGTTTTGCAATACACCAGCATCTCTAGATACTGTCCGGGGTCAGCATAGGCAAAAGGGGC
The DNA here is from genome assembly GCA_019843965.1 of Rhynchomys soricoides. Lineage (NCBI taxonomy): Eukaryota > Metazoa > Chordata > Mammalia > Rodentia > Muridae > Rhynchomys > Rhynchomys soricoides. The sequence goes on along the minus strand of JADRCH010000006.1, from coordinate 16,521,997 downwards.
TCCACTGTAGCTAACCCGGTTTTCTGTCACAACTCAGCCTTGTTTTGGTTAGCTATTATGATATAAATAAGGAAAAGGTAATTTTAAGGACAAAATCAGTTTCCTCTTGCTGGTTCTGAGAAGGCATGCAGGATCTTTTCATTGATGTTTGGTTCATCGCAAATGGTATTTATTTTCAATATAATTTATAGAGCAGTGTACGCGGGATTAAAGCAAACACGAAAATATTTAGTAGTGCACACTTGTGGAGATCATTGCATACTTTTAAGTGAGACACATGTATCAATAGCTTGACCCATATAATGTGTGTAGAAGTAGCTTATTGCTGTTGTTGTGGTTTCACAAATGGAGAAGCCGAGACCCAGTATGTGTATGTTTTCTTGGTTTAGTAGCAGGTCCCGAAATTCTCTCATCCTAATTCAGACCTAACTCACGTTCCTTTCCATCGTTCTGCCTCCACTATTTCATTATGCTGGCTAATCACTTCCTAATGTTCATTTTGTGGTTAAAACTAAATCTTATACAGAGGCCTCTCCATCATTTTATACGATACTGTATTAATATTTTTATATTTAGAGTTGGAGTGAATCTGTATTATGCTGGTTTCTGAACTGAACAATCACACAGAAACTAAACTCAATAATGAAGCACTTACGTATAGATTTTGATATTAAATAAATATAAAAATGTGATCAATATTTAATCTCTTACAAATAATGGGCTTATTTCCATTTCCTGGTGAGAAAAACCTCTGGAGACCCAGCCAGCAGACAGCACCAATGACTGGGAAGGGAACACGGTTCAGTCAAGTATCTCCAAAGTACGCCCTGAATGTCTGCTCTGTTTTTTTCCAAGATTATTTAAAGCACGTACAGCACCCTTGTCCTCTCCTTTACAATCTTCTGTAATTTCTTAGTCTTTGATGGGTGTTGTATTGGCCATTAGGCATTGTTGACCACCTTACACTTAAAAAAAGACTATAAGAATCTAGATAGGATGTTTTATTTAATTAATTAACTCTATTTTAACACTTTATATTAAACTTCATAGTTAAATATCTTTTACATTTTAATTTCAAATAAAGCATAATACCTTTACATGTTAACAGTTTGGCAAACAGACATTAATGTGATACACAGCTGATAAAATCAAGCAATACATTGGATGTAAAGGGTTAACTAGAGTCATATGGAAGCCAAGTAACTAGGTCACAAGTTTGACTTTTTTTTTTTTTTAATGAGTGAATCTCTGTAATTCAAATGAAGGATAGCTGAGTGTAGAGTAAATATATGACTAGGAGCTTCAAGTTTCAGGTCTGTTCTCCACAGAGGAAAGCGTGAGGAGATGGCAGAGTCTTGCATGCATATTCGGGGAACAGTCAGATCAGGTTTGAGTGTTCCTCAGAAACTGACAGCAGAAATCTTTGACTAAATCCAACCTTTGTGTACTAGTGGAAACAGGGCTTGCTTGATGCATGGAGTGGGTTTAGTGGCCTTTTTAACTTTCAAATCTAAGTTTTGATTCAAAAGTTAAGTACAGGGAGGTCAGGAGGGGGGTGAAGGTGATGTTGGAACTATCCCATATTGGACTGTAGTGACAAACAGGACAATGAGAGCATGTTAACATTGCAAGATGGTCACACATGCTCAGATACACACTATGCTTTCTTCCAACAAGTAAAAATAAAATTGAGGGGTCTGAATAAAATCTGAAAAATAATTCAAATAAGACTAAAAGTTCTGTTTGGGTATATCCACCCCATCACCTGATTACAATATTATATTCTAGTGTTGTAAAATGTTATTTGCAGTAATTAAACAAAGTACACCCCTATGGATCTTTCTGTTACATCTGTCACAATCGTATGGGAGTATACGACTACTGCAATGAAAATTTCAATTAAAATGTGTCATATCCTTTAAAATGAATTTTTCTAAATGGTAAGTTAAAATAAAAATCACATTAATTAAAAAATAAACAACCCTATTTCTAAGGTGGTAAACCCATACTCATCCCTAGCCTCCAATCATACGGCCATGCATCATTTTGTTTAAACTATGATGCTTATTTAGAGACAAATGGAAGCACCATGTAAAAAAAAGAAAAAACCAACAACAACAAATGTAGTTCATCTTAGCAATATTTGTAAGATCTTGTGTTATGGTCACACATTCAGGCTCTGGGATCAACAAAATATAGCTTTAAACCCAATCTTACTAGATATACAAGGATGGGACATTTCTTAACGTTTCTCTAAGAGTTGGCCTCTCATCTTTAACTGGAGATTGTAATACTCCAGCATGGGTGTTTGTGGTTATTTTGGCTCTGTTTGTTTTGCTCATAGGCTCTCGTTTGGGTATAATCTCCCTTTGTAGCTGATACTAAACTTGAACTCCTCATCTTCCGGCATCTACCTCCCAAGACTATTTGAGATTATAGGCATGGGCCATCACACTTGACCTTACTCTTGTTTATCTGTTTCCCCATCTGAGTGAGAACTGAACCCAGGACCTTGCAGTTTCTAGGTAAATGCTCCACCTCTGCACTAAATCTCAAACCCCTTTACCATTTGTTTGTTTGTTTGTTTTTACTTTAGTTATTAATATGTTAGACTTCTCCAAACATTTATTAACTATTCAACAGATATTATATGTTAGTAATATGAAATTTATAATATACATGCCTGCTACTTTAAAGGAATGCTGTAAGAATAGATACCTACCTAGAGACTGAAAAAGGCTCCCTCGAGTGATACACACTAACCCTCTAGTATGTCAATCATTGTTATGTGAAATATCAACTTGTAGATGTTGCAACAAGTGGCTTGCAAAGACCCAAGTCCTATGATGTTAAATAAACAATGTCTTCCAGTAAGAACAGATTTTTTTCCCTTGTGTATATAGGGTGTGTGTGTGTGTGTGTGTGTGTCAGATTCTTATATGTGCATGAGTTGACATGTTCATACACATGTGGAGGACCAAAATTGACATCAGCTGTCTTCTTGGGTCTTTTTCCACTTTTATTTGTTGAAATAGGGTCTTTCAGTTTAAAATGGAGCTTACCAATTGGCTCATCTACCTAGTTGATTTGTTTGAGGTTATCCTGAGAAGTCAGCTCTGGAACTTTGAAATATTCCACCAGGGTCCCCTCCCCCCCTCCGAGCACATGGGCACCCCTCCCCTCCTGGAAGAAACAGGTAGGCTGGAAGGGAGGAGCTGATTAAGACCCTGCTACCTCATTCCCTAAAGACCAATCAATTTAAAAGTCACACTGTTCTTCCAATCACATTATACCTAATGGCAGCTGCTCTAAAATTCTTATATAAGGTCCCTGAATGGGATTCGTGAGGTTGCTCACCCATCTTGGTATGCAGAGTGACATCAGAATGCTGAATTAATAAATTCCTCTTGCATTTTGCATCTATCCCTGACTCCATGTGTTCAGTCGGAGGGTCTCTGGTAAGTTAAGTCTTGCCCAGAGTCTTACAATCCCATCCCTGCCTCTCAAGAACTTGGGATTGAGGGTGGCAGCCATACCTGCCAAGGTATTACATGAGTTCTGGGAATCTAAACTCTGGTCCTCACAATTGTATGGCAACCAATTTATACACTGAGTAATCTTTCAACCTGAGAAGCATTTTTTTTTTAAGCCAAAGTCTGCTTCCCATTATAAATTGCTGCCAGAATATGCCAAGTAACGAAAATCCTTCATGAAGATAATTGCTCACTACTGTCCAAAAGAA
>JADRCH010000006.1:16493255-16515755 GCA_019843965.1 Rhynchomys soricoides | reverse complement strand
AATCCACTCCTCTGTTTCCTGGGAAGAGTTGGGTTTTTTTTTGTTTTCATGTAGCAACACTTAAAATAGGTAAATCTGCTAATCCTGTGGTACTGTAATCTTCTGCAATGGTTTGAGTAAAGGTCCTACAAAGTCCATGTGTTAAAGACTTTTGCTTTGAAGGTTGGTTCTATTGGCAAAAGTTTGAACCCATGAGAGATACATCACAGTAGATGGACTTTGGGTCAATGAGGCATGCCCTCAGAGGTGTTTATGGGATCTTGGTCCATTTCTCTTCCTCAGTTTTGCTTCATGACCATGAGGTGAGCACAAGTTACCACCGTAACGGACTTGCTGCCTCATTGCAGCTGAGAGCCATTGATGAACTGATAGATAGGGATAACCTGGGCTATGGGTCAGAATAAAATGTCCATCATTCTAAACTAGTTTCTCAAGTAATTTGCTATTGTGATGGAAAGATGATTATAAAACAGGACTATATGGCTCATTTCATAGTAAGCTGCTTGCTTATTTATTTATTTATTTATTTATTTATTTGTAAGATTGAATTTTGCTATATAGGTCTAGATGGCCTGGATCTCACTATATAGAGTTGTGGTATAATCTTTAGAACTTGTGTCAATTCTCCTGTTGAAAATGACTTTTTAATAAAGCAGATGTCTTAGTAATAAAATGATTTGAGGTTTTTTTTTCCCCACACAATGTTTCATTGCCAGTTTTTTGGTGAGAAGGCACCCTTAGAGACTCTTTGTTCATACACAATAATAATCTGAGCTCTCTGAGAAATGAAGTTCCCTAACTAGAGGGATTGGCAGAGGTACCCTTGTTTGTTCCTAGTGTTAGTCTCTTAGGGTTCACATATATGTGATTAAGTTGTTCTGTGGACATGCCAGGTAACTTGTATTGGTCCCTCCATAGCTACCCATTGACCCTTCCATCTCCTCATCTAGGAGCAAGCTTGTCCTCAAGAGTTTTCATTCATGGGCTGGCTTGCTGTCAGCTGCTGTGGTATTTTGTGTTAATCCTGGTTAAACTGCCAAACAGATCTCCATAAAAACATAAACAGTCCTTTGGAGGCATGGCAGAGATCACATTTTAACAAGGAGTGAAATAGTAATTACTTTTCTAAAGAATCACACTAAAGAAGACATCCCTTGAAAGGGGGATTTTGCAAAGGTATCTACTATCACACACATTTTTTTTTTAAATAGTTGAAACAGCATAAATAAATTTATTGTGTTTGTTTGTTTGTTTGTTTTGGGACAGGGTTTCAATGGCTGGCCTTGAACTCACAGAGACTGCCTTTATCCCAAGTGCTGGGATTAAAGGTATGTGCCACCACTACCTAGGTAAATTTCTCATTTTTAAAAAGCCAAGGTTGCTAAATCCTTGGTTGCTAAATCATTTAATAATACAATTTCTAATGTGGTTAAAATATTTCAGTAGGCTTAAGCTACATATCAAAATGAAAATGGTCAATCTTTTAATTACTCTGCAAGAGCTACTAGTTGAGATCAGGGAAGATGGAAATTTAAGTTTACAAGTAACTTTTTAGCAAACTCTGAGCATAACTTTGGAGACAGGATTGAAAATCACAAGTCTTTCAGTGCGGATAAAAATGAACACATTTTCATTCAGCTGTGTCTCTGGTTGTTTGGGGTCTTTAACAATGACATGTGTTAGTTCAAAGTATTACAGAAAGCTGAAATTCCAAACAGATCTCTAGATCTCTTCATTTTTGGCAGAGAAAGGTTTAAATCGAGAAACCTATGTATGTATTTATGTATGTGTACACACACACACACACACACACACACAAACAACCAACAAACAAAGAACAAAATTCAAGATAGAAGGAACCTCCATTTTCCCATCACAATGCTGTAGGCTAGGTATCATTAGCTCACAGCATTATGTTATGTGGGTAAAAATACACTTTTATATATTGAGCCACTGTGATTTTAGTGTGTTTAGTTACAGCAGCTATTCTGTTTTGATCAATACATACATTGGCAGTCTGAGATGGGCTATAATTATAACCCCTGCTCCCATACACACCCCAGATAAATGGCATTGGTTTAGTGCCCAGACAGCAGAAAATGAGGCTAAAGCCTTGAAAGCTGGATGTCTGTAAAGTTTTGCTGTGCCACCACAACTTCAGAAGAACTGCTGTGTGACAGGGTGAAAGGCAATCCACACAGCTTACGAGTTGGTCATTCTAGGGCATGCAGTTGGAAAGGTCAGGATACTTGGGTGTTGACCACTGTATTAGTCAGGGTTTCTACTCCTGCACAAACATGACCAAGATGCAAGTTGGGGAGGAAAGGGTTTATTGAGTTCACACTTCCATGCTGCTGTTCATCACCAAAGGAAGTCAGAACTGGAACTCAAGCAGGGCAGGAAGCAGGAGCTGATGCAAAGGTCATGGAGGAATGCTGCTTACTGACTTGCTTGCTTCTCCTGGCTTGCTCAGCTGGTTTTCTTATAGAGCCCAAGACTACCAGCCCACAGATGGTACCACCCACAAGGGGCCCTCCCCTCTTGATCACTAATTAAGAAAATGTCTTACCTATGGTTCTCATGGAGGCATTTTTTCAACTGAAATTCCTTTCTCTGTGATAACTCCAGCTTGTGTCAAGTTGACACAAAACCAGCCAGTACAATTGACTCCTTGCCAACTTGACACACAACACTATTAAGCCTCAACCCTTACTTTGTTATTCATCTCCAAGATCTAAATAACTTTAAAAGTCCCACAGTCTTTGCAAATTCTTACTATTAAAATTTCAATATTCTTTAAAGATATTCAATCTCTTAAAATTCAGAGTCTTTTTACCATAAAAAGTCTCTTAACTGTGGGCTCCACTAAGATACCTTCTTCCTTCAGGAAAGAAAATATATCAGGGCACAGTCACAATCGAAAGCAAAATCAAACTCCAACAGTCCAATGTCTGGGATCCACTCATGATCTTCTGGATTCCTCCAAGGGCTTGAGTCACTTCTCCAGCTCTGCCCTTTGTAGCACACATGGCTCTGGATGCCTGTACTCCACTGCTTTTGCTGTTCTTGATGGTCATCTCATGGTACTGGTATCTCTGAAACACTGCTGTCTTCTGCTGCAACTAGGCTTTACCATGGTGCCAAGCCTCACCTCCTTTGCATGACCCCTTCAGTCCTGGGCCATCAATTGCAACTGAGGCTGCACCTTCACCAGTGGCCTTCCGCCACCTCTCACAGTGCCCAGGCATCAACTGCTCTTTACGACTCCTTCATACCTTCAAAACGCAGTACCACCTGGGTGACTCTTACATATTACGAAGTCCTGCCACAGCACAAGGTACAACCCTGGCTATCTCTGGAACATAGCCTCTGTGCTCTCAGAAAACACTTGTCAGAAGATTTCACCCCAATGATGCTGGTCTCTTCTTAGTCATTGCTAATATCTTAGCTCCAGCTAACCGGCATCAATAGTCCCAGCAATGCAATGGTTTTGCTTTAGTAGTTCTGATATCTTGTTAATCACAGCTGATTTCTTCAGTCCCAGATAACCAAAGCTACAGAATCTTAAATCAAACTAGCAATGGCCCTGATAAGAGTCTTTAATCTTTCCTCTGAAATTTCACAAGCCAGGCCTCCATCTTCTGCACTGTACCCAACATTATCTTCCAAGCTCCTACATAACATTCCACAGAGCTCTTAACATCCCAATGACTCTTCTAGCTCAAAGTTCCAAAGTCCTTCCACAGTCCTCGCCAAAATATGGTCAGGTTGTCACAGCAATACCCCACTACACTGGTACCAATTTGACTTAGTCAGGGTTACTATTCCTGCACAAACATCATGACCAAGATGCAAGTTGGGGAGGAAAGAGTTTATTCAGCTTACACTTCCATGCTGCTGTTCATCACCAAAGGAAGTCAGGACTGGAACTCAAGGAGGGCAGGAAGCAGGAACTGATGCAGAGGCCTTGGAGGGATGTACATTGACTTGCTTGCTTCTCCTGGCTTGCTCAGCCTGCTTTCTTATAGAACCCAAGACTACCAGCCCACAAATGATACCACTCACAAGGGGCCATCCCCCCTTGATCACTAATTGAGAAAATGCCTTACCGCTGGATCTCATGGAGGCATTTTCTCAACTGAAACTCCTTTCTCTGTGATAACTCCAGCTTGTGTCAAGTTGACACAAAACCAGCCAGTACAACCACATATGAGCAAAATAGAGATGCACCCTGATGGGCTTGGAGGGTAGAGAGTTCAGGGATCAAGGACCTTATTTGGTTGAAATGCTGATTGATTTCAGATCCAGAACAATAATTTAAAAAAAAAAAAAAGCTTTGAGTGACGAAGAACTAGTAAGATTTCTCCGACATTTCAACCCCTCAACAAACATCAAATATCTGAGTAAGGACGATAGTTTTCTACCCAGGCATGTTGTTTCAGGTAGCCTTGAGGTACCTGCCACTAAATCAAAGGAAAAGCATGGGGACTAGGAAACAAAGACTAAGGCAAATTCACTAATTTCAATATATACCTTGACACTGAGAAGGATATAGAAGCAAACAGATCCAGTCCTTACTATGGAAAGTCTTAAGAAACTACATTGTCAAACAAACTATGACCCAGGGAAAAAGAGAGGAGGAGGAAAAGGAAGAGAAGGAGGAGGAGGAGGAGGAGGAGGAGGAGGAGGAGGAGGAGGACAAGGATAAGGACGAGGAGGAGGTGGTACTCTCAAGCCAGAGAGGTGCTTGCTGCCAAGCCTGAGAATATGCATTCAATCCCATGACACACATGGTAGAAGAGAAAATAAATTCCTTCAAATTGTTCTTTGACCTACACAAATACAACCTGGCATACACCCTACTTCAGCAAATAAATACATGTAATTTTAAAAATTAAAAGGAGAAAAATAAACTGGGTGAAAGCAACCAAGCATCACAAGGTCAATGGGATTTCTTATGTAAGTCAGGGAAATAAGAAAGTGTGTCAAATTGGTAGTAAAATGTCCACCAGAAGGATTTTCTAGGTCATTCTCTGCTATACATTCCCTAGTTTCCCCTTTTCTAAATACAAGTTTTTATTGTATTACACTGGGTAGACAATATGAGCTACCAGGCCTAGGGCTGTCTATATAATTTGCAGATTATAAGACAAAATAAAAGGAAAAATCACTTGTTATAAAAAGCAGAGAATGTTTATGATTGAAAGAATTAAGATAAATACTTTCTTTGTCTTCTAAAGTATTTTTTTTTTTTACTTTTCATGATGCATGTTACATGTCCATGATCAGTATCAAGCAGACCTGAGAAATGCAAAACAAACAAACCTGAACACCCTGGACTTAGACACTTTGGATGACTCAATTAATTAATTAATTAATTTTGAATTAAAAGAAAGACTTTGATTCCCAAAAACATTTTTTCAGGGCAGAGTCATACTACATATTCTATAGTCACTCTTAGGGTTAGGTATAGCCTGTAGTTAGGTTCTCTACAATGAAACTGGACAAAATGCAGTCAGATGTTCCATGCCCAACTAGTAGAAACCTTCTTTAGGATTTTAACTCATTAGTCCCTTATCTGAAAGATGTATATAGAAGAATCAGGAAAGGATTCTCTTCCCCAAAGGAGTTATTGAACAACAATTTTAAAAAGACCTGTGTGTCAGAAAGTGCTTTCAACAATCTATTAGCTACTGATATTTGGGAAGGGGGAGGTATTTGGTCAAATGTTAATTTTACATAAATGATAGAAACTTCCCCACTCAAACAGCTTCTAACTCAAAAATGTAACATGAGGTGGACGTAGTGACACAAGGCAAGGCAAGTCAGAGATAATAACCTGACTTTGGAGACCTTGAGGACCTATGGGATATGTCAGGTTTGTGAAGAATTTCATGGTAGGAATCACTGGCCACCACCAGTTAATTATGGAAGCCAGGGGTGAGGCCTCTGCTGAGTGTGCAATTTCACAGCACACTTTTAGGATTTGGGAGGCCAGGCTAGCTGGAGGAAAATTTTTTCCTTGAATCCTGTGTGTCCCTGAAAGGCCTTTAGTAGTAGCTTATAGGCCCCCTTCATCCCAGAGTCTCGCTCCTAATCAAAACACATTATTTATTCCCCCAGCCCACAATATGCATCATGTCTATACATGTATTTGCTAAGTTATTTCATTGCCTATATTTTGCAGTGTTTTCATAAGATTTTCTCTGTCAGTATCACTAAGCATTGGGTCTCTAAGAACGCTTAGAACTAAGCAGAAGGAAGGGAAATAAATGTATGAACCACAGCCAATCACTTATCATGGTGACCACTTCATACTCTTTGCAGTTGGCTCCTGACTTATCCTCTGGTACCACCAGAAGAAAGTACCCTATTTCTAGGCTGAATCTTGTGTGCATGTGGAGCTCTGTGGCAGATAATCTCTGACCGTTCCTCAGGCAAGGTCTATATTTTGAAACTACCTTTCACTGCCCTACGCTTACCAAGTAGGTGAGGCTGCTTGGCCAGCAGACTCTTGGGATCTGCCTGTCTGTGGATTGAGCTCAGGCCTTTGTGCTTCTGTGTCAAGCCCTGTACTGACTGAGCCATCACCCAGCCCCTAAGTCTTCCTTGACTTTGTATCTGCTCCAGACAGTGGGACCTCCGCAACACAAGAATCCCCACTTTCCTCTTAATTTGTCTGACATTTTGGCATTTGCCACTGTGTTGGTTAGTTTCATTGTCAGCTTGACAGATGCTAACGTCTTTTGGAAAGAGAGAATCACATCTGAGAAAACATCCGTGTCAGTGTAACCTGTAGCTAGGTTTACAGGACTATTTTCTAGATTAGGGATTGACGTGAGAGGGCCTACTCCACAGGGGCAGTGCCATTCCTAGGAAGGTGGTCCTGGGTTATATAAGAAAGCAAACTGAACAAGCCAGGGAATCAAGCCCAGAAGCAGTGCTCCTCCATGACCTTTGCTGCGGTTCTGGCCTCCATGTTTCATGTCTTGAGTTCCTGCCCTGACTCCCTGAGGACAGACAGAAAATATAAGCTGAAACAGACCCCTTTCCCCCCACATTGCTTTTTCTTCCTGAAGTTGGTGTTTCATGTTCATAGAACAGCAATCAAAACCAAACTAAGACATCTTCCCTCTCTCCCTGCATCCTGCTTAGACACATCTCCTTGATGTGGACTCTTTGTCCATGGCACTTGTACCCATCCTCTCCTTCCTAACCTCTGACCTATATTGTGACTGACAGTTCTGTGTTACTGCAAAAATAGCTGACATAGACTTTATATATTGCCCACAATCCTTCACCTAATGGCCAGCCACTGCTCTGACTCCACCATCCCAGGGACTTGTCTCTGAGCCTTCTCTTTCCAAATTTTTAAATCCAAGACAGAATAGCTTGGCTTAGCTCATCAGCTTTCCTGAACTAACCATGCTTTTTATCCAACATAGACATTGTTGAAAAGAAAATGAACAGCTTAAAAGAAGATGACGATTTAATGGACAACAGACCATATGGAGTGTAGAAGGAAGGAAGACCAAGATGTGGATGTTTCAGTCCTGCATTGAGGGAGGAACAGGACAATTGTGGGAAGTGGGAGGGAGAGGGGGACCAAGGAGGGAAAAAAGAGGGGGAGGAAATAAGGGTGGCAGTATCAGGAACTGGAGAAGATGTGAGAGAGGCACAGAGGGTCAGGAAATCGAGCCAGACTATGTGCCAGGGGGGGTGAGGAACTGGGGATAGCCTCTAGAGGGTCCCAGACACCAGGGAAACAGGAGTCTCCCAGGATCCTGTTTGGAATGGGGATGACTTAAGCAGAAATTCGCAGAGAAGGGGGAGATAGAACCTGTTAAAACCACCTCCAGTAGATAGGCGTGGCCCCCGGTGGTGGGATGGGGCCACACACCCATCTCAAAGTTTTTAACCCAGAAATGTTCCTTTCTAAAGGAAGAACAGGGACAAAAAATGTTAGACTGAAGGAAGGGCCAACCAGGGACTGCCCCACCTGGGGATCCATCATGTCTGCAGACACCAAACCCAACACTGTTGCCGTGGTCAAGAGGCACTTGCTGACACGAACCTAGTGTGCTGGTTACTGGGGAGGTCAGGCCAGCAACTGACCAATGAAAATGTGAATGCTTGGAGCCAACCATCAGACTGAGCTCAAGGAACATGGCAGGGGAGCTGGCACAAGGACTGGAAGAGCAGAAGGGGATTGAAACCCCATTGGAAGAGCAACATGGACTGGCCCGACTACCCTGTTTTCCCAGAGTCTAGACCACCAACCGAGGAGTATACCTGGAGGGGTCCGTGGCTCCAGATACATATGTAGCAGAAGATGGCTTTGCCTGACAGCAATGGGAGGGGAAGCCCTTGGTCCCAGGGAGGAATGATGCCCCAGTTTAGCGGGATGCTGTAGCTGTGGGGCTGGAGTGTATGAGTGGGTGGGAGAGCACTCTCATACAGGCAAAAGGGAGGAGGGAGGGGGATGTGGGATGGGGGGTTGGTGGAGGGGTAACAGGGAAGGGAAGTGGGCTATCATGGGATGGGAGGAGGTGGAGGGAGTAACTGGAAAGTGGGATATCATTTGAGATGTAGAGGAATGCAATGATTAATAGTAATAATAATAATAACTAGAATTAATCTCAAAGGAGAGAAAAGGTCATGGATCTAGGAGTCATTATGACTAACTTCATTTGTTTGCCCCAGTACAGTGCTATGCACATGACAAGCACTCAATAAGAGTTTGTTTATGGGTTGCTTCCTTATTAAATCTAAAAATTCATAATTTTGAGCTGGAGAGATGGCTCTGTAGTTAAGAGCATTGGCTGCTCTCCCAGAGGACTTGGACTCAGTTCCCAACACCCACATGGTAGCTCACCATCATCTGTAACTCCAGTTCCAAAGGATCCAACACTCCTCTCCTGACCTCTGTAGGCATCAGGCACGCACATAGTGTATAGGCATGCATAAAGGTAAAACATATATACATATAAAATTAAATAATAAATAATTAAAATAAAAACTCATAATTTTAACAAATCTGAAGATAATCAATCTTGCCGGGTATTCTCCCTTACGCCCAGCTACCTTTAGCAGCCTTGGCTTGCTGTCCAAATGATTATGTTTTGAATCCCTCTCTGCCACGTTTCATCACAGGACTGACAACTCTGAAGTGGCTGAGGGAATGCAGTGGCTATTCATAAAAATATTTCGAGTAAAGGACTTCAAGTTCCTTCCAGCTATTATTCAAATCTCTGCTGTTATCTCCAGCAGAACATAAAGCATCAAGGTCCCTTATTGTTGTTTTTTTTAATTTTGTTTTTCTTTTTTTTTCTTTCTTTCTTTTTTTTTTTTTTTTGAGACAAGGATTCTCTGTATAGCTCTGGCTGTTATGGAACTCACTCTGTAGACCAGGCTAGCCTCGAACTCAGAAATCTGCCTGCCTCTGCCTCCCGAGTGCTGGGATTAAAGGTGTTTGCCACCAAGGTCCCTTATTGAACCATCACTGGCCAAGCTGCAGGACAGGGCATTGAGATGGAATAAAGTTAGTCACCTCAGTACTCCTTGAGTCAAGTATTCTGTTGGTTTTTTTCCCCACTCTCTAAACTTTGCATAATTAGAAATTTGCATGTTAAGAGAATTAAGTGCAATAAGCTAAAGTTTCAGTACTTTGAAGGTGTGGACCCCATGTGGTGGACACAGATCTCTGAGAAGTTGACACTTACCAATTTAAAAATTGAGCACCTTGCTCCTGCAAGCATCTTATACATTTTATCATTTTTAAAAATAAAAAAGCCAAGCTGGTTGCCATGGAAATGATTATGATGTCACAGAGGATGATGATTTCTCATAATCTATAAGCAGCAAGAGCAGATGTGCTTGTAAGAAACAAAGATCTTGTTTCCATACAAATGTTCTCAAAATAAAACACAATGGGAGAAAAATACCCAGAGCACATAATGTGAAGAAAAAGAATTGCATCTAAAAAGAATGTTTTACAAAGTTTCCCATAAAGCCTCAGCTGTTCCTTCCAGCACAACCAGCTTGAACATGGATAGCAGACCTGAAATTACAGTATTCACAAAATTAGCATTCAGCCTACATAATCTCTCCTTTCAAAGGCTTCATGCATACTTTATGTGTGCACAATCATAGAAGCAGGTAATGAGAGCGATTCTGATTCCCCCTTTGTTATTATTGTACTTAGCTGGATGAGACTTAATAAAAAATGCTTTGTTAAAAATAAATCTAAGCAATAATTTATTAATTCTGTTGAGAAGATCTTTTGGCTCTTATTATGGATCATACTGAAAGCTTTCCCTAAAACATATCTACCCATAGATATGCAATGTAGTTTCTTTTAGTAAAGAATCAAAACTTAGGGACAAAATGTAATTTTTTGTTATTATACACTGCAGTTAATTTACTTTAATTGAGTTTTTAAATAATAAAGCATCAGCTTCTGAAATGTAATTGATGTGATAAAATGTATCAAATGAATGGATTGTTTCAAAATATATTAAAGCATTTCCATTACATCTCTTTATATCTTGATGGTCATGGATACTCTATTAAATTAATTCACTCAGATTTCCTTTTTCTCTCTCAATATCTTCAAATGTTCCTTAGAAATAACCAAAGTTTATGTAATAAAATGAGTTAATTATTGTAACATACTTAGTCTTTGCAATAAAATCATCCAGTATATCTAACTTGTGAGGAGTATGCCAATAAAATTTCAAGCTCTCCTATAACTATTAAATAAAAGCTAGAAATAGTAGAAAAGAGATGAATTGACTGTTTTGATAATTTCCATTAAAGGAAAATTCCCATAGAATACATTTTTCTAATGGCAACAAGGAAGATTAAGACTAAGACATGTTAAGTTTGAGTTCTGAATTGCTCTTAGAAATCTATACACTTTACTTTCAATTAAGTGTTTCGATTAATTTCTTTCACTGAGAAACACAAAGTTCTAGAAGAATCACATTTAAAAAAAAAAAAAAACGAAAAAAGAATAAAAACTAAACGCTTACTGTGTTTTCCAGTCTGGCTTAAAGGAAATTGAGACTAGTCAACAGGTGCTTCTGAAAGCTTAACTTTAATCCTAGTTTTAGTTCAGTGACCATATCGAAGTCATATACTATTTTAAGACATAAGCTCACTTTTTAGAAGCACATAACATGATTACCACATCCCAAGTGGACAGTAATTTTTGAGTCATATACTGTGAACTAAAACATTACAATCATTCATAACTTCTGAAAAAGAGGAGTCAGAAATGCAACAAATAAAATGTTTAAAAATACTAGAAAGACTTAGGAGAAACTAAACACATGATTGTTTCAGGAATGCAAAAGGCAGAAATGCCTGGGTTATTATAAGCTAAGTGCAAAGGACATCATTGGAAATAAATAGCTTTCTGAATTTAGAAAAAGAGAAACTGCATTAAATACACTGTGAACTTCACAGTATTGGAGTATTGTGTTTACAAAGAGTACCGTGTCTATGAAAACTTTGATTAATAAAGGTAGTAAAAAAAACCTGTATTAAGCATTATATTCTAAGAGGGAGAAGGAGGAGGGAAAGTAGGAGAAAGGAGGGAAGGAGGGAGGGAGGGAGGAAAGAAGGAAGGAAGAAGGAAGGAAGGAAGGAAGGAAGTTACAATAAAGACAAGCCATCTCTCTCTACAATGGATCTTACAGTACAAAAGATCCTTCTACATGAAAAGATGTATTTTATTGTCAGATAAGGGACAACACCACTGATATGGATAGTAAGTTAGTGAGCTAGTTAACCGTACGTTTGTAATGTCTGACATCAGCACAGTCCAGCTGCAGAAACAAAAATGGGCTGCAGATGAGGTAGTGGATAGAAACTGCAGGTGAGCAGGGGTCGGAAGCTATGGGGCTGGTCTCTGTGGACTTCTCGTTTTCGTTTCATTCCTTTCTTTTTCTTTTCTTTCCTCATTTTCTTTTCCTTCCTTCCTTTCTTCCCTTCCTTCCCTCCCTCCCTCATTTTTCTCTCTCTTCCTTCCTTCCTTCTTTCCTTCCTTCCTTTCTTTCTTTCTTTCTTTCTTTCTTTCTTTCTTTCTGTTTTTTCAAGACATCTTTCTTTCTTTCTTATCTATGCTTTGACTTCATCTAAAACACCTTTGAGAAACTTTGCTACTTTAAAGATTCCTAATAAGAATAAACAAAGGAAAACAAGTTTTTAGAGTAATGACAGCTTATTTCAGGGATTGTTCGAAACTGGATTATTTCCTTTTACCACATGAGGCTTTGCTAAGCCAGAACCTGACCGAGATCTAATTTAAAACAAACCAGAAAAAAAAAAACCCAAGGAAAACAAAACCCCAAAACTATATGTGATGTATTTTATTAGTAATGCTGCATTTTGAAGATGAACTACCACGAGGGGGTGGGGGGGTCATGCTCCATGTAGAAGAAAATGTGTTTTTCATCTTTCCAAGTTATCTTTTAAAAATGACCTTAGACATTTTGAGAAAAAAAAATAAGACAAATATTGGTAAGGAAATCAATAGAAAAATAAGGTACAAAGCAATGATCAGCTTTTATGTTGCTACTGCCATCACAACGTATATCTTCAAATCACAATGATTTAAGAAGGCCATTTGCTAAGTGCTAATCAGACTGCTTGCTGCTTACTTTAAGAAAAAAAAAAAAAGACTCACCAAGGTGCAGCATTATTTGGGGCCTTGAGAGATACAATGTTACCTCATTTCATACGTTCCAAAACACATGGTGAGATAACTTCACTTATTTCTATGTATTTGTAACAATAAAGAAGGAGGATTAAGAAACACGTACAACCGTGAAATAACTCAGTAGATAACCGAACTGAGCCTGACCACCAGTGATATCATTGTCATTATACATTGAGTTTGGAGCATTAAGACAGAGGTGAACATAAGCAATGCGCAATTGCATATACGCACATGTGTATGCGTGTGTGTGTGTGTGTGTGTGTGTGTGTGTGCGCGCGCGCGCTTGAAATTATTAATTGTTAATGCTATAATTCTAAACGTTTTCTATTCACTTTCTTCTTTTTTTAAATTTATTTTTCATACTTTATTTACATTTCAAATGTTTCCCTCTTTCCAGATCTCCCCTTTGGAACCTCCCCATTTCCTGCCCCCCCCCGCCACTATGGGGGTTTTCTCCCACCCACCCACCCACTCTCATCTTCTCCCTTGGCATTCTCCTATACTGGGGGATCTAACACCCTCAGGCCCTCCCCCTGATGGCTAACAAGACCCTCCTCTGTCACATATGAGGCCAGCACCATGGGTCCCTCCATGTGTATTCTTTGGTTGGTGGATCAGTCTCCAGGAGTATGGGGGTGGGGCGTCAGGCCAGTTGCCACTGTTGCTGCCTCCCTGGGGCTGCAAACTCCCTCAGCTCCTTCAGTCCCTTCTCCAAGTCCTCCATCTGGGACCTCACACTCAGCCCTATGGTTGCTGCGAAGTGATTCTTGGGTATTTCGAACTTTTGGGCTAATAACCACTTAACAGTGAGTACATACCATGTTCATTCTTTTGTGACTGCGTTACTTCTCTCAGGATGATATTTTCAAGTTCCATCCATTTGTCTGTGAATTTCATGAAGTCATTGTTTTTAATACCTGAGTTGTATCCCATTGTGTAAATGTACCACATTTTCTGTATCCATTCCTCTGTTGAGGGACATCTGGGTTGTTTCCAGCTTCTGGCTATTATAAATATGGCTGCTATGAACATAGTGGAACATGTGTCTTTATTACATATTGGAACACCTTCTGGGTATATGCCCAGGAGTGGAATAGCTGGGTTCTCAGGTATTATTAAGTTCATTTTTCTGAGGGTCCGCCAAACCGATTTCCAGAGAGGTTGTATCAGCTTGCATTCCCACCAGCAATGGAGGAGTGTTCCTCTTTCTCCATATCCTCACTTTATTCACTTTATCATTCTATTCACTTTCTATAACAAGAATTTCTTGATAATTTACCTCTTGATTATTCATTCCTTTCATTTATGTGTGTGTGTGTGTTTATATTCATTTTGGCATTCTCTGAATTTACTATGATTTAATTTTTAGAGTGTATTGGTGGATAAATCAATCAACAACTTCAAAGACTAGACATAAATCAGTCTTGTACAATTCAACCAAAGAACCACTAGCAGTCAGTTAAAGTGAGCTATGGCTAGAGTTTATCTTTTAATTTTTAATAAAACATACATTCACTCATTCATTCACTCATTCACTCACTCATTCACTGCTCAGGGGCAATAGCCATGAGGCTCCCCTCTCAGGACGTCCATGAGGTTAAGATCTTTTGATTTTGCCATCCTAGATAAGATGTTGCTATCTCATGTTTTTATTCCAAAGGTAGAAAATAAAACTCAGTGGTTCAGGATGTCTTGTCTCCATTTAGCCTTAATTCTGCCACCAATGAGATGTTAACTAAGAGGAATCAAATCATTTCAATTACAAGGGACATATTATATGGGCACCATTTTATGACAGAATCCTGCTCCCTACTCTGTTCATGTGACAGCATCATTCCTTTATTTCACACATAAAGGAGAAAGGTTAAGATTAATGAAACAGCCCAGTCAGAATGAGACAGCTAAGGACAGATCAGAATTTGAGCAAAGATCTTTGGCATCCAGAACTGTGCTTTGTAAAATTAAAACTTGCAGATATAACATAACCCCTCCTCCGGTCTCTGTCTCTTACATTGAACTTACTGTTATCTTCAAAATGGTGTCTTTTTTATTTTGGACATGTGTCACATGTAAGCAAAAGATAGGTATTATTTCCCAAGTTTTTAGATTAATTAAAATTTCAGTCTAAAAATCCTTTTAAATTTGGTTCATTTCACCCAACTCTATATATACATAAATGTTTTACAAACACATACATAAATATATGCAAACATAAAACCACATGCATCTCTGTGTCATGGAATGGTTTTACTTAGATTTCCATATGTTTCAGCAATGAGCTTTATTTCTCAGCTACTATTTGCAGACTTATGACCTCATTGACTCACAGATCTTCTATGTAATGTTGTTTTATATATAATATATCATACATATGTATATATAGGTACATAGTAGATATGTACATATTGATATATGCTGTGTATATAGATGTAATATAGATCTATATACTGTGATACACAGTAATGATACACTTAAATTTATTTATCCATTCTCTTGGCTTTAAAGTCTTGTGTTTTACTCCCATGTACTCCATGGGAAATAAAACTGTCTTTATAATTTTCATGAGAACCAGAAGATACTCATATCTCTGAAATAAAAGTTTATTTTAAAATTATTCCTATTCTGTGTTGACAGATTTTTATTCATTTGATTTGATTTATTTCTACATTATGGCTATGAATCAATAAATATAGAACCCATTGATAGGTTTAGCTAGGCAACAGAAAAAAATGCTATTCTGTATATATAATTTTCACACTGCTGTAATACTTTTGACATTCCAGTTGGAATGAGTGGGACCTGGGACAGAAAGATAGTACAGTTTAGAAAGTTTTTAGACAATGAAAGATGCAACTATGTAGCTACCATGTTGTCAAGGATATATTAAACATGTGGTTGCTTAGTAACAGATAACATGCATATGAACTACAGTTTCTTGGCTGATGTCTTATTGTGAGATAATACTAAGAAGAAACTGGATATGGATTTTTAAGTAAGCAAGTCACAGTTTGAAGTGATGCTACAAGCTTGTATTAAAGGATTCTAATGCCCGGCACTTCTCTAAACAGAATTTTCAAAACTAGGCAGGTATTTTAATTTATGTGTGTATCTGTTAACTGGAATTTTAAATATAAGTACATATTTGATCTCACATGCGGTGGTTATGGAGCAATGGCTGTGGCTCACAGAATGCCTGTACTTTCAATTTTATATATTACAGCAATGGTCTTTACATCTCAGTTACATTAGAGTGTATTATTTGCATGGTCTCATTGACTGGAAGATCTATCGTAATGCTGTCACGGGGTCCTCTATGTTCAACAGAAAAGGATCTTTTCATTGAAAAGAAAATCATCAGTCTGATGTGGTGCCTCATGCCTTCAATCCCAGCTCTCAGAAGGCAGAGGAAGGTGAATCTCTGTGAGTTTGAGGCCAACCTGGTCTATAGAGTGAGTTCCAGGACAGCCGTGGCTGTTACACAAAGAAACCCTGTCAAATATCTGTGACTACCTCAAGGAAACTCCAGGAAATCAAGACTCTTTGGCAGGAGGCAGGGAGATCATGAACCTTCCATGAGTTCTGTAGGAGATCATCACAAGTAATCTCCCCAAGATTATAAGAGATAAACAACTGGTGGGGTTGGGACTACACTAGGATACCTTTTCATGCTTTACCTATGCTGGGAAGGGGGTTTCCAATGATGTAGTTGCCCCTTAGTCGCCCATGCTCTTAAATATAAACTCAACAGATTTTGTTGGTTCACCATGCTCTACTTGGATTGAATCCTTTCTTTGGTCTGTCCATGCTCTCCTTCTGCAGTGAACAGGTGTTTCTTAACACATTCTGGAGAAGTTACACACATCATGGGTGCACAATAGATTGTACTTAACATTGCCTACTGATGTGACTAGAGTCATAAGAATATTTTTGTGTGTTTAACAATGGCACTAATCTCTCCATGCATTTTCTATTTTCATGTGATTTAAGCATGATCATCCTTTGTCATTAGCTTTTAGTATACAATGGTTGGCAAATCTAGTGACATGAAGAATAAACCAAAGTCCTCATTTGATCCAGAGGTTTTCAATTGCCTTATCTTCTTAATCTAATTCTAATTTTAAAATCAGTAATGGAGTTGAATTGGTAGAGAGAGCCAAATCTTGCCTAAATTTAGAACAAAGAACACTTAACATGTAAGTATCAGAGCGAAGCCAGCATTAGGAGTCGATATTCCAATTGGTGACTGCCATATGGTCATGGTAATTTGTGGCAACATATACTCTGTGGGAATGTATATGGTTATGAAGATCTCTGAACTGATTCTGGCTTCATGTAGTACAAAAATTGCTCTAACTATAACCATAAAGTAAAGATTTAAATTATACTGAGCATGTTTAACCTCAGATGGCCGGGGTATCCATCAGACTCCAGATTGGAGTAAAGAAATTGATATATATATATATATAGATACAATATAGGGGTGACTGCTCAGGTCAAGTCATTCTTCTGAAATCTTGGTTCCAACATTGCGTAGTCCCTCCTCTATCTTGAGAATCCACTTCTTCCATAATCCCCCAACTCTTAGGATGGCTCCCAAGAGAAACAAAACAAAAAGGATCTACATCCTTGTGTTCTTCATCAAGGACTTTATTTCCTAAACGAAGCACATCATTTTTGAGTGGCCACTTCCCTTTCCACTAGGTCAAACAGATTCGTTCACACAACAATCAAGTACTTTTAAATTGTATTAGTAATAATGGTATGATTACAGCTATATATTAAGACCACTCTTTGAAAAGTAACTCTTAAAATCATCCCTCATACAGCCATCTCCCATGATTCATTTCCTTCTGGATTATACAATGAGCTTGCCTTAAAATTTTAGATAATGTTGGGAGTTGTATGCTTCCATGAAAGACCCAGTTATCCTGATGCTTTTTATTTCCTACTTCCCTTTCTCAAAACATCCTTCATACTGTTATACCGGCCTCATTCTTACCAACCTCTACACATACCTGTTCAGTGTTTCCTCAATTACATCTCCCTTTCCTCCTCCCCCTCTTCCTCCCCCTCCTGCTCCCCCCCCTCCTAATCCCCTGTTTTCTATCAGAAATGTCAACTCTTTGTTCATGGCCTTTATACAATCCTATATTTTCTTGCCATTCCCTTACATGAAAGCTCATCAGGGCCTGCCTGCTTAGTCTATGCCTGACTCTACAGTTTTTTTCTTCTCCCCTATCTCTTTGTTCTGGATCTGCTGGTATTTTTTATGCAGCTTACTCTTTGCTACCTTACTCCAATATTCTTCTTTGAATCAAAGTGAAGTTCTTTGAGTCAAGGTCTTCTAGCTCTCTATCTAGAAGAACTATTAGTTTTCAAAAATGTAGCTCATCATTTTCCAGATTATCCGTTTGGTGCACTCAGCAGCGACAATACCACTGTGTGTATTTATGGCGTCTTTTGTGCCAGCTTTAGCTGAATCTTTGACTATAATTTTTTTCTGTAACTTTCTAATCTTTTTCATATCCTAGTAATGGCTGTTACTTTATCCTTAGTAAAACTAATAATTGGTGGCGTCTTAAAACTCTTTCTCAATTTACTGTTATGAAAATTAACAAGCTAACTTGCACCTTTGCTCATTCTCTTCAAACCCAAGAGCTATGTTTTCTTACCTGAAGCTAATCAAGCCTTCTGAGCAACAGAGTCTTTTCTGTTCCTACCTAACAGAGTCTCCTCTTGATCAACCTTCTGCTACCTTCATTCAATTCCTTCACTGCTGTCGATACTTTTACATCAGTATTAGGAAATGACAAAGTGTTACTTTAAAAGAAATAACAATCAGCCGACTAAGCAAACAAGCACATGTTCCTTTAGCCCTGCATGATCTTCTAGTGAATTCTCTGTTATTTGAAGCTAATCATTTTTATCATTTGAACTCATGGTCCCCCTCCCCTCCCCTCCTCTACTCTCCTTAAGCACTACCTTGTCTGCAGCTATCATAATTTTTTCCAGCATTTCATTCCAGTCATTTTTCCTTTTCCATTTTAAACTTTGCTGGGCTTTCTTTCCCCTTACAGTTTTAAGGAACTCTGTTTGGGCAGGCTCTTTCAGAAAGACCGTGATCTTCATGAATCTCCCCCACTAGAGTGAGTTGGTGGAAGCTGAAGGATCCATTGACGTTCTAAAGCAGGCAACAGGGTGAGCCATCATCTCAAGGGGTACCTTAGAAGGTCATAGCCTCTGTGTGATCCAAGGTCAAGGATTTGACTATTAGCCATGAAGGGTGACGATTACTCAAATTGAAAGTCACACAACTCCACTCATTTTAGAAAGCAGAACTATAAATTTTCAAACTCTTACAAAGAAGGTGTAAAAATACCATAAACATCATTTATTTATGGAGAAATAATTTCCAAGTGTGGTCTATCCTCATAGAACCATATAGATAGTGAAAATATCTAGTAGTTGCTACTATTGGGTTTAGACTTGACAACAGGGTTTTGGTAAGCTAAGTAATGGTAACAGGGCTTACAGGCTGTAATGTCCAACTCAATACCAGGAATTCTGAAACAATTGTTTCCATAGACTTGAAAGGGATACCTCTCTTCCACCCATATTATGCTGTTAAGATCTTTGTCGAAGTGGTCAACAGTATTATGTAACACATTCATTCTCTAACATAAATATCTAGAAATTAGATTTTATAAAACAACCTTATGAATATATAAATATCATCATATTATTTACTTCTTGATTAGTTCTAGATATTTGGGTAGCTCTTCTGTATGAGACCAGGTAATCCTATATGTCCTAAATTTTAGCTAAGTTCCCCCATAGCCTCTCATAAGCTTCCTTAATAGTATCTTTGTGTTCAAATAAAAGTCTCAGTATATTCTTAATTAAAAATATCCCTCCTATATGAAAGCCTGTAATATAAATTGTTCTAAATGTAGTGTTATTGAGAAAAAAATCTATATGCAGAATTTGTTGAAACTTCTTTTTCTTGTTTTGCTTCTTGAAACAAGGTCTTGCTATGTAGCCCTGAATGGCATAGATCAGGCTGGCCTCAAATTAACAATGATTTGCCTTTATCTGCTTAGTTGAAGGTAATGTAAGCACTGGTGATGTAGCTCAGTGGGGAGAGTTTGTAAAGCCCCGATTCAGTTCCCAGGACTGTGTAATATTGGGCATAGGGGCACACACTTACAATCCTAGTACTCAGGAGGGATGACAGGAGGAACAGAAGTTCAAGAACATCCTTACCTATATGGTGAGTTCAAGGCTAGCCTTAGATTCATAAGGCCATGTATCAAAAAAAATTTATGTAATTACATTTCTTTATGCCTGTGCTCATTCTCTTTGTAAACTAATTGTGAGATAAGAATTATAATCTTACAAACTTTACTTATAGACCCTAAACTAACAGTCGTTTTCATTAAAACAGTTTATGTTTCCTGAGAAATCCTAAGTATCAGTTAATAATTCTTAACAATTTAAAATCTTAATGTTTATCACATACGCCATCCATTTACCCCTTGCACATGTGGGTGGGAGTCTGGAGCAGGGAGAAATAGCATTTATATGCTTTTTGGAACAGAGAATCAGAAAATGATCTTTGAAATAAAGTGTACAGATGTGCTTGGTGACCCAAAATTTAAAGTTTCTTTCTTGTGGTTATCATTGATTTAACTTGTGATGAGGTAGTTATTGCTTTACTTTATTCCCAGTGGATCTTTGATGTCACCCAGCTGTTTGGAAGAGTGGTTGGCAATGAGCATCTATGTAGTAATACAGCACAAAATTCATTAGGCTCCATCTCATATGTCAATTAGCACTGTGGTTGGCTTTGGGACGTTTCTCTCACTGGACATTTACTCAGAGAACAAGATGAAAACAAAAAACCCAAGTTTGTTTAACCAAAGATGTAGGAGATGTAGGTATGGTGAGTTCAAATATAGGTGTTTTAGAATTAATCTGAAGTGGAAGAGCTTGGGAAAACTCAATTAATCCTCCAGGCTTCAACTTCACATGGAAAATAAGGCATATAGTACATTATAAATGATAGTTCGTTTTAAATGAGATGGTGCACAGAATATACTTTCTTTACCTTGGCACCTGGCATAAAGTAAATGCCTATATTAATGAAGGTATATGTGGCCTTTCTAGTTGAACGGATACTTCAGCTTTTGGCATTCTAAGTCTAGGGTGCTAGCCACCATGTCAGTGTAGCCCTATAATCCTGGCACGTGAGATTCAGGAGCTAGAGAATCACTGGCAATTTCAGGTCAGATTGCTCTGCAATAGTGGGTTCTAAGACAACTGAACCATATAACAAGGCCCTGTCTCATAAATTAAATGTTAAAGATTCTGTATGTGTTTTTATTTCTCAACCATATTCCGTGTAGACTCTTCTGGATCGCAGTTTATAGGACCTTTAGTGACAGTCTACCGAGTTTCGCCTAGGTG
Source organism: Rhynchomys soricoides (assembly GCA_019843965.1). Taxonomy (NCBI): domain Eukaryota; kingdom Metazoa; phylum Chordata; class Mammalia; order Rodentia; family Muridae; genus Rhynchomys; species Rhynchomys soricoides. Next base: position 16,494,565 of record JADRCH010000006.1, on the reverse strand, counting down.
TCTAGTTTACTGGGATTTCCCCAGGTGTCTGGCACATTACCATGACATCAAATGTTAACAGCTCTTTGAAGGTACTGATGGTGTTATTCTCCCTGTCTATAGCATATCTTAAGACACACAGTTCAGAATGGGACACTGACTCCTCTATTAAGTTAACCTTTCTCTAAACCACAGTCTTGAAGATTGGGTGGAGGTGACATTTGACTTTACTCCCAGGAGATGACCTTTCTTTGAGTAAGATATCTTTTTCATAGTATAGGTTGTTGTGTAGAATTGTCAAACAACAAATGGCTCCCCAGTTATTTCCCCCTATGGCTCTTGATTACTGAGGTGCCCATCTGACTATAAAGAGGGAAGGTTGAATCTCTGGATCACTGCTGGCAGTCGATGCCTGGATTCCCTTTTGTTTAAGTGAGATTGATTAAGTGAGCGATTAGACTGCACCATTGTGAACAAAGTCGATTTTGAAGTCATTGAAATTCCTCACAGTCGCAGGACTGGGACTTCCATGGGCTTTTCACACATCTAAAAAGACAGGATGGGTCCATGGGTGGCTACTGATAGGGGATTGATTATCAGATGCTTCCTTGGAGATGTAACCTCTCAGGCACAATCCAGCCATTGCTACTTAAAGCATTAGTCCGGTGTTTTGTACTTTCCCCTCCAAATTTCACAAATAAAAGATCATTTTGAGTTTTCCATCCCATATCTGGCAAACTAAAGTTTCCCACCTCTTAACTTCAGTTGCTAAATGTATTCTGGCCTATTGAGGGTGATTTTTGTTTTGGTTTGGTTTTTGTCTATGTCTAATGAAATCAGTGTTCATGCTCACTAGACTCTGTTTCCATTTTATTGCTTCCCTCTATTTCTGAGGTACGTTTCCAGACAATTGGTTCTTGTCTCCTTGTGCCAATACTTTACAGGGATCTCAAGTTTACTGTAGTTTTTGTGTGCTGACACAGAGCTTGGGTTTCTTAGAATGTCTTTCTAATAACTCTGAGATAGGGTTGGTTTTGCAAGGTACCACTTACTGGAGTTTAAAACTCCAATTTTGTACAAATAGAAGGCTTTATTTTTTTCGAATGTAGAACACATTTGTCTTTTAAAAGCAATTAGGGTGGGTTATAATGACATCTTTAAAAATACACTCTTTCATTTGTATTCAGAAACCTGTGAGGTCCTCACCTTCTTTGTCTGTCTCTCAATTCATAACTCTCCTCTGCTCAGTCCCTCATCTGCTGTAGGACATGAACATGCTCCTTAGTAGAAAACTATGTTTTGAAGTATAAATTCATCAAATTATCGTTATC
>JADRCH010000006.1:16404380-16493245 GCA_019843965.1 Rhynchomys soricoides | reverse complement strand
AGGGATGTGGGTATTTGAACAGGAGTCTTCTCTCTAACTTCAAGGTAATACTCTTTAAGCGTGTTGTGTTGAAAGGACTGTGTTCAAGATAGAGAGGATGGGAACATGTTCTGATTTAGACCTCACAGGTCAAATAACCAGACCATAGCTTCTCCATATACCCAGAGAGGCAAAGCTGGCAGGTACCAATATGCTGATTTAGGAACTGGATTTAGGGATGTTATTTCTCTGGAATTGTGGGAAGCCAGAAACAAAATCAGAGTCTCAGTGAAAACATTCTACTTCTGGCTTCCTACTTCTTCCATGTTCAGCTAAGTGGAGAGATAGGTGCAGCATCATTCCTTCTCCTGCTTAAAAAGATAATATTAAGAGCAGCCATCTTTGTGTGCAGTTTTAAATTCTGCTTTCCTAGAGGCCATATTCTAACATGTACTCTGTAGGACTGTTTCATTAAGAACCACAAAAGCATCAAAACAAAATGTATACATCGTTGTTTAAAAAAACACAAAACATTGTTATTACATAAGAATTACAATTCTCTAATTTGTCCTCCTACCCCACAAACATGCTGAAAATAAAACCAAAACTTAAAAATGTAGATTGAATTCCCTGGGCAAAGCAAGAGAAAAATGAGATTTCTATCCAAGTTTCTTTAGAGGGAATTGTTTTTAAAGCTAAAATAACACAAACTATTCAGGGGAGGAAAAAGAATTTTATTTCGTAATGTGTCTTTTAGCTACAGTGCCTTGTAAAGTTTTTGTTTTGGTAATTAAACTTAGTAGTTATAAAATTAAATGGGCTGCCTTGGCTGGTCACCTGGTTTCCTGAATTGTCCGACAGAAGTAATTTGTTCTAAAGTTGAGGAACCATGGATGTGCATTTTAATTGAGACTACATTTATATAGAATTTTGCATTTTTAATTTTGCATTTCAATATTTTTTATCTATTTGATAATATCTATGAAGACACCAACAACCTTCATGTGGATAAGCCAGAAGTAACATACTAAGGATACCTGTAACATGACTTACAAGCTAAGAGCTGACCCAATTCATTAAGGAATCAGAATTTATCTTTGCTATTTTTTGTTCCTTTACAGTAGCTTAACACATGGAAGGAGGATATGTGCTTTCCCCTTTATTCAGCCATTCAATAAGTGTTTATTATAAATTTAGTGCCAAACAGTGTGCTGGCTCTGAGAAGATATTGAAGTATATAAGACATAATCTCTGCTTATTATAACAGTGAACTTTAGCCGGGCAGTGTTAGCACGCGACTTAAATCCCAGCACTGGGGAGGCCTAGGCAGGTGAATCTCAGAAGCCAGCCTGATCTTCAGTGAGTTCCAGGACAGCCAGGGATAGACAGAGAAACCCTGTCTTGAAAAACCAAATCAGCCAGGCAATGGTGGTGCACGCCTTTAATCCCAGCACTCGGGAGGCAGAGACAGGAGGATTTCTGAGTTTGAGGCCAGCCTGGTCTACAGAGTGAGTTCCAGGACAGCCAGGGATATACAGAGAAACCCTGTCTAGAAAAAGCAAAAAAAGAAAAGAAAAAAAAAAAAAGAAGAAGAAGAAAAATCAAATCAAACAAACAAACAAGGAAAACCAACCAACCAACCAACCAACCAAACAAACAAAAAAACCAAGAGTAAATTCTAGTTGGAGAGCTAGGTTTTATTTTTAAAACCAATAGGTGAGTAGAATATCCATAACCTTGTTGTATAGGAAATATGCCAGGTTCTAGAACAATGGTGGGAAGGATCAGGTTCAACAGTCTGAACAGAGAGAGCGAGAAGGAAACAGCAATTGGAGAAACAGCAGAGGAAAGAAATGCTTTGCTCTGTTGTCGTACCTGTCCCCAAAGCAGGGATTTATCTTTTCCAGAAAGAAAAGAACTCTCCTCTCCTGGTGCTATCTTTTCTTGCACAGTTCAAGTATATAACTGCCTAACAAAATGCATGCAAGGTAGCTATGACTAAGGGCACAAGTAAATCCATTCTTTAACCACTATCAAAATATCGTGGAGGGAATTCTTGATCAAAGCGAATTGCTACAATTTATATATGGTCACTTTCTCATGAGTGAACGAGATTGTGAGTCTGTGTGCCAAGATCAAGACTTCAGAGGTATGAAATAGAACTACCCAGTTTAGCTGGTAAACACACTCACGACTGCTTCAGAAAAACTGAATCCACCGTGGTCTGTGAATGAGAAAGGAACATAGGATGTTTTTTAAAAAAAATGATCTAATTCTCATTCTTCAGAATGCCCTCCTAAAATTTGGGCTTCATAAGTTCCTGCCTAAATAGCTCGCTCTTGGGGGAAGACTAGTAAATGGTCTGAAGGTTTAACCACTAGAGGGAGAGGGTGTGCCTCTGGTGGCTAGGGAACCAATGACTGCAAATCAGTAAAAGGATAAGCTTGGAGGGACCTAATCAAGCAGTTGTCAGCTAGGTGCAAGGACCATATCAACTATGGTAGTTTGGTAGCTTGAGGATGGCTCCTCCAGATCTCACAAGGAATCTTCTTCTGCAGATGGATTCTGTTGCTTTTAACTAGGAAGACCTTTCCCTTTAGTCCTGAATGTTTAAGACTTTTCTAAGGACCACCATGACTTTGCAGATACCTGAAACACTGAAACGTACTTTTCAAGCGGGAAGAAACACTTGGAGAATTTCTTTCACATGTCATTGCCATGTCACCTTTTCTATACTGTGGAGTCACTCGTGCCAGCTTTCTGAATTTGCTGTCTGCTGAAATGATTTGAATGACTCCTAGATTCTCTTTAGTTTGACCTTTCCAAATCTAACTTTAAGGGGGAAACATTTTATTCAGATAGCTGACAAGTAGGTTAAAATGCTAGTTTTAACAATGTCACATATATTACAACTTTTAAAGAAAATCATCAGGAAATTATTGAAAACCTGAGCACAGGTGGTTTACCCTCAATGAAATGGTTTATCTTGTTTGCATTAAATCATCATATTCCATAATTTAAAAAATCAACTGAGACTACAAGAACAATTGCTTAATAACTGCAGTAGATATAATAAGGTTATAAAGTAAAAATAAACACATTGGACGTTATTAGGGTATCCACTGTGTACTACTGTGAACCTTTGCTCACACCAAAATCTAAGCACAGGGCAGAGTGGTGCTTAAGGTGAAAGTTGATTTTATTTTCAATGTGTCGTATGGTCAATGTGTCTTATGGCTGGCTTCCGCGGAAAGGGGGGAAGGGAGAAAACTCTCGGCAACTATTTCTGGGATTCTTTAAAGGAGTAGGAGGCACAGTGTCTGCTCCTCTTTCAGCATTGATTTTCTACACAATTTGCGATACGGTTTCTCAGAAATGTTTCGTACTCCTGATAATTTCATGTGATTTCAAACTTAAACCACCCAGACTACACAGTTCAGTATTTTCAGCTCCTTTCATTTTCCTTTCCCCTTTAATTATAGAAGTCTCTATTCCCTTTTCTGTGGTCAAGAAAGATAGTAAATGCTGCTATTTGTAGATTGAGCATGCATTTGTTGTCCTATGCTCTTTCCCCAACAAACGCACAAACGTCGTGTTTGGCATAAGGCTATGCTACATTTCCAGGCTAACAACTTTTTCGACCCTCACGGTTCCTTTCACTCGGGTGGATGTGGCACACGCCGGGACAGGGGTGGATATAAACAGCAAGTAAACACTCTAATTTTAAACTTGCACTGGAAAGCACTTTCACAATGGGGACAGTGGCGCTCGCTCCGTGTCTCCCAGCGCACTCGCAAGGGCCCCTCTGCCGGGCTCAGTGTCCCAGGTCCTCCGGGTGCCGAGAGCTGGGAGTCCGGGGAGGTGCCGGGCTAGAGAGAAAACTTCCCGCGGCCGACATGAGCTGGGGAAGCCCGCGATCGTCCCTCCCGCGCGGACAGCGGAGAACGCGAGCGGGGCGCGAAGAGCGGGGAGAGGGGCGGAGCCGGCGCGGGGGGCGCGCGGGGCGCGGAGGAGGCGCGGAGGAGGCGCGGAGCCGCGCGGCACTTGTCCTGTAATCGATTGCCGAGCGCGCCGAGCGAGCGGCCGAGCGCGCAGACACGCGCCCCCGCCCCTCCCGCCCGCCCGCGCGCTCGCTCGCCCGCCAGCCGGTTCGCTCTCTCCGTGGCTCTCAGGGACCCGGGAGCTCGCGTACGACCCCCATCCCCCACCCATCCCACGCGCGCGCCTCCGCCAGCCGGCGCGCGCCGCCGCCGCCGCCTCTGCCCGCCCTCCGCCCGCGGGCGTCTGCGCGAGCCCGGCCGGCGGGGGAGATGTGCTCGGGCTCCGCCGGATCGGTTTCTCGGGGTTTGACCAGCTGTCCCGGGCTAACCCTGCTCCTCGCTGAAGATGGAGGAAGTAAAAACAGGATTACCCTTAGCTACAGATCCACTGCCTTAGTTTCCACCACCAACTGCAGTGCACAAACACACGTTAGGCACAGGAAAGAAAGAAAGAGAGAGAGTGAGAGGACACACTAACAGTAAACACAAACAAAAGGGTGATGGGATTATTTTACTGCATGCACTGCTGAGGTAAATCTCCGCTTGGCTTTTTGCGTGGGGAAGAACAGCTCTTGTTTTATTTGTCTTCTGATTCATAGATTATCTATCAATTTGTGTATGATTTGCAAAGGGGTGGGGGGAGTGTTTTCAAAGTTAAGTGTAATGATATGGAATCTTGTTTAACAGTGTGGTGTGATCGAATGACTTGTTGCTGTTAACCAGTGATAATAATAATATAGTCGCTTTTCTTTGGGGAGGGATGGGTTGTGGCTTTGATTAGGGAAACGATTTCTGTAAAGGACGCTCAGGGAATTTCGTTGAAGATGATGTCCTTTGCCTTAATGTATCGTCCCCTCCTTGTAATCTGCTTCTGGCATGTTAATGGATTAATCAGTTCTCATCTCTATAGCTGTCATGGATTTGGACTTGTTTTGCTTTGTTTTAACTTGAATTCCAAGAAGAAAGATTGGATAACCTGGCATAGATTGCAGCTGTCTAGATAGAGGGTATTATACTGTTGAGATTGAAAACAAAACAAAACAAAAATAATAATAAAAATCTGGTGTGACACATGTATGAAAGCAGCAGTTAAATCGCTTTGACAGGTTCTGGTATGGACGAAGGAGATGGAATGAAGATTTAATTTCTTTTTCTCTTTTTCTCTTTTGCCAGAGGCCACAAAACAGTCCTGTGAAGTTGGCCTAGGTTCCTTGCTGGGTTCTGCCTGACTGTCCCTCCCTCGTACCCCCTCCCCTTTTTCTTTCAGTTTTCTTGCCTTAGCTTTTGGTCGATTCTTAAGGAACCGGTGGATCAAGTTTTTTCTCTTCTTGTTAATCGCATTGCTGCAGCACTGACTGACCTCTCTCACTCTCTCTCTCTCTTTCTCTCCCTCCCTCTCTCTCTTTTTTTCCTCTTTCCTGAAAGTACGTAGTGCCATTCCTGAGTGACTTTTCCTACTAGACCATCCCAAAGGGACGAGGGGGCGGGGGCGGGGGAGGAGGAGGACGAGGAGGAGGAGAAGGAGAAGGAGGAGGAGGAGGCTGGGGGGGGGGGGTGTTCCTTCTCTCTCATTTCTTGGTTTTGTTTATCAGCCGATCTGTTTGCTGGATTCGGTCTTGGAATGACCCACCTGTAAAGTGCTTTCCCTCCTCCTCGCCTTCAACTCTGCAGGGGGCTTGGCCTGGAGGGGGCCAGGGAGGGAAGGGGGTACACAAAAAAACTTCTTTCTTTCTCTCTGCGTTTCTCTTCAGCCCGACATTGTCACCTCCTCTTTGAGGGGTTAGAAGAAGCTGGGATCTCCCGACAGAGCTGGAAATGGTGATGATTGTTTTTTAATCAAAGGACAATTTCTTTTGTATGTACATTTCGTTTCTCTTTTTCCTTTTTCTTTTTCTTTCTTTTCCTTCACTGAGGGTTTAATAACCCTTTCACTGTTGGGGCAGACTTCTTTTTCTTCTAACTGACGCTTCTTTTTAGTATGTGTGTTAAATGTGTACATTTTTAAAGAGATAGACTCATTTTTAAGATCTCGGTAGAAACTGCTCCCCTTTAAACTTTACGGATCCCTTTCTTTAAAACCTTACGTAACCTAATTGAAAGAATTTGATAAGAGTAGAGCAGGTCGGAATTTAACTGCTATGTAGTTACTGAGAATTTGATCTGATTATTCCATAAAGAAAGAAAGAAAAGTTTTTGGGGGGGTGGGAGGGGGTAGGGAGGCTGGTGGTGAAGGGGAGGGGAGGGAGAAGGGAAGTGGTTTTGGAGACAAGAAGTGAAGCTGCCTGTTTTCCAGTAAGTAATGGAGAAATTCCAGGAGCCAGGGCTAAATATACTTGGCGATCAATACAGAAATGGCTCATTGTGAATAATTTAGCTGCTGGTGCTGTGAGAGTTTTGAAACTAAAGGCAAAAAGGACCTGGGCCAAAGGGGGAAAAATAAGTAAAAATCCTTTCAGGACTTGTCAATTCTTTAACTTTTTCCCTCAAAGAATACAGTTAGATTATCGATCTTCTCATTATGTGAATCAAAGCTAGGGGGTGTTGTCTCATACAATTTACTTTTGTTTCTGGGGATTAAGTGCTGTTTTGTGTTCTTGATGCATGAAAATCATTCCTCATACTTGGGGAGAAAAAAAGTGACACCTTCGTGCCCAGCCAAAAGTCTCTGAAATGTTGGAAATCCGAATGTCTTAAGTAGCCTTGGCATTTGTCTCCAGTCATAGTCTGGCAGGAAATTAGGGTACGTTGAACAGGTGCTTACACAGGATTTGGGGGAGGCTAAATGTCAATACAAGCCAGAGAGTTGGCCAACTGCTGCGAGGTCTTCAGGATACAGTCTAGTACTGAGTAGTTTTGTTTTGTTTTCTTATGTTTTGTTTGTTCTCTGCCCCCCCCCCCCTTAGAACATGATGAACCAACTCGCAACAATTGTGAATAGAGCTGTCTGTATACTAGGGAAGTACTCAAACCGCTGGGCGATTGTGGGAAGTAGTGATCAGTAAAATACTTAGATAGCAGTTAAAGTTGGCAAATTTGAGATTACCCTCCCTCCTATTTTTTTCCCCAATAAAACAGGTAAATTTTGATTAAGAGAGTCGTTCTTCTCTTGCTACAGCCCATCACACAGGACACTTAGTGTCCCTATCCTATCTCCAGCAGGAATCAGATCATTTGCAGAGAGTTCAATGACTTGCAAATGAGCACACACAGTACACTGTAGTATGTTTCTTGGGCACAGGTTGCAGGAGCAACATGGACTACCTGCTTGGGGCTTGAAATAAGTGGAGAATTTAATGGCAGTTACAGGGAGGAATCCTTGGGTAAAGGTTGCAATTTTTTTGTTTTCCAGCGCTGCACTTTGACTATGGAAACAGACGCAATTGATGGCTACATAACATGTGAGTATTCCTTTTCATTAATTTGCTGTGGGTAATCAAGTGAACTTCGTGTTACCTATGTGTGAATTCCTGAGTCACTAGTTCTCTGGCTTTATTTGCTATTTACTATTTCACCTTGCAATGAATACGAGGAAGTATTACCAGAAGCCAACTTGGAACGGGGCATAGAAATCTACTTATTTCAGAAAGGACATTATTTAATGCTTGTAGTCAGCAGATCTTTAGTTTCTTATTTGATTGGTTTCCCTGTTTAATTTAAATATAGAATACATCAGGTTATAGATATTTCTTCTAGTGTGTGTGTGGGGGGTGTACTAAAGTTTTACTACTAGGTAACCTAATTTCCCCAGACACATAATATGAAAGAATTAGTTTCTTAAGTTCACCTTTTTTAAAAAACCATCCAGCAACATTTTTAAAATATTCACTTTAAGTACTGTATATTGATTAAATTAGATTATTAAAAAAATCTTACTGTTTTTACTACAATTATTTTGGTCCTCAGATGGTATTTATTGCCACTGACCTGGAAGAGTGCTATGATAATCAAGTTTGTTCACTTTTTTATTACGGGCTAGGGGTGTGTGTGTGTGTGTGTGTGTGTGTGTGTGTGGTTTCCCTGCATTTCATTCATTTACTATGTATTTTATTTCCTTGTAGTTTCTCTTAAAAAAAAAATAAAAAGCATGTTTCTGAGCATTCGGTTCTGCATGCCCTCTGAATATGTGGCAGTCTGAGTAATGTTACGTGACAATGAACAGAAACCAAAAGAATGTATTTTTTGAAAGCAGGTGACAATGAGCTTTCACCTGAAGGGGAGCATGCCAATATGGCCATTGACCTCACCTCAAGCACACCCAATGGACAGCATGCCTCGCCAAGTCACATGACAAGCAGTAAGTCTTCATTTTATGATTATTATTTTTTTAAATTCTCAAGTGAGAGGTTTGGATTTGTCAGGTCTGTGGGGTCTGCTCACTCTGGGACGGAGGTACTGCTGTAGCTTTTGCTAAGAAAAGAACAACACAGATTTATTTCCGTTCATTCTAGTATCATAAAACATGAGCCTACTTACTAGTCTGAACTGTCCTAAGGTGGTGTTTGCTAGCTGGTGCCTACCTGTACCTGGTAAGAAATGTTAGCATTTGCTGATTATTGTTTTCAATTCGAGGGTCACATCTAGATTTGTTGTTTGATTAACAAAAATTAGAGAAATGTGGCATTACCAAAGGACTCTTTCATGGTTATTAAAACCAACCAACCAAACAACCAAAAACAAGAAAAGAAGTAGAAGAAATAATGTTTTGTTGCCTTGGTATGAAGAAGCTAAAACATCAGTGGTAAAATTGAAGTGTTACTTGCTTTCTTAGAAAGGAAGAAAAAGCAGCGTCAAAGTTTCTCCTTCAGAGGAATTGAAGTGAAATGTCATTGAAAATTTTCGGAACTCATTTGCATCCATTTCTTTAAAAAAAAAAAAGCATTTTGTTTTACATTGTTCAGAAGGGGGAAAAAGATTTCTGGAAGGATGTTTTTGGGTTTGCAGGAATGACAGTTTGGCTCTTTACTGTTTCTGACATGAAATGTCACAGACAATGTTGAGCGTAATAGAAAGGCATGTGTCACTGTGAGGGAGAAGATGTGTGTATTTGTTAAGTTTGTCTTTTAATTAAGATGTCTGACCAGATGAGTTAACTCAGTGCAAGTGGTCTGCCGCTCTTACTCAGAACAAGCTTGAGGTGTTGATCCCTTTGTACTTTGGATATGTGTTGTAGTCTTAATAGAAAGAACATGGTTTATATTAAGTTTAGTTTAATTTACAACGTTTCTTTCTGGGTGATGAAGGAGACTATTCTTCTTTGAAGATTTAACAACTGAAGAATACTGAATAAACTACTTAATTACAAGTTTATTTTTAAGTCAGTTTTAGTAATCTGAGAGAACTTCTTTCCCCAGTCTCTCTTCTAGCCTGACTTAGGTTATTGTAAAGTTAGAAACTTTATAATTAGTGAAGACTTCTGAATTATAAGCACAAGTACATAAGTTATTCTTGGATACATTTTGCATGTCTTCATCCTCAAGTGATTTTAGCCATTGGCTTGAAATTCTGGTTGAGCTACTTAACTTTACTTCATTTAAAAGTTTTCTTTCTTTTTATGAATGAGTAAAACTTATTCAGGAAATTTCATTCTTGAGGCAGGCCTCTATGATGTAGAAAAGAAAAAAATACTGGTGTTGTTGAGTGATTCTTGCTGAATTATATTGTTAATCTCTTGTAATGGATTTGTAGCACTTTGTTTTTTTGCTTATTGATTTGAGAAAAGTTATATTACTGTAATAGTATATAGAGATTTTTCACTTTAATATTTAATATTGTTAGTACTTTGGTAGACTATGGTTTCATTTGTTAGAAACAACTTTTTCATAAAAATGTCTAGTAGGTTAAGTTAGATTTACATGGAGCTTATATGGTATTCTAGTTACTCTTTTCCTTCTGTTAAAAACATAAAATGTGTAAACTACAGTATAGCTGTTGATAGGAGTAGCCTGTCCTCTCTAGTCAGCACCAGAAAATTAGCAAGAAAATGCTTGCTTACTTAGTTGGCATTTTGTGATCTGCTTTTCTTATTGCTTCAATCAAAAAAGCCATTTCTCATTTAAACTAAACATTCCAAAGTATTAAAATGGTTAATTTGAACAGAGAAGTTTCTTTTTTTTTTCTTTGCCTCTACACTGGGGCTCTTCTCACCCAACAACAGTAAACTGAGGTATGGTAATTTTGTGGGTCTTTTTTTTTTTTTTTTTAATTTTTCTAGCCTGTGGCAATTCCATGTTCGTACAGTTTTTGGCTGAGTGCTACGTGTTTTTCGAGTCGCTGGTTAAATATTTTGGCTCTCACTTCAGAGCTGTCTGGTGCATCCTTTCTGTAGCCTCTATTTACAGTATCTAGGTTACCCACTTAGGTGTTAGATGGGGAAGATACCCAGTTTTCCTCTCTGGTAGATCTAGGAGAATCATCAGCATTTTAGATTGCCAAAGCAAATAGAGTTTGAGAAAGACTCTTGTCTGTTAATTAGAACAGAGACCTAGAGTCAGCCACTCCGATGTTTGAAACTTAGAGTAAGTTTTGTATGTGGGCCGGCACCACTTGCTTCTTTATCAATTAACATATGCCATTGCCTTTAATAAATGGAAATAATATGTTCTCTGCATTAAAAGAGTATATTCAGATATATTTCTTATGAGGCTGTTTCTTCCATGGAAGGAATTAAAGTTTAGATTGGAAGTATTAAAGATAGAAGTCAGTGTGAAAACATTTCTGACAGGATATAGTAATGTCTAGTAGCAGGAAGCTAGCATCTTTGTGTGACTCCAGTGAGGTATGATAACCCACTTACTCTGCCTTCATGAGAGGGGTCAGAATCACTATAAGGTACCAATCATCAGTTTAGTGGACTCAGTGACTATTCTAAGATGAAGATCATCTGTACACTGGGTGCCAGCTATAGCGTAAAAATAATGACAGCAGCCATCATTACTTGACAGTACTAGAACAGAGCCAGAGCGACTTGGGAGAGAAGGAAGAGGGTTACAATGCCTGACAGTTTTGGGTTTTAAATTCGCGAATAAGATAACTTCAAAGAAATAGCAGATATTAATGATCCTAACATCTTATAATGATTCCTTCTTGTGTTTTAGAGTGAGGTTTTCATCAAAGACTTTAGACTTTTTCTTCTGGACTACGAATCTCGTTGATAGGCGGATGGGCACTGTTGCCTGAGATCATTAGTGTCCATGTTGAGTTCGCTGACAGTCTTCGGTGTCAGGGATGACAGTATGTGCCTTGCTGGCTATTGGAAACACGCAGAGTTAAGCGATTTTAGAAACAGGATCTGGAAGTTAAGGATCTGAGATAGACAACTCAGACAGAATGATATAAAAATAATCTGTATTGTGTTCTGGCCTGTGAGATGAAACTTACCTCGTGATTCATTCTGTTTCTGGGTTAGCTCATTCCGAATTCTAGGATTCCTGCTTCAGTATCAGTTTCAAGCTATTCTATACATACAGAAGACTGTTTTTAACATTTAATTTTTAAAAATAACATTATATAACTAATTAATTTGCATGTGCGTCTACATGCCGCAGTATGGATAGCAAGACCACAGACAAGGCCAGCTCTTGCCATCCACTATGTAGATCGTGGGTATCGAACTAAGGCTTCCAGGCTTGGCAGCAAACCTTTTTGCCCAATGAATCATTTCACTGGTCTTTGAACATTTTTTTAAGGTTCTAAATTCATCATTTTTCTTATATCTATTTTTATGGCCATACATGAATTTTCTTCGCAGGTTATAACATAAATGATGGGAAACTATCCCATGACTTAAACTTTAAAGTTTCTATGACTTTAAAACTCCAGAAGGAGTGGCTATCCAGTCAGCACAGTTGATGATCAGCCAGCTTGATGGCCAGGTGGCATGTATGGAATCGGAAGAAGTAGTAATTCTAGTTTTACAAGGCTCTCACCAATCATCAGGTCAGGGAATCTAGTTTAGTCTTCACACAGTGTTTTACATTCCTCCTTTTCATAGCGAGTTTCCGTTTTTAGAACACAGCGAGGCAGATGTGTGTTATGAGGTTCTAGTGAAAACTGAGGCTGGAAGAAATCAGCTGACCTCTGGTGTTGCCTAAGAAAGACAAAATTCTCACAGTTGGGATGTTATCTTGCAGGTTGATTAGCTAACTGTTGTCTCTGTAATGTCACCCTGGGATGGTGTCTGTTGTGTCCAATGTGGTGTTTCAGTGACAAAACCCCCCAGAATTTCAGAAGTAGTGGAACATTGGTGTGAAGGTGGAACAATGTCAATATTCTTGTCAAGCTGCCATCCAATGGGATTTGTATAATTTAGCTCATTGTAGGATTTCCTGGCTTTCCGAGTTTCTTCTGCTGCTTAGTCAGTCACCCTCTGTTGCATTTCCATAGGACACACCCTAATGTAACACCAGATTAGTTTGATGTAAAGCATAGCTCTTTTTTGGACTTATAGCAGTGATTGTGTGTGTGTGTGTGTGTGTGTGTGTGTGTGCGTGTGCGTGAGTATGTGTGTGTTTGTCTGCATGCATGTATGTATCTCTCTGTGTATATATGTGTATGTTTGTGTGCATGTATTTGTGTATATGTGTGTGTGCATGCAACTGCATGTGTATATTTTGGTGTGCATTGTGTATTTGTGTGCATATATGTGTGTAGGTGGCTGCATGTGTGTCTATGTATATGTCTATGTGCGTATGTTTGTGTCTCTCTCTCTCTCTCTCTCTGTGTATGTGTGTGTGTATGTGTGTGTGTGTGTGAATGTGCAGGTATATATATTGATATTTAGTTTTTATTTGCTAGATCTTGAAAACCACAACCAAGAATCCTGCTTTCCCAGCTCTCAGAGTTAAGTGTCATACTGTATCAAAAGCAGGAATAAAAAGGGAAAAGTTTAAACAGAAAGCAAGTGTGAGCATGGGTTTGCAGGCCATTAACAGCAAGACCAGTGCATCTCTTCCTCTGTCCTTCATCCAACCTGGCTACTCCATGTAGGCTGCATAGAGGTGAGAATTAAGGTCCTTGGCAAACAAGACAACTTTCTGTCAAGAAGTTTTGTGTCTGTGTGGAACTCTCTCCCTCCTCGGGGAAGTCCCTTTGTAGTCTTTTTAAATGTGGTATGATTGCTTACGTTCACGGGGAGTCTTCCTGAGAGCCACGGCCGACCCAGGAAGGCCTCTGGATCCAATGCTTCTCTTCCCTTTGATACATTGATAAATTTTGAATACTGATATATTTTGATCTCATGATATTATGGAAACTAAGGATCACAGACCAAAAATGAAAATGAAGCAGAACACACTGCTGGCTTTATTTTTTTACTTTTTTATATTTTATATATGTGTATATATATCCTTATCTGATAGTACTTTCTTCTAGTGAATAGAAACTCAGACTATTTCCACTTTGAAATGGTAGGAACTATTTAGGAATACTTGTGAACTTCAATTTCTTTATGGTTCTTATCCCTGTTGGGTGGGGAGGAGGTCGGCTTGCCAATGTTCCTGAGGGCACACCAGCTTCTCAGATCCTGTGCTGAATGCTTTCCATACTGTTTACTTAGTTTCCACCATGCCTCTTTGAGGAGGGGAAAGAATTTCTCCATTTGAGAGCATAACGCTGAGCATCAAAAGGTGTGTGAGCAGCCACTGACTTATGCTCGAATTCTTGCTTCCTAACTCACTAACTCACCCCCCCCCAATATGAAGCATGGCATTTTACTTGACACCTGTCAGCTTCAGTTGCTCACCTATAGTTTGAGGGTAACTGAAACTGACCCCACGAGACTGTGGTGATGTTGAAATGAGGTAATATATGAGAACTCTTAAGCAGAGCTTCCAACATATGGTCGGATCTGATGCATGATCACCGAGGTTAATGCCCAGGAAAGTCCAGCTCATTTATTAATTATCTAACTAATTAATTAATTAATGTTTATGTACGAATGACTCACAAGAGAAAGGGGTTGTCTTCTGATCCAGATCCGTTTGAAATCTGGATCTATTGCTCTGGCTGTTTACTGCATGGGGCCATGGAACAGAGGCAGTATTTCTGTTAATTTAGTATAAAAATAGAAGAAAGATATCAACTGTTCCTTAGTGCATCTATGAAGCATTTAGCTAGACAGTCATAGAGTTGGCTTACATATTGGATTTTTCTTTTACTGTTTCTACATTAATAAGTAAAGATTTTTTCTTTTGGTCTATCTATTTAAGTTATTGTTTGTGCCCCAAAGACACCAGTCACTAAGAGCAGAGAGAAAGCCCTAATGGAATTTTCTATCCATGTTGATGAACAATTCTTTTCTAGAGTTCCCATCGAAAACTTAATCTCATTTAATGCTTCTGAATTTAGTATAATAAATTCTGTTGCAAACATTTTATTTTCATTGTATTCATGAGTATGTCTGTATGGGGACAAGCTCACAACTGTGCATAAGCTCAGGTGCTTTAGAGGACAGAAGAGAGTGTCTGGTCCCCTGGAGCTGAAATGACTAGGCAGTAATGGGTTATGGGAACTAAATTCAGATCCTCTTCAAAGAACAATATGTGTTCTTAACCACTGAGCCATCTCTTCTATCCCAGAGTGCCAAAAAAATTGTATGTCATAATCACTTTGCAGGCCATGTTATACGCTTTTGGTGTGATAGCTTAGTTGTTTTCAGTCAATTAAAATACAATTGTCAGTCTTATACATTTGGCATTTTGCTTTATTATTCTAGTTGGTTAATTTAGCAAATGTTTACCCACTAGTCTATTCAAAGTGCGCTAAGTGGAAAGTTATACTATATTTCTTCTATAGGAACAATGATCTGATGGAACACACAGAAACTTACTCTCAGTATTGGATTGTGGGAAGCAGAGTCTTGATTATAGGAGGCGAGAAGTCATATGATTTCAGAGGGAATTTTCTAGAGAGAAGCTCTTTTAGCTGATATGTAGTAACTATAAAGGAGTTAGGGGGGAAGTGAAAGACTTTCATTAAATGGCGACTCCCAGTGAGGGGTGAGAAACACCATAGGTATTCTGGGAAAGAGAAACAAGCAGGTTGGCATTTCTGGAGTATAAAGTGACTCCAGATTTTGTAGGAGTCTGAAGGCAGAGATGGCTCTGGAGAATTAATCAAGGTAGGACACTGGACTATCTTGTGTGACAGGGAACCTGCCTTTAAATTTTAGTGGAGCCCAGAGTGCTAACAATGCAGGTGGCTTGAGTGTTTTGATTGTTGTGGTTTTAGTGGCTGTAGCAGGAGGAGTGTAGGCTGGGGATGGGGAGACTGGGGGGGGGCATCGTGACCAGGCTGCTGTGCTGATAAGTGACAAGCCAGGAGAGCTGGTGGTACCAGGATGACCAGGAAGAGGAGGATGTGGCAAGCATCTCTAAGTGGACAGGACTTTGACAGTGGCGTTAAGGAAGACGAGGAGTTGAGGATGATCCTTCAATTCCTGGTTAGATTAGGGTAGATTCTGTCAGTCAGCAAAGACAGACTACTTAGAGCTAAGTTACTGGAAAAACTTCTAGTTTTGAATTAGGGAGATGGTAGTGCTGGGGCAGGCTAGGTGGAAGTCTGGAGTCTTCACTGCTCTGCCTCTTCATTTCCATTCTGTTTCCTCCACACTTGACACTAGGCTCGTGCTTCTTACAAACCCACTCATCAGTAACTGTAGGAATTTTGATCAGTGGCCTCATCCCCTCTATTACACCAGTAAGCAAAAATCCTCGGTTGAAATGGATAAACACATGGTTCTGTAAACTCTTTGCTTACCAGAATCCCCCCTGTTGGTTTCTGTTTTCCGAAGCTGAGTTAACTTGTGTGATTGACTCACTGGTTTATACATAAAATATTGCAACCCTTTTCTTTGAAGTTTTTGTGGTACACTTAGTATTTTAAGTTAAATATATTTAAAAGCTATAAACCTAATATGTGCCACAAATTCAAATGTGTATACTTTAGTAAATTACCTTTATTTTGTAAACTGTATCTTTCATAACAACAGTGTAGTTTATAATACATGACTAATTTCTAGCTAGTACCAGTTAGTTCTGCTGCATAGTTAAACAATTTTAGCATTCTAGTCCAGATTACTTTTCAGAACTTTGAGATACATATGTGGATACTATATGTATTATTTATTTAAAGACCTATAATATTCCTAGGGAATAATGTGTTACAATTTATTCCTTAATTAACATTTTTGTTTAAAAATATATATTAGAGAGTTTGATCTAAAATTGTAATTACTTAAAATGCCATTATATTTCATGTTAATGTTAGTGACAAAACATCTGAAATTTCCTTTATGTATGAACTTCAGTACTCTCTAAAATATGTGTTTGATTGGCCTAACAAACATTTATTGAGCACTTACTTTATGTAATACATGGCTGATGTTAAGGAATGGAAAACTCTGAGGTGTTTTGAACAGACCATCTTTAAGGGTTCAGGTGAATTACTATTGCATTCCATAACTCTGGGTCCCCTAGTCTTGACCTGCATAAGTAATGAGCAAAGGTCACTTGGTGAGAGGTACAGATTCAAGTATTTAATGGTGTAGTGTATTCATCCTCACAATAGAGATAGTTCTCTCTATGAAGCTGAAGTGCTTTGATCCAGTTTCTTCCCCTTTAAATGGTAGTGGCTTTAGGTTCCCCAGCTCTGGTTTCAGCCCAAAGCTCAGT
Organism: Rhynchomys soricoides; assembly: GCA_019843965.1. Lineage (NCBI taxonomy): Eukaryota > Metazoa > Chordata > Mammalia > Rodentia > Muridae > Rhynchomys > Rhynchomys soricoides. The sequence goes on along the minus strand of JADRCH010000006.1, from coordinate 16,476,558 downwards.
AGTAATAATAATAATAATAATAATAATAATAATAATAATAATAATGATGATGATGATGATGATGATGATAATCCTCATCCTCATCCTCATCTTCTTCCTCTTCTTCTCCTACCTCCCTAAGCTAACTCAGCCAAATTCCACTTATTACCTACATTAATACATGTAATCAAGTTACAAACAATACTTGCTGGCCTGGGATCTATTCATTTTCTTTCATGTGATTTATATCTGTCTTTAATTTATTAAATGTTGGTTATATAGCTTAACTCCACGAAAGCAATCTTACATTGGCTGTAAAGGCTTTCTCAACTCCTATCGTCATAAATTTCAACTCCGATTCACAGAAACGTTGGTAGGTGATGTGGTCAGCAGTTTGAGAGGCTTGAACGCAGCTTTAGAGCTCTGATACCTAGAAAAGTCGCCTTTAGTGAGCTCAAGACTGAAAGCACAAAGCCAAAGCATTAGTTCTCTGGAACCCCTGACACAATCTGGCCATTGCAAATGAGATTCTCTCTTAAAATTACAGTACTTCATGTTAACTATTAGAAAAAGTGTAAAATAAAGAATTTTTTAAAGAGTATTTTTATCTTATAGGACTACTTCAAGGAAACAAGTCTGAGATTTCTCCTGCTATCATTGAGGACTGTGGTCATATTTTATCTGTCTCTCTGGTTCCCACATGCAGTATACCCTGTAGGAGGCCAGAAAATATCTATTGAAAAAAAAAAACTATTTTAGCTTATCATATTCTATATCTATTCAAATGAGGTGCTTTTGACCAAGTTGAGTGAATTTGGAATTTTAATTTCTTAGATGTGAAGTAACTTGCAAATCCTATTTTACCCATCTTTTTTTAAGTATGTGTTTATTTTATACTATCTCTTCTTATCTTGAAGGCAGTCCCCAACAGATGATCTGTTCGGTTCTACAGCTCTCTTTATGTTTTTTTCTATACTCATTTCCCGCAGGGCCTAAGATAACGATGCTTTAAGTGCTTCCATGAGGTATCACTGCCTCCTGTTCTATTGTGCTGTCTTTACACAGACGTTTAGAGTTTGCAGATTGAATTCTATATGTAATATTAAAGGCAGCTCTCTGTCACTTACTTAAATCTGTTTTTAGTAGCATATACAAGATGAAATGCTTCAATTAACTTTTCTTGTGCTCTGAAGATATTTTGAAGAGCATGTAATTAATCAGTGAAAAGTCACGTTCTAATAAATTAGCATTCATGGTGTCGACACCCTTGACATTCTTGTCATTACTCTCTTATTATCATTGAAGCTGTAGATCTCCTTACACCTGACTATATCAACTCTGCCTACTTCGTACTAAATGTAAGGCTTGGCAATGTTTTGAAGTGCTGGGGGTACTAGTGCGTACTCTTCCAGATGAATTAACATGAAGCATCTCTAGTTGAGTTTCTTTCTCTCTTTCTTTCTTTGTTTCTTTCTTTCTTTCTCTATACTGTTTAGAAATTTTCTACTATGGCCATTCTTGTAAGGTTTCATGTTACTTTTGTTTTTTAAAATGTACACATTTTACTGCATGATAGTTAAATGAGAAATAGATTTTTCTTATAAACTACTTTATATGTGATCTTTTAATTAGACTTGCCCAAATCTTTATCTTTTAGATGGTCAGATTTCGCTTAAGTTCTTATACATTGATTACTGTTTAGGTTGAAAAGTGGACTGAAAAATTTGTTTAATTACTAATTGCCAAAGATCCATCCATCCATTTCTTTTACAAGAAGTGGAAAAGCTGAGATCACTTCTTTATCATCTGGAAGTTGGAAAGGAGGCCCTTTAATAGAATTTGTAGCTGTTAACTAAATGGTAGGCAGTACCTAATTATTTAGGGTACTGCTTCAAAATTACACACAGGAAAACTAATTTCAAATATGTCATTTTGAAATATAAAGTGAATTCTATTACAATATTAAACTTTCACTAAGTATTTGAAAACAGTATCTGACTCTACTTCTATAGACTGAGACGTTGAAAAAGAATACTGGCATTTGCTGTGAAACTAAATTCCCTAAAGTGTGAACTATACTCTATTCATCTTTCTCAAATTTAGGACTCAATGGCTATATAGGTTCAAGATTTGGGAAACAGAACAAATTAAGAAGTAGATGCCCATGCATCTCAGCAACATAAAACCACAGGTTGTTTTGGCACAAGTGACCACAGTGAAACTAATTCTGTTCATGTTTTAATGAACTGGCTTTAGTGTGAGTAAAAATCAACCAATCAGATTCTATTAGTTAACTAGACAACAGATATCATTCCATTTTGTACAAGATAATGCTTGTTATCTTTTAAGGCATATATATGAATGAGTGCATAAAGCTACAACCAAGAAAAAACCTTTGTGCTTTGCATGCAGTTTTACGATTTGTAAGTGTAGACAGGCCTTTCTGTTTGTTTTTAATTCTAATGTGGTTTACATCCTTGAGATATCATACAAAGAACAAATACATTTGATGCTTGTGCAAGTAAAATAACAATAAATGAATTTAGGTAGGCATCTTTCAAAGAAATAAAGTGTGGAGCTGTTCTGTAAGAGAGCTGACTGCAGCCAGGATCCCAGGAGCTTAACCCCGAGTGGCAGTGACGTTACACCCTCTGAAAATGGTCAAGTGCTACTGAGGGTGAATATGGAAATCTGGGGAACTTCTGCATGCAAATATTATCCTCATATTTACTGAATTCTGTTTTGGTTATCTGTAAAGTTTTGTTTTGTTTTGAGATTTTTAGTTTTGTTTAGTTTTGAGACAAAGTTTCTCTGTTTAATACTGGCTGTCCTAGAACTCTCTTTGTAGACCAGGCTGACCTCAAACTCACAGAGATTTGCCTGCCTCTGCCTCCCAAGGGTGCAGTGATTAAAGGCATGTGCCACCCCCCTGCCGTGTAACGTATTTTTCATAATAACTGTACCATAGTTGACTTTACAGATAATGTGTTTTATTCCCAAACGTGTTTAATGTTTGTTCATAGGTTAAAATGATATGCACTTGACAATACACATTGAGATGCTAAAATGACTTCTGACAAGGGAGACACTGTAGCAGATAATGGCGGCAGAAATCCGAGTAGGAGTTAAAATTTGCTCAGAGATGTTCTGCTTTGTTTCCTATTGGATGGACAAGCATGTTTCCTCCTCATGGCCGTCTTACTCTTTTGCGTGCGTGTCAGTGTTTGGCTCCATTGAGTGTTGCTTCGGTTTTTTAAATTTTGTCTACCTTCATTTCTGTCTTTGTATGGGCACATGTGAGGCTAGCAGTCAGTGTAGGTGTCTTCCTCTATTGCTCGCTACAGTCCTGTTATGAGAGCAAACCCCTCACCGAACCCAGAGAGCACTAATTTGCCTAGACTGGCTGCTCAATAAACCCCTGTGATCTGCTTGTCTCTGGATCTTCCAGAGCTAGGGATATATGTGCAGGCCACCGCAACTGGCTTTTTTTTTTTTTTTTTTTGTAAGTGGGTTCTAGGGATCTGAACTCAGATCCCCAAGCTTGCACAGCAAGCATTGTGCCCTCTTAGCCGTCTCTCCAGACCAAGTCTTGCTAGGTTTTGTTTGTTGTTTTTTGTTTTGTTTTATGTGAACATGTTTAGACAGAAACTGGTTTAGTAAGATGACTGTGGTATGTGGTATACTGTTAAAGGAGCAGGGGCAGTGAAATACAGGAGAGAGAGAGAGAGAGAGAGAGGGGAGACAAGAACAGAGGCAATGGGGTAGGACCAGTGAAATAAGAAAAAGAGAATAAGCAGAGGTGTAACCTAACAGAAAAATCAAAAACAGCTTAAGAATCAGAATAGCGAATTCATAAATGAGGGAAAAAAAACAAAAAACAAAAAAAAACAAAACCACTTTACTGGAATTGGTAAAATAGAAGCTAGCAGAGAGTCAACGGGCAAATGAAAAAGGATCCCCTGTTCCTTTTCTCTCCGAAAATGTAAACAAGGGAAAATCAGAATTTATATCAAGGAAACTTCTTTCCTGAGTGAGGAATCTGCCGTTAAGAGTGGCTCCAGCGGTAGGTGATGGGTCAACACTAGATTCAGAACACGGGCTTCTACAGACTTCTGAAGTGGGGGGAGGATGGCTGGGTAACGCGTTGTCTTTAGTGTTTGAGCCTAGAAACACTGGCTAGGAAAAGCATCCAAGGCGAGGGCAGGGGTTGCGATGGAGCTCAGTTGGTGCAATGCTTGTCTAGTGTGCACAAGGCCCTGCATTCTGTGTCCAGCAGAACATAAACCAGGTGTCGGAGCACGTGCTTGTCTGTGATCTCTCTCAGGAAGGAAAATAAAGACCAGCAGTGCCAGGTCATCCTTTGCTACGCAACTAGTTGGAAGCCAGCCCAAGCTAACTGTGACCGAAGGCTGCCTTGGACTCATTGATTGGTTTTATCTTTTCTACAGTGCTTTAATACTGTACTTTGTATATGAGGTACCCTAACTAGTGTATTCTAAGATGACCAAGGATGCCTTAAATATTGGCCTTGTTCCTAAGCTGCTATTTCCCTTCAGTGCAGTGGGAAAAGACCTTAGTGAGACATGAGCCTGACGTAACTATAAGGACTTCTTCTGTCCCTCCTAGGTTCATTCAACATAGGAAATGTTTTTTTGCATCCAGGTGTGTTTCTGACCTGTTGCTGTTGCCTCCTGAAGTGACTCCTACACAGGTACTGAGTGAAAAGAGTCTCAGCAGCTCATATTCCTCCGTCAGGGTTTCAGAACCCCCATGTTGGCTTTTGCCCATTGAAACATTTTTCTGAAATTAGCCCTGTGTTAATTCTTCAATAAAACCTTATGAGTCATGAGATGGAATTTATGTGTAAAGAATAGGTTTGTGGAGCTCATAAATAATAAGGTCAAGCTGGGCATGATGGTTCAGGTCTTTAATGTAAGCATTAGGAGGCAGAGATAGGTGGATCTCTGTGAGTTTGAGGGCAGCCTGGTCTAAAAAGTGAGTTCTAGGGCAGCCAGGGCTATCCTGTTGAAAAAAGAAGAAGAAAATAAACATAGTCTAGGAATATGCTTAATATGCTTAAGGAAACAATTTTTAAAAACTATTAAGAGTAGCCAGGACGTTGTGATACAGGCCTTTAATCCCAGCACTAGGAAGAAAGAGATAGGTGGATCTCTGAGATTGAGGCCAGCCTGGTTTACAGAGTGAGTTTCAGGACAGCCAAGGCTACACAGAGAAGCCCTACCTGGGAGAACCAAACCAATAAAAATAAATAAATAAATAAATAAACAAACAAACCAACCTATTAACAATATTTTATTTGTAAGATATACTTTGCAAAATAATTTCACGTCCTAAATGTAATGTCTGAATGACTAAAACTAAGCCTAATATTTAATCAATCTCCAAAGAGACTAAAATTTTTGCTGGTACTTAAATAGCATGTTGTTACTGAAAAATAATTCATCATATTTTTGAATTGTGTGGGTTTTCCTCTTTCTCTTCCCCTACGTGGGTATCCTGGAAAGATCCCTTGGTATCTCAGCGTGATTTGCAAAATGCAGGCATTACCTGGTCATGGTAGTAATATCATTAGAAATGACGAGTGCATGCTTTCTGGAGTGATGGCTGGCGTATAGTAAGTTAAACCGAATGATAGTTATTAATGAATTGTTCATAAGATTTGTAAGTTGAGAAAAGCTGAGACAAATACTAAGGAGGACCCCATGCCTTTGTTAAATTTATATTATTGTATTATTACTACATCTTCTGAGAAAGCAAAGACTACTCTTTAATTTTCATTGACATTATTTGCAAGTAGTGTAAATCATTATCCAAGAACTTAACATGAGACCTGCATCTCTTGCTAAATATTTTGCTTTTCATATGTATGGGTATTTTCAGGTAAACAGACTCACAAATATTATTTGAAACTAAACATGTACTCAGATATAAAGCAGTTATTAATGCTGTTGTATTCAAATCAATTACTGAAGCAATGAAAACGAAATTACCTAATTAAAGCAAATCACAAACAAACCTGCGATGTTTGTGTGGGGAATAATTGAAGTGGTAATTACGCAGTAGTAATGCATTTCTTTTAAGGATGGCGACCCAGAAGCTCTGTTTGGGGACAGGGCAGAGCTGTAAAACTAGGAACCTTCCTGCTTAGCCTTGTTCAGAGTGAAGTGCTCTTCTTTGCCCCTTTTCTTCTTCTTTAATGTGAACTTGTGTACGTACGTGCTAAGATGAGTCAGTGAGCAGGCTCCTGAGGTGGGTTCTGACATTTCACAAGTTGCCATACTAGTCCTGTATGCCCTTCTTTATGCTTCCTCTCTGCCTCATATCGCAGAACATTGTGTCAGACTGGATTCTCTCTTATCCTCTGAAGAATCAAGGATAAGAAGGAATGTCTTTCCCACAGATTTCATAGTAGAATGTGTGTGTGTGTGTGTGTGTGTGTGTGTATATGTAAAGTTTTTTTATGTATAGATATTAACTAGCCTTTGGTCAAAGTTTCCTGGGTGTACACATGATTGATATCTATTGCCTACCCTTTTGTTTAGCAGTGTTGTCTCTAAAAGTTGGGAAGAGTTCATCTCTTACCTTCTCTCTCATTACTTGGTGACTGTGGCCCAGCTTATCTCCCGGGAGGACGGGAAACTGCTTGAGGGCAGGGAAAATGACCATTTATGTCTGATTTGTGTAACCTGAATGCAGTCTTCATTTACTAGTTCGTAAACTAGGACAAGTTGATGCTCATCTTTTCTGGTTGTAGGGATCCATACAGGAACCTTAGGAAGTTTTTCTTACAGTGTCTAATGCATTTCAAGAACTCTTTTTGTTGTTGGTTGGTTGTTTGGTTTTTTGTTTGTTTGTTTGTTTGTTTTTAATGGGTTCTCCATTTACACAAATGCTAGCCAATGTGGTACCCAATGTATTCTCTAGGTAAAGAAAGCTGTTTATGGACTTTGGGATACATAGCGAGCTAATCTGTGTGGATTGACTGAGTGAATTAAACCCTTATCCGAGTTAGTCTAGTGTCCCCTGATCACATACCCACAGGTTTGGCCATTTCAATTATGTTATCTGTGGAGGACACCAGAGATCACATCCTCCGGTTTTAAATGGATGCTGAGTGAGCTCCAGCTTCGACTTTAGCTGTCTTTTTTGTACTTATCTGAGCAGAATACTCAATTGGAGTAAACGCTCAGGGTGCTTGGGGAGTGTATGTGGCTTCAAAAAAATACTTCTTCCTGGCAGCATCACTATTGTTTAGAGATGACTGCAGGGATGTTTGGTGGAGGATAGCTAGATGCTCACACCCTAGCTAAAGTTGGAGTTGTGAAGTCACTTTTATTAGTCTTCTTTCTAATGGTGTTTCGAATCTCTCTGATCCAAGTGCTTTCAAACATAAACTGGCCCTTCAGCAAACACATGCACATGGCCTGTAATACTCTTGGTTTTATTCAGTTTTAACCCAAATTTAGAACTGAACGATCCTTGAGAAACTTAAGACTCCAACAGTTCTTTTTGGAACTGTCGGACTGCTTTGTCTATGCTGGAGCGGGAGGCCAGACCTCAGTTCTCCTCCCGCAGCTGTGGTAATTATCACATCTGTCCAGGATGTCCTTATTATAGGAGTACCTGGGCTGAGAGACACAGCCTTCCCAGAGCTTTCCCCATCAGTTTAATCTTTTTCTTGAAATATTGTTTAAATGTGTCTAAACAATGTCCAAGGGGTTTGTCCAATGAGCAACCATTACCTAGTCTGTCAAGATCCCTAGAGCCGAAAGGTGTAAGACAGTGATCTCATTAGTTTAGAGAACATCAAACTATCCTTGTATCTTAACAGGACATCTTTTCAGTGTGTGTGTGTAGTGTGTGTGTGTGTGTGTGTGTGTGTGTGTGTGTGTATGATCATGTGTATGATCATGAGGGCATACATGAAGTGGTCACTGGACAACTTTCAGGAACAGGTTTCGTTTCTTTTCTGCAGTCTATTCCCTGTCATCCTGTGGGTCTCAGGATGAGCTGGGGTCCTCAGGCTTGGTGGTAAGCATCTATACCCAGCCATCTCCAACCCCAAGCCATTTCTCCACACTCCATCTTTTCTGCCCAAAGCTTTTATTTTATTTTACTTTATTTTATTTTATTTTTGTTTCTTAACATTACAACAAAATTGTATGCTATTTGCAAGCTTAGAAGATGTAATTTGGTTGGCACACAGATCTGTGAATTAAGTCTTTAGTATTTAACTGGGAACATTGCATAAGAAAGCAGCAGGTTTAATCCTGACTGAAGGTGCAGGCTTGAGTTTGTAAATGGGTAGTAGCAATTTAATGGTAATGGTTCCTGTGCGTTTACAGGTTGAAAAGAACCTTTTGCACTAATCAGTGTGTTGTTGTCTGCCTGTTTTTTTTCCTTTTCTTTATTTTGTGTTTGAGCCAGCATAAAATATTTTTAATGTGCTGTCAAAGTTTGTTTTAAATTACAGTTTAAAAATTGGGTGGCCCCTGGTGACCTTACCAGGCTCCAGTGGACATTTTCAGTCCAGTGGTGACATAGTGGGCCCCGGTTAAACTAAACAGGTCACAAAACCAACCCAAAATTCATGACCCTGAGAAAGGGATAGGTGTGAATGGGAGGTGAATATTAGTCGAGGTAGAACAGAGAAAAGAGTGAGGGTGGAGGAGAATAATCAGAACATTATATACTTGTATAAAATTGTTCAACAGCAAACTCAGCTGAAATGATTCCATTTTAAGGACAAAATCAAGCCACTGTGTGGTCCCTAAGGATGGTTGGAGTTCACCGGCTCCACCTGCTTTCTTTTCGTTGTTAAACTTATGGCTATTGGAAATTTTAATGTGTTTTCAGGATCACATGTCTGAATGGCCACAACTCCGGAGACTCTTGCTATTAATTGTGCTTATCATTTTATTGCAAAGCACTTACTGTTTTAAAAGCGCTCATGCTTGGAATGTGGTGGGCTCACTTCTTTGCTGTCTGTGAGGCCTCATCTTAGCTGTGAATACTGGTTTCTGACTTTCCTTTTCTCCTGTGTTTGCATTTTCTGCATTGTTGTCTGTCGGGGTGAAGGAGGTGATACAGGAAGTTAGCATCAGCAAGGAGAAGTCTTCCGGTAATAGCGTGAGGTGAGATGTGTCATCCTCTCCAAGGGAAGGGAATGGGGGAATCGCCCCCTCCTGCAGATGCCTTGTAGTCGGTGGAATAGAGAATCTATTATTTCACTTCATCGTCAGACAGTCAGCCTGTCTCCATCAGCAGATCCTCTTCTCTCATGATTTCTATAGGGGCTTCAGCCTATACAGCCTTCTCTAGGACCATTGTTTTCTTCAGACCTTCCAGTCCTTCTTCATCCACTGATTCTCAAGCAGTGCCTGAATGGAAACTGGTTTTACCATACCCCACCCTATAACTTAGTTCGCAATGACTTCGCTCTGCCTTCCTCATCGCCAATAATCTCTACAGTCCATAGAGCTGGACTTCCTAAGCCAGAATCAGACTGTAGCTCAAGTGCTATGAATGGTGTAAGAACTTTGCATTGAAACAGAATAAATGAAAGTTACTTTTCCAAGTCTGTAGGGTGCCCTTTCTAATCATTCTTTCCTGCTTTCTTTCTCTTGAAGAGAGAAATTAATTCCCTTCCCACATTGCCTATGTCTTCACTGAAGATGTCTTTCTTTCCTAACTCATTAGTTTGGTTGCCTCTTGACTGAAGCTCAATGGTTTTATAAGCCATTCCTAGACATCCGTTAATATTTCCCGATTTGATTCCCTTCACACTGTCTGAAATAACTGAATTTATGTCTTTTTCCTCCCAATATGTACTTGAGGACCATTATCAGTCTTGTTTACTGTGGTAGCCTCAATATAGTAGATAATAAACATGGAGTCATGGATTAGTTGGCTTGCTCTTTTGTTCCTTAGTGAAAAGAATTCTCTGTGAAGCCAGCATGGTATTTTATACTATGATGTCCACTCCAAAGCCTGCACTGTAGAGATCTGCATATCGGACCAAGATCACATGGGAGAGACATGGTGATAAAATGCCTTGTCTTGTGGCTTTAGCAGGCTGCTGCTTTCTCCCACCCCACTTATCTGTGTGTTTGCTTCATTTATAACACAGAGTGGGTACTTGGATGCTCTGGACCGCAGCAGACCACAGAGAATATATTTATTTTTCCAAATTGATTGCTGTAATATTCAGAATATGCTTATGTGTTAGAAAGCAAACAAAAAGCCAAGTTTACTCTCTCTAAATTTCACCCTCACAAATCAGTTTTTTCACAAACCTATTTTGTTAATTTTACAACGGTAACTTTATTTAGCTTTCCTATTTTATTTTGTATTATACTTAATAGTATTTTAATTATTATGGTTGATTATCATTGTAATTTAATGGTCTTATAGTACTTAGAAAAGTAAATGCTTTATAACAACAATCAAATCTCATTTCTTTAGTTCCTAGAATGTTTGGAAATACACAATTTTTTTTAAAGTTAGTTAATTCTATAAGAAATACCCCACGGCATTTTAGAAAATCCAATGTATACAACTCAAAATTTGGTTAGGTCATGGAAACATGCATTGTATAGATTCTAGATTACTGTATTTGGATTGGATTATCTATTTTCACTATATAACCTTTGCCCATCATGGCTCAAATAAGGTGTTCAGAACGGGATTAACCATCTGGAGGGAGAGTGTGTTATCTAAACCCCACAGCGGGAAGATATGAAAATTAAGACATTAATTGATTTGTACTTTTACACGTTATTACCCAGTGATTAAGGTACGCTGGGTGGAACCAACATGATGGCATTTTCCTTTGGAAAGTAGTATCAGAATTGTGATGGTGTCCCACTGGGTGTCTAAGAAAAATGATACTTAGCAAGAATAGTTTAGGGTTTAAACAGAGACCTACCTTTGTATCTTGGTTATTTACAAAGCTTCTGGTGCAGATCTTGAGAGAGGCTTGACACTATGTGAAGCATAGCTCTTGTCAGTGTCCCATTGACCCTGTCGCCACAACCTGCCAGTAATGAAAGGTCTTTAATAAGCATAACTATCTTCTACCTGCTTATTTACAGTTTTCATAGCTAATGAATTAAAAGAAAAGTCCACAAGGACTTGATTGTTCACCTCTCCAGTAGCGATTTATAGATGATAGGTGCAGTGGCTCTTACACACAGGGTCCTATAATAGCTTTTGATGTAAGGAACTGTTCACCATTCCGTATTGTGGTTGGAACCAGAGAAACAGAAAATTGGTCATTTCCCGGCAGAGAGCAGTAAGTTTCAATTCAGTCAAAATGCTGTATGTACTGTGATAGGTTTATAATTATTACCCAAAGATTGATGTTTTGGGGGGTGAGTGTAAATTTGTGCAGCGGTAATCCATTAAGAAATCAATAATCAAGTCACTCTGATGTGTGGTTCCTATTCACTGTTATAAATGTATATCGGAACCGAATGGTTTTTTTTGCTTGGTGTGTGCTTGTGTTTCATGTTTGTGCGTGTGTGTGTGTGTGTGTGTGTGTGTGTGCATGTGTGTGTGTAATCATAGTTGGCACTGAGAAATAAAGAAAAGTTATATATGTATATTTGTCTTTATTCTTATTTTTTATGTGGTCTGTGCATGTGTTCATTGTGTGTGTGTGTGTGTGTGTGTGTATGTGCATATGTGTGTATGCACCTACCTTCATGTATTTATGCATGTCAGAGTATGACATCAGGTGCCCTTATTTTTATGATTTGAGAAAGTCTCTTACCGAACTTAGAACGCACTGATAGCTTTAGACTCGCTGACCAGCAAGCCGCAGGGATCCCTGTGTCTCTCTCAGCACTGGGATTGCAGGCACAGGGCTCTGCGTCTAGCTGTTTCTCTGGATGCTGGGAATTTGCAGTCAGTCCCATGCTTATAAAGCGGGCCTTTTACCAACTGAGCCCTCATCCCAGGCCATCTTACTGTTCTCTTTTGATCAAATGTCCCCATATGTCACATTTGCTTAAAATTTACATGTTTCCCCAACTTTTTAGAAAAGTTCCTTGGAGCTCTTTCAGATGGTCTAGTCCCTTTTGCTGCAACGTTGCTTTGTTGTTTAGTATTGGGAATAGTATTTATATACTTTAAATCATTGTTTCTCTAATCTGGAAGTAATTTTTTGCCACATCTGCATGGTTGGGGAAGTTGAAGATTCATGCTTTTTAAATTAAAATTCTAACCTTAAAGCTATGACCTCACAAAAACAAATGTAAGGTTTACTTATAGTGAGAACTTTCTAAGCACTTAGATGTCAATGGAGGAAGTCAGGCATAATGCAGAACTAGCCCTGCTCTCAAAAGAGCTTGTATTTCACCGAGAAATGTTGGGAAAGGGAACGGGTGGAAAGGCAGCTGCTCTGCGGCCTTCTGCTCTGGAGCTAGAATTTCGGTGTTAATGTGTAATAGTGCTGGGTATGATAAGGTGCGTGGTGAGCTTCATCCCACAGGATATTGCCACATTCTACAGAGTCTAAGGCTCAAGAGCAATCCATTTATGTAGAGATTATAAATCAAAATGTTGTAAGAACCTAATATTCAGTTAAAACAGTGAAGAAAGATGTAAAGCAAGAAGCGAAGCCTGTCCCTTTTTGCAGCACCAATGCTTAAGTACCCATCCATATCTTTTAACAACAATGCGAACAGGATTATGTGGTATGTACTGACCCATGGCTTGATATTTTTTATTTTGAATTTTTTCATATTTGCCCTTCATTCTTGCCATCACATATCAGCTGTATATTGGAGGTATATAGACCTGCCCTTCACTGGTAGGTTTAGTTATTTATCTGGTCTTCTCTGATGAACAGCTAGGTTGTTTATAGCTTTCAGAGGAAATGTCTGTGTCTACCCATGTCAGTGGGTGTCCTATGTCCCATAGGATGACATGACTCAGTTCTTTCAGGATGATTTACTGTGCCTGCAAGTCCTGCAATGACCATATTAGTAGATAGAGCATAGCAAATTGTCTTTTGAAAATATTAGCGTACATCACCCCTAACATTGTGTGAGGTTCTGGGATTGTTTTTGTTTGTTTGTTATTGTTGTTTATCCTTCTCAGTACTGGGATATCTAAATGGGAGAAAATGATTTTTGTGTATATTTAGTATTTTTGAAATGATATATCTAAACATCATTTCACCTTTGTTTGCATAAATCTTTGTTTAATTTTTGCCCCAGACAAACACTTCTGCCAAATCACTTAGGAGATGTTATACTTTAAAACGCTATTAAGAAAACATTTTTCGGACATGGGCTGTGGACTTGGTTTCTTTTGAAAGTGCCTCAAGGCTGCTGGAGTCTGACCACTCAAACATCCATCGACGTTTGTTGAGTTGTCTAGAAACCCACAGGCCAAGCCTTGCACACAGGAAAGCTGAACTCCATCACTTTGTCCTTTATGTCTTCCTCATGCAGGAACCTTGAGTCTGGTGGGGCAGAGACAGTTCATTGTGTCACATGTTTTTAACATGAGCAAATATGGATGGAAGTGTATTATAGCATTTGGCTTCCTCTGAGACTGTCCCAAGGAAAAAATGGTCAAACTGTTGACAGGCTTACAGGCGCAAGTTTGCTTTTCAGCATGAAGAGAATCCTGAGGTAGGAAACTTGTGTGTCCTGCCCTTCTCCTAGAATGGCAGTTTGAGGGGATGATTGACAACCCCCTTTTGCTCTGTGCCTGTAAAATCACGTTTTAAAATATCAGGTTGTCCAAGTACGTTTCTGGAATACAACTCTGTGTGTGTGTGTGTGTGTGTGTGTGTGTGTGTGTGTGTGTGTATTACATCTCTGCTGAAAATAACCCTCGGATCAAACACTTGGACATGACCTCAAAGGTCATTTAGAACAACTTCCTGAACAAAACAAGAATGTCCTTGACAGCGCTCATGACAGGTGGGCTCTGCAGTTTGACTTCTCCACTTGCAGTGCTGGCTGAAGGAAGATTGTCAGGTTGTGATCAGCTGCAATTCCTAGAAAGCCCTTCCTTCTGGCCAGCCCTCCTCTGCCTCCCAGAATGCCATTGTCCCTTTTCACTATGCATTTCACCCTAATTATGAAGAGAAGCGCGAAATGGTTTGTTTGTTTGTTTGCTGTGTTAGTGCTGTGGGCCGGGTTTTCTTGTAGATTTAAAAAATTTTTTTGTTATAACCTATATGATTTAAAAATCTTTAGGAATAATAACACATTAAACGTGCTTCGTGATGTTATTTTATCTCTTGCCAACTTTGTCCATATACTTGTAAATAAATCATGCGTGTATGCGAAATAGCAAAAGATAAATCCTGAATGCATTTTCTCTAATTTATATCTTATTTATGTTACCTGTAGGCATTTTAAACTTAAAGCTTTTAAATTGTTGACTTGGCAATTGAAATTCATTTATATTTAAAGTGATGTTTTGCTTGAAACCAATGCTTGAAACCAATGTTTTGGAGACAAATATCCTCTGGGTTCCGTGTATAATGTAGCACAAAGCTGTGTGTGTCCATGAGAGTTTGGATTGTAATTCTGTGGTTCTAAACCGAGACACTTTATGATATAAAAGTAATACATAAAGGGGTGGAGAAACAGGGTAGTGCTGGTGCACACCTTTAATCCAGTAATCCAGATGCAGAGGCAGGCAGATCTCTGAGTTCTGGGATGGTCAGGGCTACAAAGAAATCCTGTGTCCCCTGTCTCAAAAGACAAGTCCCCCCCTCCCCCCACACACACACAGAGGGAGGGAGAAAGAGAGAGAGAACAAACGAAAGGAGAGAAATATAGAGACATATCACAACACTCTTGAAATCATCTTTGAAGGTTTCATTCAGCATAGGATGTGGAAATTGGCCACAGTTTTCCAGTTGACATCTCTTATGAAAGATTCCCAGGTGAAAAATGATAATACCAAATTTGCAAAAGTGCTTCTGGTCCCTGGCCTTCATTCCTCTGAGGATATTTGCAGTGTCTGAACTGGCTTACCATCTTGCCTTTCTCTCGCCTGAGTGGCAGTTTTACTGACCCCTTATTGGATTCCCTGTTGTAATTTGATATGGAATTGTGCTGGGAAGCATATAATTCAGTATGTTCACCTTGGCAGTCTAAATCGTTGTTAGGATGGTGACTCACATTTACCAGGGAAATTAGCTGGCTCTGTCTGTGTGAAAATTTCAGGAGGAGCTGGCCCTAACTGCAGAGATACCATCTTCCAGGTCACCTGTGGCAAAACCCAGCACTACACAGGGCTGGAATATTTTTTGATTAGCCAGGCTAAATATTTGTTTGGTATATTTTTGCTTTAGTTTGGAGAATCATCTTCTTTGGAGATTCATTGACTGGGAAATTATTAGCTACTCGTGTAAGAGGTCCATTAGCCCATTTAGTTATACCTCTGTAGATTTGTCAAAGATGCATGCGTAAGGTCAGATGGTGTCCTGGAGGCCTTCCATCGAAAAGGAATTATGAAATTTGGGGAAATAATTATCCTCACAGCCAAACTGTTTAACAATAATTATGTCACAAAGGCCCTGTTTGCCAGTCTTGCTTGATCAGGAGAATCAGCCAGGATGGCTTTTAAAGCAAAGGTTTCCAGACCTTACCCCAGGTATTCTGAATCAGAATTTTCTAGGGAGGAGCCTATGATTCAGACCTAGATCATCGGGAGGGCAGGTTTGAGAAACTTTATTAAGCATCACTGTATGTGGGGAATGGGAGAGAAGCTGAGTGGGGTGGTAACTCAAGGCTGTAGCATGCATCGACAGTGGCCCTGGCTTTGCGGCCGACGATAGAACATGACCGGACTCTCTCTTTAAAGTTCAGTATAGGGGTTGTTATATGTTTTTGGTAAGAAAAAAATAAACAAATTAAGATGTAAATGTATATTACCTGTGTAATTTTTTGTAATAATAGAAAACAAGGCCCTTTCCCCCTTTCCCTCCCCACCACACGTTCTCTGCCTGCTTTTCATTTTTTCTTTTCCTATCTTTTTGCTTGAAGTGTTGTAATAATATCATGTGTAATATTTTCCCACTGAATTTGATGAGACTGAGTTTTTTTTTCACTCTCTACTGCTAAATTGTATTCCTTCAGCTTGTTTATGCAAAATATATACATGTTTCTGTTTCGGCAAGGGGCGGGAGTGGGGTAGAACTGGGGGACCTCTTGTACATCTGTTGACACTTCAGAAGTAATCAGTTTAGATTTCAGCAGCTGATTAGAGCTCCCTTAACCAAGCTGAGAGCCAGCTCTTGAGAATGACACCAGGTATCATTCCACTTATATTTCTGTGCCACAAATGCAGTAATGGCAAATTTAGACAAATTCCAAGGTTACAAAACTTATGCTAATTTTTTTTCTCTATTGGATTGTATAGAAGTTTTAAAAACACTTAGTGGCCTGAAATACACAAATCATACACCATAACTAATTGGAAGCTTTCAAATGGAAGCCCCTCATTCATAACAACTCTACAGATGTTAGAAAGAATGCTGGTAAGGTCTAGGAATGCCCTCTACAACCTGCTGCAGTTTCAGGGACTCTAGATTCCACATTGAATTACGAGTGAATGTAAGAAATATACCCGATGGTGTCAGCATGGCACCCAAGTCCTGATTAGCCTAAGATAGGAAGCCATAGACCCATGACCTGCAGCCAAAAGGAAAGCAGAGCTGTGAGTTTTAAATACGCCTGTGCAAACACTCACTCCGCTGACCTTCTCTTTCCTCAGGTTAGAACCTGTGGGATACAGTTAGAAAACACTGTTTAGACCAAAGGCCCTGCAGGGTGATGACTAGACTTGCTGTTTAGCAAGTGCTTTTGAATAACGTAAAAACAAATACTGCGTATAGAAGAGGGAAGTTTAAATTCTTCCTCCGTTAAGGAGAATGAAAGTTTTGCAGGATGAGCTTGTAAATTAGAAAATTTAAATATTTGAATATTTTAGGTGTGGGTTTGAGACGTTCAGTCAGGTATAATGGCTTGCAAATGATATCCATATAATTAAAGAGCAAGATCACACTGACTGCTTAGGAAGAATTGGAGGGTGTCTACCTTTTAGTTAAATTCTTAGAATTACCATTTTCCTTCTCTAATCTTTTCATCGTTTTCTATAATAAAATCTGTTTGCTATCTCCTTCCTGCAAACGTTAATGACTCCCTTTACCTATGACATGAAGTCTGATACACTCCTTTGTGTTTTATTCTATGCTCCTTGTTAAACAACCCAACCTGTCTTTTCATCGTTAGCTCCGGAATTGGACCTATTCTCTGCTTCCAGCCAGACGCTTGCCACGTCCCCAATCTAATATGTCCTTTCATTTTGCCTTAATGTTGCAAAAGCCTTCTTTCCTTGAATCTCTGCCCCCTTTCCCATCCCTGTACACTCCCCGTACTTCTTTGAAACATCAGTCATTCCCATTATCCTGTACCATCAAGCACGTATAGTTTCCATTATGGTGTTTGGCATATCGTATTGTTATTGTTTTATGGTTTGCTTCCTGGGGTGGACTTTGAGTTCCTCCAGGGAAGAGGCTGCAGCCTTTTTTCTCTCTGACCTGTTGTCTTCCTGCAGATGTACCTCATACAGAGTGAGTACAGTCTTCTCTAGTGTCTTATGGACGAATGACAAGGGGAGGGCGTAGGGGCAGGGACCTGAGGTAGGGACTATTTAGGGAATGATTTGGAGTGACTTCCCTAAGGAGGAAGCAGGGGTCGGGGGTGGGTGGAGAAAAGGAAAGGGTGAGACCCAGGCTCTTGTAGCACAGCTATACTCAACTGCAAATCCTTTCTCCAAACAAATAGCTATGCCATTACTGAGGTCAAATAGGTAAGGTTTCTCCTTCCCAGGTTGGGCCGTTCCTTCCTTCCCTGGATACCTTCCTAAGTGCATGACATTCATGAATCATTAATAAATTTTTCTTCCTGCTTTATAATCCCAGAGAAGGTGAGTTCTGATCTGATTTTACCTGCTCTTGGGGGCAACAGGATACAGTAGAGATCCATATATGTCGGTGAGTCTAGGACCCACATCACAATTGAGTCAACCTTGTAGTCAGTGTGGAGAGCTTCGTTTATGTTTGCTCTTCTAATTTGGAGCTAACCAAGATGGATGTGTCTGCAGTTGGACCTCAGATAGGGTAGAGTATTAATAAGCAAATTCCGCGGGACTTCCTCATATGTGTCATCTGTAACAGAATAACAGTGGTCCACCCTTTCTCCTTTGTCCTTCTCGTGTTTCTTCTCTCCCACACTTTCATCTGTCCTGCTTGTGCTGGCTCATGGCTTTTGTCTTCTAATGAAACTTCCTCTGGCTAAACTTAGGGAAACGTGTTTCAGCTTAGTCATTTGCCCTTTGTCAAGCTGACCTATTTCAAAAAAAGAAAGAAAGGAGGGAAGGAAGGAAGGAAGGAAGAAAGGAAGGAAGGAATGGAAAGAAAGAGGAGAGACTGTGTTGGGTGAGTAGCCAGACAGCAGGAGGGGCATGCCAGGTTGGCCCAGCTGAAGTTCTGGAGTGCCAGCCTTGCCCTGTCTGAGGCCGTATGTAGTCAGTAGATTAGTCTGGCTCTGATGAATTCTATGGATTGTCTTTGGGACCCCTTTAACATTCTGTTTATTTTTCTTATTCGGTTCTTTATAAACCCACTTTCCCTCAGGCTAGAGAAAGGGCTCAGCTGTTAAGAACACTTGCTGCTCTACTAGAGGACTGCATTTGGTTCTCAGCACACATAGTTAGCTGTTCACAACCCCCTGTAGCTCCTTCTCCAGGGGATCCAACACCCTCTTCTGGCCTCTGTGGGCAAACAAGTGGCATGCATGCACACACGGACACAAACTATATTCAGAAATAAAAATAAAAATAAATCTTTTTTGTTATCTATCTATCTATCTATCTATCTCTGTGTATGAAAGAATCTCACTATGTAATTCTAGATTTCCTGGAACTCATTCTGTAGACTGGGTTGGCCTCGAACTCACATCTGCCTCCGTCTCCCTCAAGAGTACTAGAATTAAAAGCCTGTGCCACTATGCCTTGTTAAAATAAGTCCTCAGATAACAAGAACAGTTCCTGTGTGATACTTGTATGCTCTTTGCTGTCCAGTGGGCCCTGCCTTCTTCATTTAGGATTGCACAATGCTGATATGCGTCTTCACTATCCTCAGTCCAATTCAAAACCTGTCTGAAAGGACTAGGCACTTTGTCTCATCTTTCCATCTTGTCTTTGAGCAATTTGAGGCAGCTAATCCAGGCTGAGGATTTTAGAGAGTGGCATAGCTTAATGGATCACTGCTGCTTTATGGTGTGTGTGTGTGTGTGTGTGTGTGTGTGTGTGTGTGTGTGTGTGTCTAGATGTGTCTCTAGCACTTCCAACTCAGACCACGGTAGTAAATCTAAAGTAATAGGAATTTCAGGTAAAAAGAGGGCTTGAAGGAGATTTTATAGAAATTCATGAAAGATTAGTTTCTTCCCAGACCAAAGGCAGAACCAGATCTGAGTTCAGGTTATAAATGTGTCAAATAAGAGAGGTTTGAAACAATAATTTTTAACTAATAATCAGATTAACAGTTACTTTTCTCCGCTTGTTTTGCTGGTGCTTCTTGCTTTGGGTTTTAATATAAAGACCCTTTAGTTATACTTTTATATACTGTATTGTTAAAGATCTGGGCCTGTTCAGGAATTGTCAGTAACTTCATAGAAGAGAAATTGGGCTGTTTTTATAAGCCTCCATAAATCTACAGCTTCTAAATATCCTTAAAATCAACAGGCCACAGTTATAAAAGCAGTATCCTTGTGAAAAGGTATACCAGAGCTTTCTGCAGGCAGTGTGCCTGTTCTAGGTAGGTGGAAAGAGCTGGGTGATGGAAGACAGGAGAGCAGTGTAGTCTGGTCCTTCGTGTACTACAGCTTGCCTCTTAGTTTACTTAAATGCTGCTCTTCTACTGTAGTCACATATGTTTCCATTCTGCCCTGACTGTGGTGACAAGTGCACCCCTCTGTAAGAGTTGCAGACTGCTATCGTTTGCTGGCATCTCCTGAATGGTTTTGTGCTAGAACTTTAATACCTAAATTCAGGTGCTGATGATGTTTGTCAGTGGAGCCTGCTCCAAGGCAAGTTGGGCTACATGAGTTCATGAGAGTGGGACCCCAGGAGGGAGTTAGTAATTCCCCAAGACAACTAAGATCTGAGCTCTCAAGATGCTCTCTGTGTTCTGAGCATGTGACGTCTTCCCGCACACTAGCTGGACTTAGCTCTCTCCCTGTGCGCCTCCAAACTCTGAGGACTATGTCTCTTCTTTTTCTAAATTTCCTAGACTCCAAGATTCTGCTTTAGTTGCATAAAATGGATTTAGAAAAACTCATTAATTTTAAAAAAGGAGAGAATGAAGGAAGAATTTTCATTTAAAGTATTCTAGAAGTAAGCGGTTATACTTCCCCAAGTAATCTATGGACTGGCTTAACTCATGTAGAAAGAGCAACGTTAACACGAATTAGCACTATTTTCTTAGGAATTTGAGACGTGTATTTTCTCTGTTCACAGTAAGAAATGGGGAACAGAGCTAAGGTATCTAGAATTCTGGTCATGGCTGGGGGTGGTGATGGACACCTTTAATTTTAGCATACTTCTGAGCAGAGGCAGGCAGATCTTTGTGAATTTGAGGACAGCCTGTTCTACGTAGTGAGTTCTAAGCCAGCTAGGGCAGTGTAGTTCAGCCCTGTCTTAAAAAGGAAAAAAAATAATAATTCTGGTCAGAGTGGTGGGGCAGTCAGTTACCAATAGTTGTCGGGCTCAGAGTGACACCCAGCTAGTACTACAGTGAGAAGATGGGTAGGAAGAGCGATGAGCTAAGTAAGTGACAGTGAGCAGCGAGATGCTCTGGGAAACTGCTGTCGCCAAGTAGGGTGATTGGAATACAGCAATGCACTGTATATTCTAAAAAGCTAGAGTGGTGGAATTTTAATGTTTTTCTCCATAAAAGCAAACTTACTTTTGAGGAGATAGCTGTGTTTATACACAACGTATATGGATCCCAAAATGTCACAGTATCCATTCATTGTATAATTTCCTCATTAATATAAATTAAATTATGAAAAAGCCAATGAATAAATATAATGACAGGTGGGTGAGAACTGTAGGAGACCCCGGGAAAGCAGAAGCCTTCACTCTTATACCCATGTACTAATGTGTTTTCCATTGCTATAGTAAAATAGTTGAGGCTGGGTAACAGAGAGAGGAAAGGAGTTTGTTTATCACACAGTTTTAGAGGTTCAGGCAAATGGCTTAATATCATCCCATATCTGATGATGGCCTCACGTGCTACACGTCATGGTGGATAGTATCATGGTAGGTGGGTGTGTGAGCAGGAGAAGACGAAGGGAGAGATCACATGGTGAGATAGGAAGCCAGAGACTAGGGAGGGGTCAGTCTTGTTCTTTTAAAATTCTCCCAGGAGAGCTAAGCAGTGTTTCATGAGAACTCCCTCAAGAGCTTCTGAGAGACTCACCCCCCATGACTCCCATGACATCATTTTTTTCCCATTAAGCCCACCTCTTCATGGTTCCATCGTCTTTGTCATTGACACACCAGGGCCACACTTTCTACATAAACTCTTGGTGCTAAGCCAAAGCTAACCCATAGTAGCAGTTCTCAATTCTCCTACACTTGACATTTAGTCCTTAGTAGGTTCTTAGGAGAGAGCGTCTAGAAACTATCATTTTTCCTCGTGTGCAAATACAGGCACTTAGCAGCTCTATGATCTTGACAGGTTGTTTTACAGAACACGGAAAGCTCCTCTTGGGACTGTTGGAAGGCTTGATTGACACTAGGCTCTAAAGCTGGTAACAGAGGTTGGGACACCCAGTTGTGTCACACAGTAGATGTTGCAGTAAATGTCGGAGGTGGTTGTTTGCTAACTGTGGGGAGCATAAAGCAACTCTGAGGTCTCACTGGGCTGTGGATGTAGTGTTGTGGTAATTATTTATCTATGTGTTCACTGGGGCTTAGCCTTTCCATGAAATTAATTTATTTCATAGTAATGCACAGATTACCAAGATGCTTAAAATTTTAACGATCATTCATTCTCCATACATCCTTTCGATTTTGAGCTATTTTCTCTTCGGGCTTTTTACCTTAAGGGTATTGAGCAAAAATTATTAGGTACATCGACTACATGAGGGGTTTATAATATGGTCTTATTTTCTTGGACTGTGATTATTGGAGGAAAATTGTGATTTTATAAATGAGTTATATTATAAATTTTTAGTGTGTGTGTGTGTGTGTGTGTGTGTGTGTGTGTGTGTGAGATGTGTGTATGCCACTGTTTGCATGTGTGCATGTGGTGGTCAGAGGCAACTATCCAGGGTCAGTTCTCCCCTTCCACCTTGTTGAGAGAGGGTCTCTCTTGTCTCTGATGTGCTATAGTACTTCAGGCTGTCTGTATCATAAGCACCACACTGATGCTTTGATGCTTCTCTTCTGCCCCCCACCTCTTACTCTAGGAGTGCTGGGATTACAGGTGCATGCATGCCATCACATTGGACTTCTTACATGGCTTCTGGAGATCAAACTCTGGTCATCAGCAATTGTGCAGCATGTACCTTTTACTCACTGAGCCACCTCTCTGGTTCCTAAATTGGATCTAATGATATAGGATGTATTGTAAGTGGGATGAAGCTATGTTAGTTAAGGGGATAACAAAATATTTTTTTTTTACAAGTGACAGGTATCACTAGGAAGGCTGAAGCAAGAGGATAGCCTCAAGTTTAGTGCCAGCCGGAGTCACATAGTGAGTTTCAGGATAGCCTGGGCTACAGAGAGAGACCTACAAAGTGATACAAGTGGAAATCCTCATAAAGTAATTACTGTAACAGGCAAATCCTAAGCGCTTTGTATATCTTTTCCTCAACTGCTCCAAGAATGTCTGTTTAGGTTATTTTTTTATTCCCATGTAAACACAGGAGTGCAAGGGGGTAATTAACAGAAATTATTCATGGTATAATTACATTTTCTTAACATTAGGCATCCCAAGCCCTATTTTGCTGCTAGACGTGTATATAATATAGTTTTAAACAGCGACAGTTTTCTTGTGCCCCTGCACCTAAAGGAGAGTTTGCCATTCAATACATTGATAATGTGATGTTGTTCTGTATATGCTATTTTATGAACAAGAAATACAGTAACTATGATCTAGTGTTCCTTTGAGTTCAGCAAAGCCCAGTCAATCACTTATATTTTTGAGAGGTTTACTTTGTTTTGTATAAGACTTCTGTATTTGTTTTGCCATGAAAATACCTTGGCTTTCTTGATTGCTGACATTTGTTGGTTATATTTTTAAAAGGACTTTTGAGTTGTATTGACAAATAGCTTCAGAGCAGTAGTCATTACCTGTGACTGGAAATGGGATGGCCATGCTAAAATCCACATGCTTTGAGTCATATGGTGCCTTCGCCTTTTCCCTTGGCTTATTTTTAAGGCAGAAGATTAGAGTGATGGATCAGTTTCAGGGTGTGAACACCAGTCTCTGATTATAATTCAGGAGATATGTGGATCTGAAGTTGATGGGCAAATTGCCTGCTTAGCCAGGGAAGCTTCCATTATGTCAAGAACCTGGACTGATTCGTGCTATCATTTGGAGAGACCTCAGTATGAAAGCAGGCTTTTTCTTAGGGTGGCAGAGCCCAGAGGGAGACGTCCACCTTAAGGTTTAATTCTCTCATTGTTTCAAGCCGATAACCTTGTGTCTGAGTTCAGCCTATGTAAGAGGGTTCAAAGAGTTTTATTTTCTCCTCTGCTCACCACGACTTTTCTCTTCCAATTTCAAATCGGGACCATGTCATATTTAAGGCGCCCAAATATGTAAGTTTATTTTCTTACACCAACTCATTGGCTAAAACTTTGGTGAGCTTACTGGAGAGCCTTTGAGTGAAATCAGGTTAAGATCTATATAGCAACATGAACGATGACTTACTGTGTATGATTATCCAGCTGGTTCACAGTTGTCACACTCCTAACTCAGCTGTGAATTTGCCTTCATTGAGCCAGATATAAAACTGCTCTTTTGCAACCTTTAAGGCTTACCATGCATTTGCATTGATTTTGGAGCTCTTTCTCTGATGGGTTTATGCTTTTGTTCCTCAATGGGTCCATGGGTTGACCAGTTGTACTGAATCAGATGTTACAAAAGGCCTTTGTATATTTTTTAATGGGACTTTATGGAGAATTTTTTTTTTTTTATCTGACAAGTGTCTAACAGAACAGACAACTCAATGGATATGATCTCTTACATTTCTCAATTCTACCCAACAATGAATGAGTGGCGGAAAGGAGTGAGGGCCGGAGCAGGGGCCCAGGGAGAGGCAAGTTTTCCTTAATACATGATTTAATTCAAACTATGCCGTGAGCATAACATTTTAGATTATATCAGATGAAAATTATTGGAGTATCTGTTAAAAATAAGCGAACAAAATCCCCTTAGTCTAAAACTTGCCAATGTTCTCTCTTTTTCTGATTTTCTGTTTCTGTCAGATGCAACTTTTACTTTAGAGCTGTGATTCTCAACCTGTGGGTCGCGACCCCTGCAGGGGTCACACATCTGACACCCTGCCTATCAGATATTTACAGTACGACTCGTACAGTAGCAAAATTACAGTTATGAAGGTGCAACAAAAATAATTTTATGGCTGTGGGTTGCCACATCATTAGGAACTGTATTAAAGCTCTGCAGCCTTAGGAATAAGGACCATTGCTTTGGAGGAAGGCTAAATGTCTCTAAGAAAGAAAGCACTTTTCTCTTCCAAGAAACTGTCCTTTGCAGACAGGAGAAGAGAAAACACACTACTGTAGAGTTTCATTCAGCTGGTGTTTAGATTCTGAGATTTGGAGTTGTGTGTTGGAGAAATTCCTGAAGACACCCAAGGGCAGAGAGTTCCAGTTGTCCTAGGCCAGTGTGCTCTTCCAGGTGTGTCAGGAGGAGGTGCCATTCTGGTTGCAGTGAGATAGGTACTCTGCCAGCTTTGCTGGTACTCTGTGTCCTCGTGATAAGCATAAAAATATCCATTTACGTTTATTTCTGTCAAACTTGTGTACCTTTGCCTCTCCTTGCCCAATGTGTGCCAACTTCAAGAATATAATTCCAGTCAGGTTTAGGTACATGATAAAACAAACAAACCCCTCCTTTGCCCAAACAGTCCTACAAAAGGGAAATAAATTTACTTGATATTAGTAGATGTGATAAACAAAATGAAACAAAACCAGAGTTCTCATTTCCAAAGTAAATTAACTTTGAACATAGCTTAATTTTTAGAGAAATGGGCCTGTGCATTGTTACTGATTTCTTCTCAAGATTTTACCTAGGATTAAAGTAGTAAGCAAGCTTGGCAAAGGCAGCTTACATAGCAACACTGTTTGATATCTGTTCAATGGGTAAATGCCAGCAAAGTAGTATTGCAGTAAAATATGTCTAATAAAACTTATTCTTGTCCTCTCTAAATTTCACTTTAGGTTAGAGCTGAGCTATAGGAAGTTAAAGGATTACACCTTTCTCCAGGCTGGATTTGAGGTTTCTATATCCTTAAATATCATAAAGATTATGAATCTGCCCCCACCATTTCCCCACAGATCTGGAGAACCACTTGCTGAAGTTGGACCAGGAGCATGCTTGGGTATGATAGTCTGGGTAGACACAGGAAAAACAAACAACAAAACCCACCTCATTTTCTAATAACGTGGTGGACCTCGATTACTAAGGCCTGGTTCACTTACTTACTCTCTACCCTAAGTTTGTCTCTCATCTTCCTTGGATTTTCTAGGTATTGTGTTAGTTTGTAAATTTGGAGAAGTAAAGCTTACTTCAACCTCCTATGAGGATTGTTGACCAACTCAATGTTACCAGCCTCTTCGATGGATATTGAGTTCATGGATTCTAGGAACTGGGTACTGAGTCCCTTAAAGCTGACCTTAATTGCTCTCTCTTCCACTACTACATTAAAGAGAGTAGGTGAAAACAGACAGAGAACAACAAGGTTCCAGGAGAGCATCTCCCAGAAGCCTAGCAGACAAGTGTTTACTTACCAAGTTCACAGGTATGAAATCTGGAGTATCTATCCTATACCAGAGAGCATTGGTCACTACTGTGGAATAGTTAACAAGCACACAGTGTAGTTAAAATATCTGAAGTGTTTTAAGATGATCTGCTAAGCTGTAATTTCTTAGGCTAGTGGTTTTCATGAAAACCTTACGATAAACTGCGTGCACTTGTGTGTAAAGGGAGAAAGAGAAAGACTTGCTGTTTATTTAATCCAGCAAGTATTAGGTTATTAGAAGGAAGGCATAGCCCAGGCCTAGTTTTAAAACAGACATTTAGATGTTATTGTCATGGTCACAATTATTTTTATTAGATTATAAATAATTTCTATTTTTTAATAATTTGTTTCTTTCAGAATTTATATTTGAGGAATGTTGGTTTCCATTTAGCAACTGTAGAAACAAATGATTTTTAAAAAGAAACTCAACCTAATCAAACATATTTTAAAATCCAGGTTGTCTGTATTATTTCACTAAAAGATCTCTGAGGTAAATGTTAGCATTGCCTTTGTCTGTCTGTCTGTCTGTATGCATACATATGACTGTATTTGTTCTTAGACCATTTTACTTAAGTATTCTGTGTGCCTTGATCACATCTACTTCCATTTTACCATTTTATTTCATTTCTTTTAAAGACAGGGTCTCATTATATAGCTCAGGCTAGCCTCCAATTCATGATCCTTGTGATGGAATTTTATGTGTTCACCACACCTCTCGGCTTTCCTTCATCCTATAAATTAAAAACTGAGTTCAGCTAAAGGCCATCAGGCCAAGATCTCCAGGCATCATGACTCAAGCTTGTAACCCTAACACTAGAAGCTGAGGCAGGGGGATCAGAAGTGCAATGTCTTCTGGCATACATAGTGGAATTTTGCTTTAAATAATTAGAGGCAAGGTGGACAAAGGAGGTAAAG
Organism: Rhynchomys soricoides; assembly: GCA_019843965.1. Lineage (NCBI taxonomy): Eukaryota > Metazoa > Chordata > Mammalia > Rodentia > Muridae > Rhynchomys > Rhynchomys soricoides. The sequence goes on along the minus strand of JADRCH010000006.1, from coordinate 16,449,547 downwards.
TGGTGTGGATAAAATTTAGCTTATCTTGCTCTCAGATCTTTGTCTGCAGCTAATAGGGCAACATTTCTACAACAGAAAATTAGTACTAGTTATCAGTTCGAAAATTTATATAGTCGATAGGAATCAGCACTGCAGTAAAATAACATGCGATGGAGTCAGGTATGGGAGTTCTGTATTAGGTGTATTGCTTTAGGACACTCTTCTCCTAAATATTCTGAAAAGTATTTACACACACAGACATGTATGTCTATACTGCTTTACAATAAAAACATATTTTATTGTTTATCTGATCAACTCACTAAACTATTAGTAGTTCACAGCTGAAAATAGTAGGTATTCAGTAATCCTGAGTTAGTTGATGCATTGTTAAATAGAGAACAAACAGAAAATAGAAACTTTAGACATAGGATTTGGATGAAATTTCCCTATGGAGTAAGACTCAAAATGTGAGTCCCTGTATCTAACCAACAGGGCACAATCAACTGATTTATACTGGCTCCCAAAATAGATTCAGAACCTTGCCCCCAAACCTTTCTAGGAGATTCTAGTTTCTTGCTTTACAAGTTGGCTTCTCTTACTCTAGTATTCTCAAATATCACAGTTTAAGTATCAATGACAATTGCACAGTAGTAAATTAATGTAGATTTCCCTAAGGTAACATTGCATTATTGACAGATGAGGTTTATTTTAGCAACATGAAGATGGTTCCTTTCTGGGAAGTCTGCTAATATTTGGTGTATTAAAAGGGAGAAGAATCACAATTGTATTCAGAAACATAAAAAAAAAAAAAAAAAAAAAAAAGCACACCTAAGAAAAAAGTTCCCTGTATTCAGTAAAGTATGAATAAAGGGACACTTTTCTGTCACAATAAACTGTATTTACAATCTATCCAAAGTCTGCTATGATTCATGGGAGAGCACACAGATATGCTCAATAATGCCAGAAACAAGACCAATGCTGTACACGGTCTCACTCCCTTTAAATGCTGCCCTGGAAGAAATTGTTAAAGCAGTTAGAATGGAAATAGGCATAAACAAATTGAATGGCAGTGGTTTTAAAAAAGTTCTCACAAATGGCAAAGTGTTTTACTCATAAACGTCAGATAAGCAGTTGACTGACAGTTCCTAAACAATAAAACAATTCGATAGGATGGAAACCCAAAATTAAAGTACGTTTCATGAAGAAATTTGTTTTGTTTGTGTTAAAGCATATGTGAAAGGGGTCTTAAGAGTTGGAAGGTGTACTATATTAGATGGGTCAATGGGCCACCATCCATATCTCATAATGAGCTGCGGGATACACTCCGAATTGGAGCAAATGGAAATGAAAAATTATAACTTGTTTGAATAAAAAAACAATCTCCATAATGTGTCCCATTTCCTAATAATTAAGAAGATAACTAAGGGAAATTTGGTCAATTTCTACTAAAACATAATTCAAAGAACTACAGAATTGGCCCTTTCACATGTAAAGAGTGATTTAGCTTCACTCCAAATAAGAGAAGCCATGCTTTGGCCTCCAGCATAAGCAAAGCCCCTGTCATGTTGCATGGGATACTCTGTTGACAAAGATGCAAGGTACCAGAGATTCTCATGGGATTTTGATGGGTGTCTAAATTGATGTATATATAAATTGGAACGAACACATACAAGCTTAGGCATTACATATACTTGTTAAATATTAGTTGTACAAATTTATTCATTGTTTTGTACATAAGAGAAGACGAGAAACCTTTCGCAGGCAATGTTCATTAGTAGGGGACTAGAGGGACAAATTAAGCAATCAACGTTAGGATATCATGCAGGACATACACAAAGAGAAGAATCTTACAAGGATGAAAAAAAAAATCCCAAATAAATCCTTAGTGAAAAAGGAGCTCAAAGTAATGTGGCAGAAAATCTTAGTCGTTTGTGCAAAAGTAAAAGGTGTACATTTGCCTGTAGGTATACAACGTATGTGGAGATATGGACCTGAAATTGCTCAGCTGTAAACTCAGTAAGTAGTTTTCAAAGTCAAAAGAGAAAAGGCAAGGATGGAGGGATTGGCAGCACATAAGGCAGGAGCAGGAGTGCGCCCCTCAGTTCCTAGTCAGTGCCAGTGGAAGGATCTTCTGGGATATGTCCATGTGTCCCAACCCTCACAGCCACTTGACTTGTGTGTTCCTCTCTCTCAAACCATTCATTGATAGTGTTCTTTCTTTCTTTTGTGCGTTCAGTGATTCTGATTTATTGGATGTCTCAGTTTCTTATATTTGCATGTAACAAGCGATTGTTATTTATGCATAAGTGATGCTCTTTAAACATGATCTGGCAGAAGGATTGGGATACAGCTCAGGGTTGCAGTATGTGCCCCAAGTGTTGAGGCCATGGGTTCAAATGCAAGTGCAATTAGTAAAGAAGATAGGAGCAGACCATTTAATCAGACTCACCTATGCCCAGTGGCTTGTGCTTGTAATCCCAGCACTTGAGAGGCCACCGAACAAAGACTTCTCAGATGTGAGGCCAGTCTAGGTCACAGCATGAGGCCATGTCTAGAAGATAAAAGTCCAAAACCAATCACAGCACCACCATAATCCCTCACCAGTTGTATAGAATCAAAACAGATTTTCACTTTAGGAAAACGTAAGAAGAGAGAAGAAAACCGAGGCGTTTTTATACAGGGTGCATCTTTGAAGTCCAGAGAGTTAAAAATCTTTATGTATATTACAACACGTCTGATCCACCTTGAACGGGTGTTAAACTGTTAGGCTACAATGCTAATAATGGTTTGTGTTCATTAGCATCACAGTACAGCTGATAAGTGTGACTAAAGATTACTGACTCCTTATGAGAATGCTGAATATCTGTTCAGATAAGGGAAACAAGAGCTGCCATATAAGTTTTGGTGTGTGAGCAGTTCCTCAAAACTGGAGTGTGTTCAGACTTACCTAACCTAGTGTCTTGGACATAATCAAAACCCAGTACTGGCATTTATCATTCATTATGTTAATTGTGATCTGTGCCCCTCTCACTGGAAGATGGATGTTAACAAGCCAGTATGGAGGTTGTTACAGCTTATGTTTCGTTTTCTTGAATAAGTAGAGGTGTCGATTATAAAATTTTCACTGCTATGATTTTAGGTTTGCTGACATTCTCATTTACCAAAAGCTTGTACTTTTACCTGTTAAAATCCCTTTAAATAACATATGCGAGTGTTTGATAAAACAATTGGCTATTACTTTGAAATACTCAGTCATCTAAACAATGCATAGCCATCAAATAGAATAAAGCAAAGTATTAAAAACAATGTTCTGTAAATACTGTAGTGGAAGAATTTTCCAGAATATATACATTTGAAAAGTTATGCAAGTTTATATCAAATGATTTCAAATTTTTAAATAAAAGACTGGCGTGTATATGTATATGTTACTCAAAGGAGGAGATGTTTATCATTGTACAATTCGTGTTCAGGTTCTTAGTGGTTCTTTTTTTTTACCCTGTGTCATTCTTAGGTCTATTGCCATTATTAACTACATTTTACGGTGAAACAGCCGCTGCCTCCTTATAAGGCAAGAGAAAACATAGTCTACATGCAAGTATTTGCCGAGACTGCATTCAGGATGAGTGGTATAAATACAGGAGCTACTTTGAAAGAAAACCAGTCCTCACTCTATTAGCTTAGTGGAATCTTATTCCAGAAGAGTAGAAGTTGGCATCTGCAGGCACCCTTGGAACGTGTCCCTATTGAGGGGGATTATTTTGGTAAAGTAACACTATCACTGTAGCCTGAAGGCCACGGCAGTGGAATCAGATCTCAGGTCACATGAGTTCAGTAACTCAGCATGGAGCTCAGCACTCTGAAATTGTGGGCCACAAGTAGTGTTTCTCAGAAACTCTGAACCCAGTGTCTTTCCATGCGCATAACCTGCTCTTCATAACTACAGGGCACTGAGGGTGGCAGTTGTAGAATGGTATACTAATGGAAGCGGATTCATTTTGTGCAAGTACTGAAGAGACAGTTAAACATATGTGAGTGTCCACCACGCCCCTGCTCCATACACATCGCCTGCCATCATCTCCGTCACATCCCTTTCCAGGTGTTATCTAATGGCCATCAGACAAGTACATTTTATGTACTTGAAATTTCAGTAAGATTTCCACAGTTCCGCCTGTCTTCCTGAAAACACATTATGGTGTCATTGTTGCTTGCCTAATTTGGCATCATATTCCTGATTATTTATGTTTCACTTAATCATAGCTTTAATACAATCTTTCTGTGTGTGTGTGTGTGTGTGTGTGTGTGTGTGTGTGTGTGTGAGAAAGAGAGAGAGAGAGACCAAAAGAGAGACAGATAGATAGATAGACAGACACAGAAACAGGGAGAGACAGAGAGATGAAGAGAAACAGAGACAGACACAGGAAACATTAAGAAACCCCCCGCCCCCAAGTTATTCAGTCCCAAAACTTCAAGTCCTTTGACATACTGGTCTAGAAATTCATTGTGTTCTGCCAGAATTCCAGAATGTATATTAATTCTCTAAAAATTGTTATCAACAAGCGATAGGACTTTTGTGATATCTTTCAAGGAGAAATCTGTCTGTATTCTGCCTCTTCATTTAAAAAGACATATGTAGATTCTCTCTCTCTCTCTCATTCTCTCTCTCATTCTCTCTCTCTCTCTCTCTCTCTCTTTCTCCCTCCCTCCCCCCCCCACATGAAGATAGATTTACATTTTTCACACAACCAGATTTAAACCAAGATTTACATACCTTTCTGGTAAGTTCCACCCCAGGTTCTCATGCAGTTGAGCAAATCTGCCCTTTTTGCAGGGAAAGAAACATTTAGAAACAATTGTTAGAAGCTAATGGAAAGTAGACACCTGTGTGTGGGCACACGTACTTAAGGCAGCATCACTGTTTGTCAGGACACCAGCGATTCTGCTCTCCACTGCCGCAGCTGGAAAGGTAGGAGACAGTAGACTGAGCATTCTTGATATGAATGTAATAAATATTACACAGTGAAGACACAACTACACTTTTCTCTAAGTGTTAGTCTTCTCCAAGACAAGTTACAAAGCTTCTTCTGAGGGCTATTACTGGCTTGTCTGATGCCTTTTGATGGCCCTGTCTTGTCATAGTGTGTTAGGGAATCCTAACTACTTCTGAATCAGGATGTTTTAGTGTAGCCATTGAAGAGAAATGGGACTATTGGCAAATGGGAGAGTCCTTCTTGCCCCGGCTTCCAATACATGATCAATTTAATCTAAAAATTTATGATTTTCTCCCTAATCAACTTCAGGATATACTTTCTCTTTACCATTTGAAGATTTTCATGACGAGTGACATAATTTGAATGAGAAACTGTAACAGTTATTTTATCTAATAGAGATTGAAGACTCTTTTGTTCTTGTGTGCAAGCATTACATATTAATCATATCCATGCCTTACTGTGTTCATAGTACTAAGTGTGAGAGATAAAAGAACGAAGCTGCTATAATTTGCCTTTAGAATTTTTCAGGTAGAGAAAGGCTTTTAGATATTGGGTATCAAAAATGGAAAACAGGCTGGGCAGTGGTGGTGCACGCCTTTAATCCTAGCACTTGGGAGGCAGAGGCAGGCGGATTTCTGAGTTCGAGGCCAGCCTGGTCTACAGAGTGAGTTCCAGGACAGCCAGGGCTACACAGAGAAACCCTGTCTGGGGAAAAAAAAAAAAAAAAAAAAAAAAAAGGGAAACAGGATGAAGGTACAGTTCAAGGTTGTCTGACTGTGTGAGTAAATCCTCAAGACCAAGTCCCCAAAGGAGAATCTACCTGGAAGAATATTTTCCTTATAAGTAATTAGATCATGCTTTCATTTTTCTTTTAAAACGGAAGAATCTCTTGAATACACAAAAATTGGTCTTCCTGTTCTATGCAGTTTTTCAAACCACAGAAGAAAAAGTTTTCGTTTTATTTTCTGAATATTTAAATAATAATTACTCTATTATTTTAAGTAATTATAGTAGGGATATTTTTACAGATAAGTTGTCACTCAGTAGGTTAAGTAAATTTATATCCTAAAAGGAAAAACACTGCATTCTTATTGCTATATTTCTGTTTATTAGAACTTATTATTAAAGAGATTTTATCAAATTACTCAGTTACCTTTTGCCCTGAACATCTTGTTATTTAAAGTAGACAAAAAGTTAAAGTACGTAGGAGAAATTCTTACATTTAGAAATTCTCAGCTCTTAGAGTCAGTGTGATAGTGAAACAAGTTTCTGAAAGTGCATGAAGAAGCAGGAGTTACCAGGCAGCATTCTTGAGAGGGATGTCTGAACCGAGTGTCCATCTAGCAAGAGTTGTAGCTGAAGGTTTTTGTTATTGTTGTTTTAAAATATTTCCAATCTCCAGGGCTCGATGGGAAGTGTAAATGACTGTTTGTGCTTGCATTTTGATTTGCTCACAATTCCCTAAGTAAGTTTTTTAGAAAAAGATGTATATATATACATGTGTATATACACACATATACATATTTAAGAGTTCCAAATGGAAGCATGTCATCAAGAAATTTGGGAATGTTTGAGTGTAGCCAAGATAGTAGAATATATCTCTTTATATGTCATATAAAGATGAAAGTAGGCACAAATGTCAGGAATTATGGTGCCATTAAAATATGTGTATGTATGTATGTGTACGCATAGATGTATATGTATGTATATATGTATATATGTATATATGTGTATGCATATGATGTATGTGCACATGTGTGTGTTTGTGTGGTATGTATGTATGTATGTATGCACATGTACATGTATAGAGATAAGGGAAGAGAAGTGGGGAGGGAGAGAGCTATGTTGTGCATCCTTTGCTCTTGTGGTATTCTTCCACCTCCTCAGACTCTCTGGGGGATTTTCACTCACACTGATGTCAGGTTAGGCTCTTCTGGGAGCAGGTGGAAAGGAAAACAGCAAGGGAGAAGAGGCCTGGATCTTGAGGGGATGCTTGGGAGGAAGGCAGCCTGGGGAATCGGTTTCTATGGGAAGCTCATGGGAGAGAGCTTGGCAGTAGAACTCAAATCTTTTGGGAGGTTCAGGGAAATAGAAGGTGCTTAGTTAGGGTTTCTACTGCTGTGACAAAACACCATGACCAAGAGCAACTGTGGGAGGAGAGGCTTTATTCCATCTTACACTTCTGGTCACAGTCCCTCACCTAGGGAAATCAGAGCAATAACCCAGAGCAGGAGCCTGGAGGCAGGAACTGTGGCAAAGGCCATGGCGGAACACTTCTTACCTGCTTACTCTTGTATATAAGCCTGGACCACTGACCCAGGGACAGCAGTATCAAAACTGGGCTGAGCTTTCTCCCAATCATCAATTTAGTCATCAATTTAAATAAAATGCCTCCCAGACCTGCCTATAGACCAATTTCATGATGGCTTTTTCTTTATTGAGAGTCTCTTTCCAAATGATTCTCGTTCATGTCAAGTTGACATATAACTAACCAACATAGAGGGTCAGGATTCGATTCTTTAGGGAGTTGCTATTAATTGAAACAAGGAGAGAGCAAAAGAAGAAGAAAGCATCCTTGGGATGCTCTTCCAATAAAGCCAGTCAGGGGGAAATTCCAAGACAGAACGAGAGAAGAGGGATCCTATTTCCTCAACCGCCCTTGTTTTGTCTGCAGGTGGGACCTGGTGTTTGAGAGTCTACATCGTGTAGGCATAACTGTGCTGGCCTTAGAAATCTGTTTGTGTTTGGGGATGTGATTCGGATTGATTTCCCCCCTTTCCCCAGTCTTCTCTGAGTATGGGAATGATTGAGGGCTTTATTGCTGTCTGAGTGTTGCACTCTATGTGGATCTTTCAAGGTGTGACCTTATCAAAGCTGACATCTAAATGCAAAGGAAAATGCAGGGCAAGCTTGTTCTAGTTGAGGTTCCTGTCACCAGACCATAGCTGTGTGGAACAATGGATGCATTACCTGAATTCACTGGGTGCGAACAGAGTCCCTGTGTCCACGTATGCCTTATCAGTGTAGTATGCAGTACTATGAGTCCTGTCCAACCAAGCAAAACTCCCAGACATCTTCTCCTCATTCTCTTCCTTTCGTTTTCATTCTTTACAAGTATTTGGGGGAAGGCTTTGGTTTATACAATTAGAAAATGTGGAAAAACAAGATTACAAAGTCAGGTAGAAGAATGAAACTTTTCCCCCACTCAGTAAAATGATACCTTGGGCTCCAGGCCAGGAACACAGGAGAATTAAGGATGGTGCAGACTGAACTAGCTACAAGTTTGTCAAGGAGTAGGCTCAGGATGCCTTGTCCCTGCCCAGTGGTTTCCTGATGCACTCTGACTTTTAACTCTTTGTTGGTTAGAAATAGTGTTCCACTGAGCCTTAAAACCACAGCCAAAGTCGTTGTTTAAAGCACTTGCTGCAATAGTCTAAGAAGAAAGCTCACTGGTTCGGTTCTGTTTGTACCAGTGGATCTCTGAGGGTGTCTGATAACCTCCAGATCTGCGAGAGTTAACTGTTTTCTTCCTTGTCATTTTCTCTGGTTTGCATGTGAAGTGTGTAGGTATTATATGGATACAGCACACAATTCTACCCTGAAGCCATCTCCCTGATCATGCTACTTGTGTAGCTGTAATCATTCAATACATTTCAAAACATCCTATTATTAGCAGTATTCAGAGTAATTTAACACTCCTTATACCATCGATCATGATGTTTGTGGCCAAGACCAAATTTTATGGGAATTTTGAGCTTTGTATATTTCTCTATAACCATTTAAAGATATAATGTCTTCAACACGTTCACCATAAAATTACTCGTTCATGATATAGGTTACCTTCATTTATTGCATTGCTAGCTCTCCTAATGACTCAAAGTTTACAAAGCAAATGCTTTTTGAAAGTCCAGTATATAGTTACATAGTTTTGTATCAAAAAGATATTTTCTCCTACAGAATGGAAGAATAAGAAAAATCTAGGCTTTGCATACTTTTTAACGGAGCCTGCTGGGCTGGAGATGTACTGGCTTAGCATACATTTAAGCCCTGTGTTGGATTCTAAGCTTTTCACAAAGCTGGTCATAGTGGTACATGCCTTTAATCCCAGTACTTGAGAAGTAGAGGCAGGAAGATCAGAAGATCAAGGTCATCATCAACTACACAATGAGGCCATTCTGGGCTACATCAGACCCTATCTCAAAACACGCATCTCCCTGATCTGCCCTTCACACAAACTAAAACCAAAACAACAAAAAAAAAATCATTAAATTACAAGGCCTGATCATTTATTACTAGTCATCTTAACCCTACTCATCCTTCAAGATACTGAACTTTCATTAATTGTTTCTCTTTCAGTATGTTGATTTGGTAAACTCAGTTATTTTGTAAACACCAGTAAAATATTTTACCAACCTTTTATAACTGTTTATTAAGCTATCAGTCCAGAGTTTGGAGACAGTCAGCCTGCTCTAGACTCAAATCTAAGTGTTACCATTGGCTGTTCTATTCAAGAGATGTGTGTCTGTTCCTCACTGTTTGCATAGATGAATAATTAGCTCCTGAGTGACCTTGTATGAATGAATCGATGGCCTTGGTTGCCTGTACATATGGTAAGGAGACTTATATTTGCAAAGACTGTTAGAATTAAATGGAATCTTACTTCATTTAGACTGCTGTCTTCATGATCACCCTCAATATGAGCTGGAGTCCCCACTTAGTTCCTTGATCCAATGCTGTCTTACATCTCTATTAGTTCCATTCGTGCTAGTCCCACAATGTTCTCCAGATAAAAATAACTGTGTGTGGAGGGTGGGGAGGCTGGTTTCTCACACTTGCTTCTTCCTGGATGATCCAAGTGTCCTTTGAGCCCACTGGTGAGCTGGGAATATGACAAGCCAAACGTTAATATTTAATCATTTAGTTGTATCAACAACATTCTCTAGAGTGACTCTAATCAACATCCCCTCTTTCAGTATTGTAATTTTTGATAATTTGTCTTACTTTTTGTAGATTTGTAATGCACAGCCTATAATGGACACGGACTGTCTGCCTGTTCATTCAGCACTGAAAAGTCTGTCTATGAAAAGCTTTGGCTTTTCCACTTTCTCAGTGTGTATCAAGAACTCCCTACCTTTGCTCCAGCTGGATAAAAGTTGGACAAACAGATACCTTGACAACTGCCAACAACACCATGCATGACCTTCCTGGGTACAGAAAGTAGTTGGTATATATGAGAGTAGGTATCTGTCCCCTGTGAAAAGACTCAATCCATGAGGTCCAATGAAAAAGATAATGTAGTAGAGTTGAAAATTTAAACTAATGTGGATTAAGATACCTATACTATATGCACTCTTTCCTGATCTTATCAAAAACAGTGAAAAAAATCTAGGCAGCAAATTAAAGTCGATAGCCTGCAAATTGCTTCCTGTTGGCTCACATGGTGACACCATTCTACAGGCCAGCTTTGAATACTAGTAACCCGTCACGGATCAGCTATCTGAAATGGCAAGCTTATTTGTTAAGGGAGTAATGACATTATTTCATGTACTTTAGACTGAACTGAAGTGAGAATAAAGGGGTAAGAATGTTCCTTTGCACTTTAGGTGTGAATGTACGATCATTTGTGCTACTAATTCGATGACCACAGCTACTATCCTTAACGTCTTGGATCTAACTTGGAACAAGATGTACTGTGTTTCATGTATGATGGGGCACAGAGGCTGATTAAAAGTACCCTGAAAGACATAAGCTTATTACCCAGTAGCTGGCTTTACATCTTTGGAGACTTGAAGGTTTTTCACTTGTGGACATTAAACATTTGAATCATTGCTTTAAGAAATGAAACAAAACTAATTTGGATCCTAACACTGAATTTTTATTATTAGAAATTTTAGAAATATCTGAATAGTTGCAGAAAATCTCAGTATAAAGAGACTATATCTCTTTTTCATATATCTCTTTTTCCTGGTATGTTCTTCAGGTGGATTGGAATTAAGATTCTATTTAGACTCTGTTGTCTTTTGTGTGCCATCTGAGATATAGTCTTAGTGTAACATCTAAAGAAGAAAACCATCTTCCAGGTTGGAGAAATAACATTTCTTTTTGGGTTAGAGACTGCTCCTTTCCAACCTCAATGACTCTAATGTATTTTCAGTGAAACCAATGTGTTTTCAAAGTAACCAATGCAAACATTTTCACATTTTCTCAGTTGTTTTTAAGTTAGACTTGAAGGTAATACATGACTACCTATGATAAACCAGACTGAATTACAATAATATATCTGTCCATTTTAAATTTTTTTGTGCTACATTTTCTTAAGAATAGGGGATATAGAAGATTTTTGTTTTATTACTGGCTTGTGTATACATATATGTGTGTATGTGTACTTGCGTACATATATATGTATGCATTTATATATAGATTGGTGGCAGGAATAGGGTTCAACTCTACTGATAGGGTCTATTATTAATTTGCATTAAAATCAGAACTGATAAAGTATTCTTTTGAAACTATTATGTGGAAGATAATGCTGAATACAAATTTTGTTTTCCAAATAAAATTTAAAAACTAAACTTTAATATATATTATGGGCTTTGATACTTTCTAATATCAATTCTTCTCTTTATATAGGTACCCCTCACATTCTTTTTATACAGCCTAAATTAGTAACAACTTGCCACGTGTCCCAAGTTTATTGTAATGACATAATCTGAAAACATGTGAGGTTACTTTATTAATTGTGTTTTGTAGTTATTCTGTAATTAAATTACAATGTAGTTGCTTCATTAAATAGCTTCATATGACAATGCATTAAATTTGTATTTTTGAAGGAGCCAGTGTAATATATTGGCTGTCTTGCTGCCATTTTACTTTCTATCTGTTTAGTATTGAGATGTCTTTAAGTAAATATCATTGCTAAGCATGTTTAGTTTATTATTTACTTGTATCTATTGTTTCTGATATCAAGTGTACTCATTAAACTTTAGTTTCCTATGTGTATATGTGTCTACCTGAGTGTCTGTACGTGTACCAGATGCATGCAGATCAAGGAGCCATGAAGGTCAGAACAGAGGGTTAGTAGTGGATGTTTGAGAGCCACTGTGTCAGTACTAGGAGTTTAACCCAGGTCTTCTGCTATAGATATAAGCATTTATAACTGCTGAGACATATTGCCAGTCCTTTAAGTATTCTTTGGAAGTCTCATGCTATAGTCTGTGGACTAGGATGTTTCTGTTTACAGTCTGCCTTGATGTAAATAAAGAAATTGAGAAAAAGTTTAGAGCTTTTATATAGAATGACATAATAATAAAAATTGAAGGCTTAGGGCAAGAATTGGTCAAGTTTTCACTTTTATTGCATTATACAATTGTATTTGTGATGAATTTAGGATTTAAAAGATTGTACTTTTCCCAGCACTTGCCGTTTTAAAATACATAAGTGTGAGATGTGCTCATTGTCACTTGGCTTAAATTCTACATGTGAAATACACACATTTTAAACCAAATCATATTGCTGGCTTATGTGCAGATGACAATAGAGTTCATATGAAGAAAACTGACAAACCTTTCCCAAGCTTGTAGCACAGCTTCTGCTCCTATATCACACACTTCATAGTACCATATATTGGATGCTCACAATGTGTATGTGTAACGGGGTTTGCCTTTTAAGTCTCAGTTGATCTTATAAAGCAAAGTGGTTTAATCCATGTATTACCTTCATATTAAAGATGTGGAATTAACACTGAAAGGGGTTTAAATTAATGTTCTGGTGGTCATGCAGCTAATGAACAAAGCAAACATTAAGACATAGCTCCTAATATAGCTTCTGTACTTACTGCCTTACCCAGAGGAAGTAATATCCCGTACAATGTGAAGATGCTTGGTACACATGAATAAAGCTTTTCTTGTTTTAAGTAAAAGAAAAATATTTATTTATTCTTTAAAAATGTATTATTGTAATTTAACTACCATGAAAAAATCTGGTGTTATATGTTCCTAATTAGATTTTGTTTAGGGACAAAATATTGTGAAGCTGTTTTATGTAGCTACATTAATTCTAAGTTGATCATGCCATGAGTAATGATAAAGCCTAGTTAGTATTTTATAGATTTACCTCAAAAGTCCCAAATGACCATATATTTTTCTTAGGGTATTAATTACAGGTTTTAAACAGAAACTTCAAAATACTTGCTGGTTATAAAATTAATCCTTTCTATTAAGAATTGCTAGAGAACAATGTGGAAAGAGAGTTTTAAACATACCCATGAGAGTTAATTGTCCTATAACAGATTTGCGTCAGGATGGGATGAACGTCACCTCTGATTTATAGTGTCCCCATCTAGTCCAGTGCATGCTAGTCCATTGGTACATGCAGATTCTGGATGCCTCATCTGCATTTCCTCGTTAGAGAAATCTGTTACCATTGAATTAACATCACCACATTTTTAAATCGTGCCCAGGTCCAACAGAATTATACTCCCTGTCTTTTCAGTATTGACTGGTTCAGCCAAATATAAGCCTCTACGGGCTGATTGTAGTCTGTTCGTAACTGTTCTGTGTACAACATCCCGGGCTGATTGTAGTCTGTTCGTAACTGTTCTGTATACAACTTCCCAGTGAACGTCTGTTTCACATTTTATTTAACAAGTCTTCTTTGAATATGTGTTTCGATGATTTCCAGCTATTCACATTAGAAATATGATTACTGCAAGTAAGAAAGTATCTACAAGTTTTAGTGTCCTAATCAAATTATTTCCTCATGATAAACTCAGCAATGTAGACGTGTCTTGTTAAATCATTGTAAAGATTTTGATATTTTAAAATTACCCTTCAGAGTTTCTGTGTTGATTAGTAGTCTCTCTGGGAATATGTGCAAGTGTCTGCTTTCACACACATGCTGATTTTACTTGCATTCTTTTTACATAGAGTGAAGGATCTTAGGAATTTGTGATATATAACGTTCAGATATTCTGCAGGGGTTTGTAATTGTATTAGGACATACTTATGAAACTGGAAAATGATCCGATAGGTGGTTCCCTTCTTAGATTCGTCAAAGGAGTTAAGTACTTGCCAAGTGTATGTCTGCCTTCAGAGAACATATGCAACTCTGCTTAATTCTTGTCATTCATTCTGTGATGACATCTCTGTCTTCCAGATGGGAAAGCTGGTGAGTTCAGAGATGAAGTAACTTGTTCTAGTCAGATGGTAAAGCCAGGAACAAACTGTCTCACCGAACTCTGTGTTTCACATGCAGTTATCTTGCTTTGCACGGTTTTCCTATCTCTTGGGGAAGAAGTTGGGGATTTGTTAATTTTGTCTGTTAGGATGGGAGATGGCAGTTTTAGATGTGTGTGTTTGTTTTAGTAACAGGAGAAAAGAGATTATGTAAGGTTTGGTGCCCATGTGGGTTTTGCTGTTTTGTTTTTTTTGGGGGTGGGGGAATGTTGGTGGTGGGGTTTCGAGACAGGGTTTCTCTGTGTAGCTCTGGCTGTCCTGGAACTTGCTCTGTAGACCAGGCTGGCCTCGAACTCAGAAATCCACCTGCCTCTGCCTCCCAAGTGCTGGGATTAAAGGCGTGGGCCACCACTGCCCGGCGATTTTGCTGTTTTTTAATGTACCGTGCTCTGACATCAGGACCTAGTGAGAGGTTACAGAGGAGAAGTGAAGCATTTGCAAATCTGTAGTGTTGGGTCTGTTGGCGGCCTCTTCAGACACAGGTTGAGCCTTATCGTTTAGGTTGCTAACTTCAGATTTTTAAGGTTAGCATGTTCAAATGATAGAGACACAGGGCTACACTATTTAAGGTGGAATACATTCTCCTGACAGTAAGGAGAGAGGTTCTCTCTGAGTGGAATCTTTGTTCTTTCTGTGATACTCATCTTCCAGAAATCATGCATAATACGCACATAGTACTTAAGATATTTTCTCCTCTAACTTCTTTAGTTGTCTCTGCAAAGGAAAGAGAAGTAAAAGAAGGCAAACTGGGGTTAATGGTAGATAGGTGGGTGTATGGTCTCCTATTGAACTCTGTTAGAGCCTCATCAGTGGACAGGTAACGTCAGTTTACTGTATGCTTTCCATTGGTAAAATTATATAATTTCATTACTAATACTTTATTGGGTTTCTATTTTGTTTGTCTTCGTATGCTAAATTATGCTACTGCCATGGTCTTCTGCCTACTTGATGCTGAGCTGAGTTTAAAGATTGAGAATAAAGACAGGCAGCAGCAGAAGAGGTAACCGACTCCAGGCCTCTCTGCTGCCCTTCAGGGTACTGGAGAATGGAGGAACAAGTGCCTGCATGTGTTGGATTTTGTTAGTTGGATCCAGCTCCAGCAAAGAGACACCCGAGGTCACGGCAACACCTTGGAAGGCTGGGAAGCGGGAATTAGAGATTGGAGCAGCTGAGCCAATCCCCAGACAAACAGGTTTTAACCAGGACAAGAGTGAGAGCATGCTTGGCTTGAACCTCTTTGCCCATCACCTCAAGCGGTGGTTCTGTTTGTATTTGTTTTTCTAATGTTTGCTCATTTTTATGGAGACTTATTTCCCCTTATATATAATAGAAGATAATTACTAATTGTTACTTTATTCTTTGGTGGTGTTATTGTTGTCTGTTTTCTTCAGTGTGAGAATGAAAGGAGAGTTTAGAAATGAAGATAGCCTGTCTGTCGGGAGGACCATGACTTTAGTCAGGGCTATGATTGTTGACTGTCAGCATTTTGTGTAAGGATAAATACAAATTAAGACTGGCAGCTTCCTCAGAAATGGCTTTATTTATTTCTAGATTATGGAATATTACACACTTAAATGTTTTGTGACACAGGAGTCAAAGTTTCTTATGATTCATGACAGCAGAGTCCTGGATTCTAGTCTCTGGACCTGTGGGTCAGGACCCCCTTGGCAAACGTCTGTCTCCAAAACTATTTACATTCTGATTCATAACAGTGGCAAAATTATAGTTATGAAGTATCAACACAAGGAACCACAACATGAAGAACTGTATTAAGGGGTCGTGCATTAGGGAGATGGAGTCCTCCTGTCCCAGGCGTTTGCTTTGTACAATTTTACTTACTCCATTTCCCTGTGCTTTACAAATACAGTGATATTCAGCTGCAAATATGACGATCCCTGGGGCTGCTTTAAAGGCAATGCTCTGACCGTACCTCATACCAGGATTTAAAAGATCCTGGTTAGACTTGGACATTTGTTACGATTTGTAATTTCTTTGAATAATTATGATGTATTTTCAAGACCCAGAACCTTGGAAGGATATAGCTGGATTTACTTCTGTGATCATGTTGGGTGAACTAGCCCTTACTAACTCTTCTAATCATCCTTGCATGGTCTGTTGATTTTTCTCAATATCGAAATGGTAAAACATCTTTAAAATGAACATGTACTTAGTAATCATTAATAGAATATAAATATGTTTGGCAATGGATATTATAAATTCATAATCATGTTATATTATACCAATGTTTATAAATATTTATCCTTAAGTACTTACTGATGGACAGAGAATGTTATTTATTGACCTCTGGGTACTATGGCTGCACAGATGTTTTCTGTAATTCACTAGCCTCTAGGAAAGAAATCTTGATTCTTTTCATTGTGAACAAAGGAGTCAGGACTGAAAGAGTTTGCTAAGTAATTGAATTTGACTGACATAGAATCTCCAGAGTGTAAACTTAAGAGTCACCCGAATAGCTCATCTGTACATAAACACTATATGACAAGTTGGCATTCCAGAAAAGTGTAAAAGTTGGGGTTGGAGAGATGGTGCAATTTGTTACGGTGCATATTGCCCTTGCACAGGACCTGAGTTTGTTTCCTGCACCCACGTTAGGTGGATCTGACACCTCTCTGGCCTGGGTGGCAACTGTACTTACATGCACACCTGTCCCCCACATACACATCAGTCTTAAAACTTAACCTTTAAAAATGTAATATTAGGAAGTCATCATAGGATTTCAATTGCAAAGGTAAGCAGAGAAAAATAGTCCTGGAAAAAGATCTATTAAGTAATATATTACAGAGCTACATAGTAATGCTTGTTTGATAACGTAGTTTATGTATATCTTATTTATTTGGTAATTATGGCAAAGATAGTATATCTTTGATATTCTGGATATCTTTATTTATTCACTAGTGAAGATATTTAAAACATCATATGCTGGTCTTTTATTGTCTAAGGGGGTGTGTTCTGAAATCCTAGAATAAACTGGCACCAGAGGCAACATGGAACAGTGTGTTTATGCTTTTCTTATATGTACTTATCTGTATAACAATCTGTGAGTCAGAAAGGGTAAGAGGCTAACAGCACTCAATAAGAAAATAGAATAATTAGAGCAGTATGCAATAAAAGCTATCAGAATGTTCTTTCACAGTATCTTACAGCATGTCCAGCTTTTCTATTGAAGGAAGCACCTTGCAGATTCTGTCTTGCCAAGCAGATAGATCACTAGCACAATTACTGATACGCTTTCGGCACTGTGGGGCATAAACCAAAGATTCCTTGGGACACAAGTACTGAAGCAGTATGACCTTGATGTAATAAATAAGACAGAAAGCAGTTAACAGACACATGACATCTTCAGAAGATTCACGTCCAGGGAGGTATGGAGCAGGACAGGGTGAGATTTAACCATACTTCTCAGAATCATTTACAGTTTAAAACTTATAATTTCTTCACATAGTGTGAGTATTTCACACTATGGTCGAATGACATAAAATAACTATAATAGTAGCAGGAAGCCCTCAGATGTAACAGGATCAGTTTTCTTTTTTCTTCTATTGGATATTTTATTTATTTACATTTCAAATGTTATTCCCTTTCCCGTTTTTCCCTCCAGAAGCCCCCTAGCCCATCCTCCCTCCCCCTGCTTCTATGAGGGTGCTCCCCCATACCCACCCACTCCCACCTCCCCACCCTGGCATTACCCTACACTGGGGCATCAAGCCTTCCCAGGACCAAGGGCCACTCCTCTCATGGATGTCCAACAAGGCCATCCTCTGTTACATATGTGGCTGAAGCCATGGGTTGCTCCATGTGTACTCTTTGGTTGGTGGTTTAGTCCTTGGGAGCTCTGGGGGTTCTGGCTGGTTGATTGTTGTTCTTCCTATGGGTTGCAAACCCCTTTAGCTCCTTCAGTCCTTTCTCTAACTCCTCCAATGGGTAACCCATGTCCAATGGTTGGCTGCGAGCATCCGCCTCTGTATTTTTCAGACTCTGGCAGAGGCTCTCAAGAGACAGCTATATCAGGCTCCTGTCAGCAAGCACTTTTTGGCATCTGCAATAGTGTCTGGGTTTGGTGTCTGCATATGGGATGGATCCCCTCAGTTTTCTATAAGTGTAATTTCTATATAAATGTGATTGTTTCTAACTACTGCATGATTTTGAGAACTCTATGGTCAGATCAGACATGATTCTTCAGTTGTATTAAATAACACAGTGAGCTGATTATTTTATGAGAGCCTGCCATCACAGTGAATGCGATTGCCTATTCAATATGTTATCCTTTTGGTTTTAGATATAAAGACAAAGTTAGTTTTGTTTTCCAGTGACTAATAAGTTATCATTTTCATAAAGTATTTTAATTGTGGGAATTAATGAACCACACAACAAATCATCTTTGTAATGCCTCAAAAGATTAACAATAAATGTTCTCCTCTATTTGTGATCAGCAAAATGCACAAAAGATATACCATGTTTCAAACACACATGGTATTTTAAAAATTACTCTTCTAAGACTATCTTACAGCAAAAATGTGTTCATTTTATAACATGACTTGATTTGTTTTAGGCATTAATGATAATAATACAAATTAATGCCTTGTTTTAGATAGAAATTCTATAAATTAGTATATGTATATTTTTTAATTTAATGAGATTTCTTTTAATTCTCTGATCCTAAGGAACTAATAAAAATATAGACAAAGGTTTATGTTTGCTAGATATTAGAATAGTTCTAGCAAATAGTTCTGACTAGAACTAGTTGTTTATTTTCATTTGCTTGCAAAACACGTATTACATCCTTTTACAATGGTAACTATCATTGATGCTGAGGTGTGTTTCAAACAAACAGAAACAAGTTCAGATCCTGCTTCAAAATCTAATTTGTTATTCCATGTTCTGTTATTGTGGAATTAAACCATTAGTATTGAGATTAACTGTTGAACAGTGTGTATTGATTCCTGACCTTTTGTTGTTTGTGTTTTTTTCTGAACTTATTATGCTTGTTCTGGAATTGTTTATTTATTCTCCATGACACCTTGGGTATATTTATCTTCTCTTCATATTGAAGTATTCCTTCAGATATTCTTTGTAGAGCTGGTTTAGTGGTCATACATTCCTTTAATTGGTTTTTAACATGGAAAATTTATCTGTCTCCTTTAATTTTAATATGTAGTTTTGTTGGGTGTAATGGTCTGAGTTCACAGCTGTCATCATCCAGGACATGAAATTCATCTTTCCAGGCTCCTGTGGTTTTAAAAGTTTTTGTCAAAAAATCTGGTTTTATTCTGAGGGGTCTGCCTTTATGAATGACTTGGTCTTTCTCTCTTGCAACTTTTAATGCTTTTCTTTATTCTTTTTTAATAATTTTAATGCTTTAACTATAGTATGTTATGAGTAGTTACTTTTCTGGTCTTGTGTATTTGGAGTTCTGTAGGCCTTTTGAACCCAGATGACCATCTCATTCTTTAGATGTAAAATATTTTATTTTCTTGTATGCATTTACTAAAGATATTTTGTTTTTGGCCATTGTTATGGTATCTATCTTCTTGTATGCCCATAATCCGAAGGTTAGGTCTTTTTATGATATCCTGTAGCACAGATTTATTTATTGTTGATTTTAATTGAGTGAACCAGCCTGTCTACCTTGTCTTATTTTTTTTTTTTTTGTTCTGATTCTGTTATCTAAATGATCCATTCTGTCAATAAGACTTTAGCTTGAGATTTTTTTTTCCCAACACCTTTCATCTTTATGTCTTCTTTGAGGTATTTGAAAATACTCACAATCATCCTTTGAAATTGTCTGAAAGTTCTTCCAGGTCATTTTCAATGAGTGTCATTAATGTAGGATTAGTAATTTCTGGAGGATACATGGTACCTTGATTTTTCTTGTCTTTTCTGTTATTGTACTGGTACTAGTGCATCTAACATAGTGTTGTTGTTTGTTTGAATTCATTCATTTCTTCCTTCCTTTCTTCCTTCCTTCCCTCCTTCTTTCTTTCTTTCTTTCCCCTTCCCCTCCTTTCTTCTTCCCTCCCCTTCCCTATCTTTTTTCTTTAGGTTACCTTTGTGCTTCCAGTGGAAGCATTTACTATATTCAGGAGAAGAACAAGTATAAGTAGGGTAGAAACACCCATTTTCCTGTGTGGGCCACTGCAGGAAGCTTTGGAGTGGCATAGATTGACCTAAGCAAGTGAAGCCAGTGTCTCCCTGTTTAGGGATGCCATGTAGGCTGGGCTGCTAGAACTGCTGTTGAGATGAATGTAGAAAGCTGTGGCCAGTGCCTAGAATGTGGTTCCTAGGGGGTCAAGGGAGCCTAAGCAGGAGAAAAGAGGGTCAGGAAACCATGGGGGTAGGAAGGTCATAGGTGGCATAGGCAGACCTCAGACAAAGGTCTATTAGTAAATACTATAAATAAAACATTAATAGAAATTGTTTGGGAGAGACAATATTTGCCTTATTCCATAAGGTCAACTAGGCTTTAGAATATTTTAGAGGAGTAAATTATATTTATACTATGAAAATATATATATATATATTTTCTTTTTTAAATAAATACAATCTCAACTTTCCTTGAAAAGAAACAACAGAAAGATATAGTATATTAGTTATTAGTTATGTTTTCCCCTTGTGGCCAAAACACCTGATAAAAATAAATTAATTTTTAAATATTCATTTATAAATTTTATACATTTTACATTCTATCTCATGATTTCAGAGTCTTCATAACGTTAATTTTGTACTGTTTGCTTTCCACATATCATGGCAGGAATGTTTCACACAGGAAAGGGCTTCATTTTATCACTGACTAGACACAAGACAGTGACAAGATATAATTAAAGGTAGTATATCCTGGAGGGTCCACTACTAGTGACCCACCTCCTCCAGGGAGGACCACCTCCGGAAGTTTCCAGAACCTCCCCGAAGAGCACCACTAGTTGGAAACCAAACATTCAGAACACAGTCTTTGGGGCACCATTTCAGATTCAAACTGTAACACATGCTAAAATGTGAAGAGTCTGTACGTGCTTGGGTGTTAGTCTGCAGAGATTGCTGTAGAGATGCCGGTTTTGAATAATGAGATGTTGTTACACTGATAATCACGAAGAAAAGTAGAGCAAGGAAACAGAACAAGATTTACATATTCTTAGAGCCATGATTGGGGAGGGGAAGGCTTGGTTTACAGTTAAACATTATGAAGATTGGGAGACATTCCTTGAGCTAAACTTTTCTGTCAGTCTGGCTGTGAAGTTGCTGTCGTGTGAACTCTGCATCCAGTTCTGGGCATGGTAGTCTCTGAGTTGAACCATAGATCACATACCTTCAGCATACATTCACAACAGTTTTCTTTTAGCTCTTCATTTCACATACTTCCAAGAGTAGTTCTTGTAGACCTGGGTAAGTGGACTTTCCCATGGATTTTGATCCATGGGATCCATGGATATTGAGAGGTTACTATCATCAGTGATGGGTAACTTATAGCTTTCAACTACTATTAAGGAAAGATCAAATAAAGTGTTCTATTTATTTTTTAAAAAAACTCTAGGTCAGTGGTTTTCAACATGTAGGTTGTAACCCTTTCGGGGGTCAAACAACCTTTTCATAGAGGTTTCTAAATACTATTGGAAAACACAGAGATTGACATTGCAATTCATAACAGTAGCAAAGCTACAGTTATGAAGTAGCAACAAAAATAATTTTATTTTGTCCTCATCACAACATGAGGAACTGTCTTAAACTGTATTAAACAGCTTTAGGAAGATCGAGAACCACTACTCTAAGTGAATCTGAAAATGATGTTTCAGCTGTGGATAATCATTTGTGTAACCTTTCCATCCTCTAATGGAAAAACATTCTTTAGATGAGCTAGAAACCCTACATCAGAATCCCCTCCCAGTTTTCCTTCTTCTGATGTATATGCAGTTGCTTATTTTTCTTTAGAACTAATGATATTAAAATGTGCTCTTATCATGAACTGAAAGATTAATTTTCTCAACAGTCTTTCATTGTATGTTTTTAAAAATTAGTTAATTAGTTTATTTATTTGCACTCCAGATTTTATTCCCCCTCCCCATCCACCCTCCGACTGTTCTATATCCCACCCCCTGTCTCCATGTGGGTGTCCCCACCCCTCATCCCCCACCCCACCTGACCTCAAAACTCCCTGGGGCCTCCGGTCTCTTGAGGGTTAGGTGCATCATCTCTGATTGAACACAGACCCGGCAGTCCTCTGCTGTATATGTGTTGGGGGCCTCATAAGAATCTTCAGAGAAACTAAAACAATCTCACCAATATGGTAATTTTGTGGAAACATTGTTATTTTTTAAATTATTTACCCAAAGGAGTCTACTATACATCTTGGATTGAGGGGCAGTTTTTAAGTTGACTATGGGTGGATTGAAGAGCTAACTCTGTAGCTAAGAGCAGCAGTTGTCCTTCCAGAAGCTCAGGTGTTCAGTTCCCAATATCAGGTGGCTCACAACCACCTGCATGTCCATCTCCAGGGGACCTGATGTCCTCTTCTGGTCTCTGGGGGACCCTGCACACACTTACAGGCACATACACACACAAAGAGATGCACAGAGTTAGACATAAATAAAAATAAATCTTTACAAGATAAAACAAATCTTGAGTTTTTAATGATTAACTCAGTACAATATTTTGTAACATACCAATCTTCAATTATGACAAATTCTGATCAATTTCAGTTTATTTTATCTAAAAGAGACTTCAATCCACCCTTCCAGCCAGTATTCATTTTTATACTCACTGATAGAAACCCCTTGTATCACCCTCACATCCATACTGACATTTGCTCCATCTACAGCTGTAAAGTCATGGACTTAAGCTGTTTTGAAGAATATTTGCAGAACTTGAAACTCAGCAATAGAAAAACATAATTCTCATATGGCCTTTCACTCAAATTTCTGCTCCTCATAGAATGCCTTACCTCTGTGGTTGATAACTCTCTTTCCTGAATGGCTCATCAGGCTCAAACGCCTGGAATCACTGAGTATTTCATGTTGTTTGTCATAGTAAACTGTCTCATGTCAGTTCTTCTCCCCTCCCCCTCCCCTACTCCTTTAAACATTCTTTGGGTTTGATCTTTTTTCTTCCTATTGGTTCTTGTTCATCTAACTTTTTTTTAAAAACCAGAGCTGATAGTGACCAGGTACTTAAAAGTTTAATATATATTTACTTAAATATTTACATTTTTGTATTAATTTCGAGTCTTCAAAACCATTGAATCCCTGTGCCTAGTCCCCCATCCAGCTCAGCATGCCATCAAAGACCAGGCAGCCTCTCAGAGCTCCTGCATCTCAGCCTCCATCTCTTAGAATGTCTCTCAGGCCTCTAGACGCTCAGCTTCTTTCAGGAAGCAGCTGTATCAAACTTTTCTTGTGGATCTCTGAAAAACTACAGATTTTCATCCTTAGTACAAGGAGAAAGTGTTTAAAGAAGTTTGCACAATGAGTTGGTAGAATTGTGTTTATTTGAAGGATTTGAAGGAGAGTGGGTTTAGGAAGGTTTTCCCCATCACTTCAGTAGCTTTCTTTGCTAGGCTCATATAGATCAGATTTTCCTAAAGCAGAACACTCTCTGACTTCATAAACGAGGGTTTCCATTGCTTGGAAGTGCAGTTATGGTCTACAATGTAAAGCTGGTCCCCCAAAAGAAATCAGCTTGCGTACATACCCAGCATCTTTTGGGAGACGAAGAACAAATACCTGGTCTCTCTGTTAGGTTCAGAGCTGAATGACACTGATTTCCTCCCAGTCTCAGCGAAGGATAAGGAGATTCCTGAAATAAAATTACCTTGAGGACAGAATCGGGTAAGCCAGGCTGGGAACTGGCATTCAGAAGAACTGTATTGCTCCTGGTCTTGATGCTGGAAAGGCGTAATGATGCCTGTCCAGACCAGTCCAGGTTGTCCTCCAAAGAGCAGTAAATCATGGTAAAGCAAACAGAGACAGAGAACTCTTTACTGAGAAGGTCACCAAAGGAAATTGGGCCACCAAACTCCTGTGGCTTCAGGGAGATAGGATGGTACCTTGGCAGAGGGTGCTGGCACTGTGGACTTATAAAAGGTCTCTAGCGTTGGGAATAGCAAAATGCCAGCATTTCCTACCCACCCCTCTGGAACGATACATAGATTTCTCTTGTGCATGCTTACTTATCTGGAATATGGTTTTAAAAATTGTAAAACAATCATCTTTGGTGTTCTGACATCCTCCTTTTTCTCTGAAATACTTGCAAACAGTGAGAATAGGGTAGTTTCTTGCTCAGTCTGCATCTCCTTTGAAGCTCTAGAGACACATCTAGTCTGAGCCTGTGTTAACTTCCTGCAGCTACTGTAACAAGCCTGCGCCATGCCTCTTACAGCTTCTCATGATTTTCTGGCTGTGCTTTCTGTCTTGTAAGCTCATCTCTCTAATCTTTAGCTTCTTATTTGCATAGTAGTTTCTGTACATTTCTGGGTCCAGACTTACATTTTTTCGTGAATACATCATCCCTAATAAAGGTAGGATCCTTCCCATGCCAGCATGGTCTTATCCTACCTTGATTGATTGTATCTGCAATTTTTCTAAAGCCCCAATTTTGAACTTGGTATACTATTTTGATAACAAGAGGATGACATCATTGGGTTCACTGTATAATTCTATGGATGGCCAAGCCAAAGTAAACGAGCCTGGGGCTAGCAGCACAAAAATGACATGTTTGTTTAGTGTACATTAGAAAGCTTAGAAGAAGAAAGGATTTCCTTTCCTCCATATAGGCTAAACCTACATGCTATAGATCCTGCCAGGCTGTTACTTCCAATAGGACACAGGAACATTATGGAGTGGAATCTGGTAGTTGCTGTTTTCTCACAGGACTGAGACATGGACCTTCTCCTTCTCTGCACTGTTTCTTATGACCGAGAAGTCACTGTCACCTAAGATCTGTCCATTTTCTTGCCTATCATCACATGTGGGTTAATTTTCTCCCCTGGATCCCAGGTTTCTTCCTCTTTGGCCTGGGAAGCCGATTCTGAAACTCAAAGCCAGCACTCATGTCCAGGATGTCATGTGTGGTTCTGGGTTTCTTAATAGGAACCCCAACCCCAGCCTTTTGCCAAACTGTTTCACATGGGCTGGTACTTCAAGTACTAGGACATGCCTCCTGACCAGTTTCTGATCATATCTTTATTCTGGAGTTCACTTCTTATGAAACAATACTGTCATTGCAGATTCTCAGTTTTACACTATAAACATTTGATCTTAAGCAAACAGTTCGAAGAACAACAAATGCTAGATGGAATTTTCTTTTCTGTAGTTACTCCTGGTTCAGATGCCTCCTCTTCCTTATCTTAAAGAATAAAGCTTGCCATGCAGATAGGTGGTTACCAACAACCTCAGGCTAATGAGCAGAGATTAATTTGGGGTGATCCAGATCTGTCAGACAATTTTTTATATTTATACAAAGGATTAGATATATTAATGGAACTGTTACTAGCAATTAAGAACTTTGAGCATTTGGTGTATTTGAGAAGCGGTGAGATTATTAGTGTGATGTTAGTGGTTTAAAGGAGGAGTCAGCAGTACAGTAGAGGATGCCCTGTGTTTCTGAAAGCCTAAGCCCAGGACTTGAGAGAAGTGGACAGACAGAACTGTAGAGCCAGCCTGATGGTGTATGCAAAGGACCGCAGGAATCTGAAGACGACCTGAGTGATCCAGTTGGATCAGAGGTGTGGGGAGGGTGTGCCTGTATGTGTAGGTAGATGCACATGAGTACAGGTGCTCATGGAGGCCCAAGGAGGTGGCGCTCAAGCCTCAGGTGGTTACACCTGGTATAGGTGTTGAGAACTAATCTTGAGTCCTCTGGAAGAACTGTAAGCACTCTTAACTGCTGATCCATCCCTCTGGCCCCATGCCCAGCTTCTTAGACTGTGTAACTAATAGAGGCTTCTTAAGAAATTTGGCAACAGGGTTGGAGAGATGGATTAGGTGTGCGATCATGAGGACCAGAAGTTAGAGCCTAACATCCATGTAATAAGGTGTCCCAAAACACCTGTGACTCCAGCTCTGGGAGATTTTATGCCCTGTTCTAACCTCTGTGTGCATAAGTGCACACACATTCACATACATACATGGCAGACACACACACACACACACACACATACACACTTTTTTTTCAAAACCAGTTCTTAAATGTATAATAATGAAAAACTAGTTTAAAGTCAAATGTGTAATGTATCCAGAGTGTTTCTGGCAGCCCTCAACACTGTTGCATGACATGACTGGACTGCAGCCTTGGTGCTGAACAGGCAACATGCCCATTTCACTGTGCATGGATGCTATCTGAAACACATCAGCTCAGCTTCAAGGGTATATAGCATGTTAAGGATCACATTGTCTGTACTAAAGAAAGAAGAGTTTACAGAAAGCAAAGGTTTAATAGTTTTATCCAGCATGTATCAAATTAGCACACCTTTGGATTGTGCTGTTAGCTGTTTGATTTTAAAAGTTCCTTTTTCAGATGGAAGTTTCGTTAAAAATTGCCCAATGGATTTTGTTTCAGGAGTAGGACAAACTTTCCATCACTTTATCTAATTGCCCTAGTCATACTTTGCCCATTCTGTACTCCATATTTATATGAAGCAGTATTCTTAGCATTGCTGATTATGAAATCTAAATATTGGGGTCTTGGTTACTTTTCTATTGCTGTGATAAAACACCATGACCAAGACAGCTTATAAAAAGAAAGCATTTAATTGGGCTTACAGTTTCAGAGGTTTGGAGTCCATGATGAAATGGTATGGCAGCAGAAACATCTCAACTGGCAAGCAGGAGTATGCGAGCACACTGGGAATGGTTCCAGTTTTTTGAAACCTCAAGGACTACCTGCAGTAGCTCACACCTCTAATCCTTCCCAGACCGTTCCACCAACTTGGGACTACTAGCTTCAAATATATGAGTTCTGGAGGACTACTCCCATTCAAACCATCAGAGTGGGTCAACTCTGAAAACATGGAAGATGATCTATGTTTTATAGTATCACATTCAGCCAAGGCTTTATCCTTTATGAAAAACTGCATAATAAGCACATCTACTTCATTGGTGTACACATTTGCTTTCATTTATTTTTAAAAGGTAAAATTATCTAGCTACCAAAATTGTTTTGGAGTAACTATTTTCATTAAATGCTTTATTTATTTCACATGACTATATATCTATGTCCATGTCAGCATTTCTCTATCAAAAGGGGGCAGTCACAGAGTAGAAAAAATTAACAATCTCCAGTGTCCAGTGAGGAGGTATCAGATTAGAAGTGAGCAGAAAAGGGAACATCTGCAAGGGTTTCTGGGTTTTTGCTAACCAATGAATATTCATGGGACTTCTTGAGTGGAGGACTGGACTTGGAGATTAACAGAGAGAACTCTATTTGAAACAGGTGAATATAAAGATTCATTTCTAGAAGTCATGCAAATGAACATGTCTTCATCAAGAGTCTGAGCCAAAGGATTACAGAGTCAGATTGCTCTAGCACAGGGTGGCCATTGTGAAACTCCTTACGAGTATTGTGGAGGGCCAGGGCTGCCAGGAGCTTTTACGATTTGGCATCCTCATGTGCAAGTCACCATATATTCCTTGTTTCACTGGGTTGTTTTGAAGATTAAAGAAGAGCATGTTGGTGAATCCCTGACAGTGCCTGACATGCAATTAGCACCCAATAAATATCTTTAATTGTTTTTAATTGTTGTTGTGGTTGGCAAAAGAAGTAATATTTTTAAGCTGAGAGTAAATGTTTTGGAATGTGATTAGGATTGCACGATAATATCTTACTTGAATTGCATTGTTGTCCTTCATGGAAGTATTATAACCCATAAATTTGAATTCTGTAAGCATATGGGGGCTTATGATTTATCACTATGTTTACTGTTGTGAGGTAGTGTTCATGGCCTCTTAAGTAGGAGCTACCATACTTTATGCAAATCAAAGTTCCCACAGAAATAATGAGTCAAAATGCAATTGACAGGTCACCTTTGGATTGTCAGTTTCTTCTTTGTTCCACCTGGGTTAATCTTTAGGTTGAGTTCCACAACCTTTGATTTTGCTTAGGTTTTCCACTGATGAGAAACCTTTAATTTTGCTCAGGTTTTCCACCGATGAGACTTTCCTTTACCTTGACCTTAAAAGTTAAGATCACTGCTCTCAAGTGGATTCCTATTCTAGAATTTTTGTTTTGTCTTCTTTTTTGTAGAGTCAGTGTACACTGCAGGAGTTTGAGACTCCCCTTATTGCATTAACAGATTCTTAAGGAGCAAAGGCCAGATCACTTAAGACAACCACAGTCTCTTTGGCAATAGTGTTGAACCTGGAGGAAAGCCAGCCACAGCCAGTATAAAGTTAGATTCCATTCCATCAGCATAATAGTTAATAATAGTTGGCTGATAGGGATGTGGAGGGTGCCCTCTGTTCCTCTCCCCCCTCCCATTCCACACTAACCTCTCCACTAATATACCATTCCTTTCTCCATTCCTAGAATTCTTTGCTTGAGCCCAGGGGCTGATGAGCTAGTGGCTGCTCTAAGTGGCATAACGTAGTGGGGTCTTTCTGAAAGAACTGATAGTCCTGGTGGGGACTCCTTAAGAAAGAGCCATCTCCAGATGTTTTTAGGAATGTAGAAGAAAGCTTCCTCTGTTCATGTTTATGTGTGAACAAACCCAAAGTCCTGTTACTCTCCTGCTTTACCCCAGGTCATCAGGATCACTCCTCCTTTCTTCTGGCCATTACATAAAGATAATAAAGATAGAATTATTTTAATGACCTTAGTCATAGTAAAAGTAAATCAGCTGCATTTGCAGTTTCTAGCCCCCACTGGCATCCCCACCTCTTTATTGGATGCAGGTATTTGGAGGGTATGAACTATTCAAACAGTTACAGCATTCCAGGAATTCTTTCCCTGAATTCTGCATGCTCACATTTGGAGTTCCATTTAAACTGTGAGAAAGACTGCTGGATGTGAGATCCCCTAGGCTAGTGTGTATGGGAAAACTCAGCAGCATTTTCCTGCATCTAAGCACTTCTCAGTGGGACCAAGTTCTAGTAGGAAGCAGTCTCCCTTTGTATAACTGCTGGCGATGGCATTTGGTGCTACCTGTAGTTTAGGCTAGCAATTGTCCTTTACCCTACCCCTACGTCTCACCACTACAGAGACTTGCTAACTTTTAATCACCTGCTTCTCAAGTTTAAGAGCTTGGCCAGAGTGATGCCGGAAAGTCTCTGCATTTTCCAGTGAGTAAAGTCCATCTCTTCTGGGGATCTTGACACCTACCTATCACTAACAAGTCCTCAGACTCCTTAAGAGAATGGAGCAAGGAGACCAGCTGTCCCTCCACCCCACAAATGTATAGTAAAGCATAACCAGGTTGTACCCAAGGGTAAGTTATTTTTCAGTAGAGTGCATTGTGCTGGCTGCCCAGTGGACCCAACACCTTGTTGCCATCTCCCTCTACAGATTATATTGTGGTTTCAGGTGTTTTCCCCAGGTCAGTTTCCCGGTCATTAATGCTGCAACACCTCTGCTGAGCAGATATCTACTCTCTGGTTCTTTTATTACAGCACTGTGTAACCAGCACTGGCGACTCAAGGGCTGAGGCTGTTTGTAAATAAAACTTTAAAAATAGTTCCTGGGACAAGGATGTGGAGAAGAAAGTCCCACGTTCTAGTTTTGAACAAAGCTTTGTTTAAGTGGAATCACACTGAACTAAGTCATCGAGAATGTTAATATGTTAATTTCTGAGCTATTCAGTCTCTTTAATTCCAGGGTTATTACTCAACCTACAAGTAAATGACAGCATGTGTCCAATCTATGTAGTAACACAAGTAATCTAGCAGTATGTAGCAGTATGTAGCTCTAGCACTTTTAATAATAGGAAATTCTTACTGTTTGGCTTGAAAATGATTACCGTCATCTTCTAAGAAATTGTATGCCAAAAAGAAAAGGATGATTTAAGAAAGAATTCAATTTAATTCAGTAAACATTCTCTGAGCATTGCTGTGTGCTGGGCACTGAGTTAAGTGTTTAGAATGCAGAATGGATGAACTTGTCCCTGGGTCAGAGTGTACAGTAGAATAGAGACAGTTGGATCATTTCATGCCCCTTACAATTGGAGTGTAGAGTCGCTCTTCTGTTAAAAGCCATTAGTTTTGCCAGAATTGGTCAGAAAGGATTATTATCCTAGAAAATCACTTTGAGTCTGAACCTTGAATGATGGCAGCTGGGAAATGAGGACAAATGGGAAAGTCCAATGAAAAGGAGCCACACACAAGCTGACTTACAGCAGTGTATGCTGGGGCAATGGAATTGCTTCAAGGTGGCAAAATGTGACTTGCACATGGGTCCATGTTATTCTTGTCAAAGAAGGCCATGTATGACACATATAAGTGACCTTTAGATTATGCTGCGCCTTTGGAGTCAAATTTGTAAGCAACTTAGAAAATTCCTACAGAAGATAGATTTGGGTTTTGTTTTTAAAGGTGTGTGTGTGTGTGTGTGTGTGTGTGTGTGTGTGTACACGTGCACACATGCGCACCTATGCTTATGCATGCGTGTATACATAGATTGTCCATAGATACCAGAAGAGGGTGTCAGATCCTGTAGAGCTGATACAGGTGTTCATGAGCTTCCTGAAGTAGGCACTGGGAGATGAATTAGGGTCCTCTAGAAGAGCAGCATGTGCTCTCTTTCTAAACAGAACTGGTTCTCTGTAAATAATGTAAACTAAAGAAAGTTTTAACTGAGTAAAGAGGATTTCCTGAGCTTGAAGGCCTCATGTTTTTGTTTGTTTGTTTTTCTTTTTTGTTGTTTTGGGGATGTGTATTGTTGTATCACTTGCATACTCATCTACTCATAGGATACAAGATGCTCCGGGTTAGGACATTAGTTGTCTTACAGAACCTGATATCTGCCACTGTAGAACGTTAAGGGTAGTCAAGGCCATCACTTTTCTCAAGCATATTGCATTCTTGAGTAGCATAGATGACTTTTAAAATCATGTATTTTCTCATTGTTTCAAAGGTATTTTGTATTTTGACTTTGGTACTTTTATAATATTTAATATGTGTTTATTTTCTTATCCCACATAAATTAATTGTTAAGTGATTTTCTAACACTGACTAAGGATGTGGGTGAGGATTGTTGTGAGCAAACTCTGGCCTGGGAGAATCCTTTGTACCAGGAAAGGGGTGAAGCTGGGTTGGGTATCTCTATGGACTAAACTCTCAGTAAGGACACTTCTTGTAACTATTTCATGTGTGTCACTCCTTAGCGTATCCATCTCTGGAAAGCAGTGGTTATGTCAGGAATTTCCAAGATCAAAGAAATATTCTAGGATAGGGAAACTGAGGCTGGCTAACATACCCTATTATGAACAGCTGCTAAATATCAGACTTAGGCTTTGAAATGATGAGTGAGGGTCCCAGTGCAGGTGCTGGCTTCTCTGTAGCAGGGATGGATGTGTATCCATCACTGGTACTTAAAAGGCAAGGCTTCACTCATTCCAGCATCTGTGTTTGTGCCTCTGAACTCACAGGGACTGAACTTCAAACATCTTAACCATCAGTTTTCACAACATAAGGCAGGTCTTAGTTTGGGGGTGTTTTCCTATTGCCATAGGTTTTAGTGGGTTTGGTTTTGTTTTCTATCTACTTGCTGCATTTTATCAAAAGGTTTTAAGAGACACTTTTCTTACAGCAGAGGTAGAAAATTTCAACCGTATCAGCAGAAGCGAGAACCAAGTAAACATAAAATATGGCCTTAAATATATTATTATCTGCAAAGCCAACCCGCTCCTTTGGAATTTTATTTTGCAAGCCCATTTTGGAATGGCGAAAAAGGAAAACTTGAATTGTCAAATGTTATAAAAATTTCCCAGCTTTTATGGATGCTATAAGTTAATCAGCCGAAAGCCCTAAGTAAAACAATTATCACCAAATCTATGAGAGAGCCCTTTAGGTACTCAGGGCTGAAAGCACTGACTTACCCACATTCTCATGATTCATCAAAAAAAAAAAAAAAAAAGGATTTGTAATTTCATAAGATATGGTCTAAGTATTTCTTTCATCCCAAGGACAGGGTTTTGAGTAACTGTAATGGCGAGGTGTCTGTGCACATGTGTTCCAATCCAAACCCTATAGCAGTCGTCTTAGAATTGCCTTGAATGCCAAGGAGGGAAGACGAGAGTCGGTGGGTGGGTGGGTGGGGGAATACCCTCATAGAGGCAGGAGAGGGGGGAGGGAATAGGGAGGTTCCAAAGGGGAGATCTGGAAAGGGGGAAACATTTGAAATGTAAATCAAGTAAGAAAAATTAAAAAAAAAAAAGAAATTACAGAAAAAGAAAAAAAAATAATAATTGCCTTGAATGGAGGATTGACTTCTTGCCGGCAGCAGCACAGATTTTGTAATGTTGCCACTGACCTCTTGTTGTCACCACTGCTGGCTGACATAGCTCCACAGGCCCCACAAAAAGGACACTGGTAAATAAAAAGGACAGAACACCTGACAGTTTCCTAACTTTGTATAAATGCTCATCTGTTTAGGTAGCTGCTTTATTTCTTTAATTTGGCTGTAAACTCTTGAGGGCAAAGCTCATTCTCTCTCATTGCTTTTATTCTGCAAAGACATCACAATTGTTTTGTATAGCAAACCTTTAGTGTGTTTTTATTGCTACTGGATTTTATAATCAGTTGTTACAACATCCTGTGTATAGGGCTGCATAGGACACGACTGGGAAGAACATAAGTATCTGATTTGTGCAACGTAATTAGCTTTGACTTTAATCTCATCTCGGGTTCCATGAGTCTTCACAGACTTTATAGTATAGACAATTCTTATAAAATATAACTTGTTTTAGTTCCTAAGAAAATATGGTTAATTCCCTGCCCGTCATTTTAGCCTCAGACCCTTGCAACTGAATAGCCATACAGACTCAGCCATGACCCTAACGTGGGAGGATATTAGGAGCAGTGAGGTGGGTTCCAGGGTCACTATGGAGTTAGCTGTGGTGTTTGTTATCCCTGGCCTTTCCTTGGTATCTTACTTCCTCCATCTCTGAGTAGGTGCGCATTCCCAGGGGTCTGGTTTTCTTGCCCCTAAGAACTTCCTCGCCACCAGCTTCCACACTCAATGGTATTTACACTTCTTATTCCCCCTGCCCAGCTCAACTGTCAAATCCCTCTTTATGTTGGGAGGGGAGGTTTATTTCTCTTTGGCAACTCTTTTTAAGCCCCCCAAAATACCCCAGGCACTCTCTGCACTATCTGTGTCCACAGTTTCATTAAAGCGCTCCCTTCTCTGTGTTCTCACCATCCGTTGGCTTCTGTCTGTATTGGATCTTGAGCTAGTTGCACATTTGCAACTGTTTAAGATATGAATGACTTGTGTTACTTAGTTTCAGAGCGTTGCACATCTGGAGTTTAATGAAAACTACCTTTGGCACGCTCACAAACCTTTCCTAGTGACTGTTTCTCGCTCCTCCCCTTTCATTTCTCTCCCTCCTTTATCCCTTCCCTCTCACATCTGGCTGATAACTAATTTCTGTGTACCTTTACATCATCGGCTTGCTAAGAGAGCAACTATTGTAAATCCTCCTGAACTACCTTGTGTGCTCTTTTTGAACCTTAACCCATTCGTCTATCAAGGTTGTTAAGTTTGTCTGGCTTGACAAATAGTGGGCAGATGAATAAAATAATGATCTTTATCAGTTTCACTAAGAGCAAATCCAACCCAACACTTTCTAAAGGAAAATTTAGTGATGGAACTAATTTAACAAAAAGTCAAAACTGTGCTAAACAATGTTTGTTAAAAGGATTATGGAAAGACTTGAGCAAGTTACCCCCACACATATGTATTTCAACTGTCCAGACTATAATTAGGAAGTTACGTTAATGATGTTTGCTAGTATATAGTTTAATCATCACTAAAGCGTTTCTTGTCATGGATAGCCCAAATACTTCCTCTCTATTACAGTTTTGAAAATGAATGTTGTTGCTCCAAAAATATTCTAGGGAAAGTGAAATATCGCTTGATATAAGAAACTATTTGCAAGCACTTGCAAGCATATAGGGATTTGCATATGCATTCTGTCTGAAATGTCCAACATTAAGGTTTTCCCATACTGTGTATTGTCATTGTTTCAAGTATTTTTTCCCTTTTGATCTTTTCTGTTGCAAACATTTTTAAAGTGTTCGTTTTCTAATTTATAATTACTGTGTTTTCATAACTCTTGGCCCTGGAATGACTGACTGCTCAGCTGATTTGCTCCTCTGGTTTTTCCCCTCTTAATATGGAAAACTTGATTTTGTAGAGATGGTAAATGAACCACTGTGACTAGATCACTTACCGTTGACAGTTATCAATTCAGAGGCAAATCTCTGTCCTTGTTGTATATGAAGTCATTATTCTTACAGATTGCTTTAGAGCAAACCCCCAACTTCTTTATAAGTTTATTATAAAATGTTTATAAATTACTAGGTATGCAAAAAACTACCCTTTTCCTAAAATATCACACTAGAACCAAATGTTGCATGATTCCTATCTCTGCCTATGTATATGTCTGTTTAAGCCACTTCTGCATGCACAGTAGTTCATGTTTGGTGCATATGTCTTTTCCTCCTGAGTAATGTTTTTCTTTTGTTCTGTCTGATTTTCTAACTGTAAGTCATAGAAATTGGTATTGGGATATACATAGATTCTAAGTATTAATCACGTTCTTTGCTAAAATTGCTTATCAGTTTATCAGATTAGGTAATTGGGTTCTTGAAATGCTTTTGGCAGAATTCCAGACAGTGGGAGTGATGGTGGAAGCTGACAAGAAAGCATACACAGAGCATTGCTCATTTAGGCTTTGTCTTAGGATGGATAAGCTGGGTGTCAAAATGGAGGGGTGGAGAACATATGGGCAGTAATTACATGTCTTATGGTGCTTGCACTTTAGAGACAGTGGAAATGGCAAAGAGAGTGGCAGAGGCCAAACTGTCTGTTTCATACTTTTACTCAGACTGGCAAGCATTTTATCCAATTATAGTGGGGAATACCAGCTTGCTCTTAGTGTAATGGAAGAAATTTATGCTGGTGGCCTATGTTGGAGTCTGTTCCTCAAACCAGCAACAACAGAAGCATGAGAAGTGCTCATGCTACACAACAGAAGCATGTGTAGTGGTCCTCTCTAGCTGTGCATTCACTCTTTGGTGTTGGTTAACTACCATCAAAATTAGTTTGAGATTGCATCCCATTCTGAAGATTCCTAACACCTGCTTCATCTCACTCTGGGACTCAGATCAATCCTTTTCCAGCATATTCTTGCTGGGGAACTAGCTGCCCATTAGTCATTTAGCAGCTGTCTGGACTGTCAGGTAGACTGTCATAGTGTCATGGTGCTTATATTCAAGTAACTCTTATTTTACCTAATAATGGCCCCAAAGCACAGTAGTGATAGCATAAAGGAGCTCCTGGGCATGAAGCATGGATGGAGAGGGTGTGGTGTCACTGTGTGGCAAAGCTGCAGAGTATATGGGGGATCAACATGTACAGACAGTTTGGTGCTATTCAGTTTAAGGCAGAGACTTTGGGACATGTAACCTGGAAATCAGAGAGATCTACTACTGTGTTCGAAGGGCTTTTTCTTCCAGGTAGAATTAATCTTAAAATGATGGGCTACTCCTTCCATTCTACCCTGATACCATATGCAGTGGTATCCATCATCCAGTGCATTGTTCACCAGAGGTCGGATGACCGAAAATGTAAAGAAGGCCATTGATCATGACCACAGTTGATTACAGTGGAAGAAAGACATCGTTATGGTGGCAGGGAATGCCAAGTTCTGATGGCTCTAATGAGCTTTACATCTGGCCCAAGCACCTGGGACAGAAGCTTGACAACTGAACGATCAGAGTTCACATTATTTTACCTGAATTTAAATTATCTTTCTAGACTGACTTTTCAAAGTGGTGAAAAGCGGTGTTTGTGGGAGGTGGGGGCGGGACAACTGAGCCCAGGCTTTCCAACTACTGATCACGTGGTTTCCCTGAAGTCATTGAGTTTCCTGGGATTCAGGTTTTTTAGGTGCTGGATATAGACAACAACACAACGGCCTCACATTGTTAATTGATACATAATAAGATGGAAGATTTGACACTACTTAGTAAACCTTATATACAATTATCAAACATTTTCATATAAATTCATGAGCAAAGTCGTGTTTCTAATAACCTCTGTAAGACACACCTTTTTGTTGCTAGAAAGTATAACAACTGTTAGGCAATAAATAACTAATAAAATGTTGTAATAAGAGAAAACGTCCATTACTCTATCATTATTAGCACATGCTAACTACACACATTTAGTGGGTTTCTCTCTGGTGCTTTTATGCATACAGTTAGATAGCATGGCCATCCACATTTCCCTTTATCTCTTCTCCCCCATTTAAAATATTTTGAAAGCAAAAGGATGCTGTTAGCATTTGCAGCAGGCGTATTGGTATCTACACTTTGTTTCCTTCCCAATTTTAGCCCCTGCCTTTTTTAATTCTTCTAAAATGGGTGGGTTTTGTTAAATGTAACCCCACACACCCATGACTCTCTCAAATGATACATGAATAATCTGTTTAAAGTTTTGAAGACATAGAATATCTACATTTAAATTTATTGGTTGGATCTTTAATAGAATAATGGATCTTTGAAAAGAAGTGTAAGAAATTGGATTTCAGATAGAAGTATTTTAAACAAGGCAAACATGTAAATGTACATATAATCTTTAAATGAATACACCAAATCAGAAAGGTTAGTATAAAGCACACTAGTTTAAATGTTAAAGTTTCCAGTTTGGGCCATTCAGATTCTTTGCTTTCTTTTCTTTTTTTGTTTTTGCCAAGTTCATACTCTGTGACCCAGGCTAGACTCAAGCTCACATTGTCCTGCTTCATCACAGATGGAATGACAAGTATATATTACCATGTCTTACCCATTGATTATCTATCGCTCCTTCTCCTCCCCCTGCCCCATTCCCTATTTTGTTTGTCCACATTAATCAATGATAATAGATAATTAAGGGTAGTAGTTTAATATAAATTCTTACTGAAAATTTAGAGAGTTTAAGAAATAAGTATTTCTATTACCAAAAAATAAACAGACAGACAGACAGGCAAACCTTAGTACCCACCTTGAGCTGCAGAGGCTCCAGGGGACATGTGTGCATTTCAGGGAGACACTGTAAGAACCTTTTACATAAACAAACAATAAATTAGCACCTCTGGGTGTTTTCTTCTTCGTTTTTTTATACACACTTGCTTTCAAAATCCTGGAAGTTGAGAATTGGTCCTTTTGCTGCCTTTTTACCACTGTAAACATGTTCTATTCTTCTGTTCATAAAAAAATTTCCCTGTCCCAAGTTTTACATTAACTGTACACCCACTGACATTCTAAGTTTATGTACGTGGATTTCTTTAAGTGACTTAAAGAATAAGGGTATAGAAAGGGACATCAGTCAGGCTTCTACTGGTTGTAAACAGTTGGAGATACCAATGTCACATTGTTGGCTATAAGGACACGGGACTATCTCATGTAGTTCAATGTATGTATTAAATTCAATTCAAAAAGGCAATAACAGTATTAAATGCACTTGACTTTTGACTTGAAAGGTACTTCATACCAACATTTAACTTTAAGAAATGATGGAGTGTGAGTGCTGAGGTGATGTAATCTTTATATATAACACTCTCAGAGTCAACACGCCTGAAGTTTGTAATAATATGTCTCCGATAGATCTGACGCATTTGTATCTTGTTTTCATCATCTAGTTGACATATTATTATTATTTATTACTACTATTGTTATTATTATAATTATCATAGAAAATGAGTTTGTAAAATATTGCCAACATTTCAGTATCATCAGTATTTCACTGAAACGTGGTCAGTGTTTTGAAAAAGTGGAATGTCTATAAATATATTTTCCATAAAAGTGAAAGTCTATCTGATATGGTAACTTTGTTCCTGGAAAAATGTTAAATATTTTAATGGACTTTTGTGAGGCTTAATTCAACCCCTTTAAAAAGGTGTTATTTGTTTTCATGATTGTTTTTTTAAAATCCTGCTTATGGGGCTAGAGAGAAGACAGATGGCTCAGTGGTTAAGGTGCCTGCTGACCTGAGTTAAGATGCCCACGACACCCACAGTAAACATGCATCTACAATCCCTATACTCCTATGGGAAGACAGGAGACAGGCAGGAAAGTCCCCAGAATTCCATAGGCCCGCTAGCCAGGTGCACACATTGACTGTCTAAAACAAGGTGCTCAGTGAAAACCAGCACCCATGGTTGTCCTCTGACCCCCTCCCTGGCCACTCTGCAAACCTAATTTTGCTTTTAGGTACAAGTTGGAACTTTATAATTAGTGACTTGAACATATGTATGCACCTGTAGCCTTTGAAATATTAGTAAGAAGTGTGGTACCATTTGCTTTATCTTTGCCTGTGACCCAAATGTAATAAATACCCAGCACAGTAGCTGTAGCATTGCTCATTGCTTGCAACTGTGTCAGTGCTTGAATCACATCAAGACAAAAGTGATTTGGAATAGCTGTATCTGCACTTATTTTTTTTTTTAACCTCAAAACAGCTGATCTAAATGTATGTTGTGTTTAATATAAATCTCCTCATGGTTATTATGGGGCTATGTAAATATTTTCAATAAGGGTACAAGTTTTATTTTTAAAAGAAAGATATCTAGGACCTGAGAAAAGCAGAATTTGTATTGTAATTCTCAAGTGAGCGTTTGCTCATGGCAGTTTGTATCCAGCTAACTTTAGGAACAAACTGCCACTTGAGAAACCTTTGACAGATCACCCACATGGAGACACACACGTCTCGTTGCGTTAGATGCATTTCCGACTGACTGTCTACACATATTCGGTATTCACACTTACTTTTCGGGTAATTTGAAGAGTGTGTCCCCTGATACCCTAATCTTATGTGTTTAGCTAACTGACTTATGAATAGTTCCACAAACAACACACACACATGCACACACACACACACACACATACACACACACACACACACATAGCTTTTTTCACTCATGTATACAATAACTTGCAGAAAATTTTCTCCAGATTTGGCATTTTATATTTCATGTGAGCGAGTGGAAATGGGCCATATTGAAATGGAGATGAGGACCCCGTAAGACCAACAAAATATAACTGAGCAGAGTCAGAACTTAGCAGAGGAAAGGCTCAGGGGTGGAGTGCTTGTCCAGTGTGTGTAGTGGCAACACCGTCGGGATCCACACAGGACTGTTTAACTACTAGAAGTGCTAGTGTGTGAGTGCACGCCTGCAGTCACAGATCTCAAGTGTACAAGCAAAGAGGGTCACACAAGGCCAGCCCTAGTAATGCAGCCAATTCCAGGTTAGCCTGCACTGCCCAATGGCTTTCTATCTCAAAGGAAACAGAAATTTGGAAACATCTTAATTACACTAAATGAACACAGTGACATTCAAAATTGGTTTTTAAAAAAAAAACAGTTTCTGTCATTCAGAGCCATGTTCTAAATGTTTAAACTTAATGTGTGTGTGTGTGTGTATGTGTGTGTGTGCATTTGAATGTGTAAATTGTGAGTGTGTGTGAGTATGTGCGTATGAGTTCGTACGTGAGAATCTATGTGTGAGAGGATGAACATGAGTGTATGTTTGTGAGTTTGAGTGTGGGTCTTTCTGTCTGTTAGAGGATAATGCCCCTTCCACCTTCAAGTGTGTTCTGTGGATTAAACTCACTTCATAGACTTGTCTGGCAAGTGCCAGTGTGCAGCCTCTCTAACCCCGAGGGTTTACATTTAACGAGCATGTTAAAAATGTAATAAAATTCTCTCACCATATTAATAGTGCATTAAAAGTCTTGTTCAGAAAAAGTTTTGCAGTGTGACTAGGGAACGTTTTTCTTCCTAATTGAAATAGCAGTAGAGACTTGGCATCCTAACACTCTAGCAAACAGTGGCAAATATTGAAGTAAGAGCAGAATCTAGTTTCTAATTTAAATTTCAATTTAGCTTCTATCTAATGTCATAGAGCTTTCTCCATTTATAAATGCATACTTGTAAAAAGAAGAAAAGCCTACAGGCATGTAAAAGCACACCTTTCTGAGTTAGTAAATCTGAGTTAGGAATGCATTCAACTTTGATACATAATAATATCCTACACTGAATATTAGTATTTGCATATAATCATTGTAAACATGCCAGATAATTATTTTCTTTGATTTAATTTTTTATTAAGTTGACACTGAAAGGCAAAACATAATGAACACCTATGTGTGCTATGTTCTGGTTTTTCAGCTTGATGAACGTGTCTGGAAAGCTCTGCTCGTACATATTACTGTTTCCTTCTCTTATCCCTTAAGTGATCTTTAGATCTGGACTTTTGTAGCAAAACCATGAAAAATATTGTAGCTTTCTTAAGCTTGTGGGAATATTAGAATCCATGCAGAGGCTCCAGGAATGTGATTGTAGAAACTGAATCAAATAAGTATAGTTTTCTACAATTTCAATATTATGATGTTAAAATTTGCTTTTTCTCAGCGTGTGTATTTTAGAAGAAACACTTGATGTCGTTCTGAAATTCCTTAATTTAGGTTGGCTATAGGCTCTTCTAGACCTCTGGTTCTTTTTCAACAATTTCACTCTCCTGATTTGCATCCTCTACAGTTTGAGATGAGCATCCTGTTTGGAAAAGTTAAGGCTTACAGTGGTTTTCTACTGCTTTCCTTAGAGTGTAGAATCAAACCATCTAAGTATAATGTGCAGTTTGTTGCCCATTAAGTACATGACTGATTCTGTCCCAGTGTGGGACATTGTCATGATCCTGAGAAAATGTGTGAGCCTTTGCATCACTCTTCCCCAGAAGTGCTTTCTGTTTATCTCCCAAAGTACTATTGGGAGTAATTACTGGAGTAAGCTTATTTCCATTAACTCAGTGGCAGAGATCCTAATATTTACGTCTGTTTTGACTTGTAAAATTCCATCAATAACCAGCCAACAGACTTGGGCATCCTACAGTCTAGTTAGTCCTTTACCTGGATAGTATTGATATTATTCGTAGTTTCTGGTGCCAAAAGGAGTATTGGTTTCCTTTGTTAACTTTGTTTTTTCAGTCTTTCTTAAGCAATGGAAAAGTTATCATTTTCCACTCCCTC
The DNA here is from genome assembly GCA_019843965.1 of Rhynchomys soricoides. NCBI lineage: Eukaryota > Metazoa > Chordata > Mammalia > Rodentia > Muridae > Rhynchomys > Rhynchomys soricoides. Next base: position 16,408,123 of record JADRCH010000006.1, on the reverse strand, counting down.
GGCTAAGATGCTAAACTAAAAGATTCTAGATTAAGTGTTTATATCTTTTCCTTTACACTTCCTGCCCTTTGGTGCCCAGGATAACACTGTCTTGTATTGCATGATAAGTATTCCGCGTCAGTCCTTTCTGACTTCTACATTAGTAAATGAAATTTTAAGATGAGAAATTGAATAGGCATAATTTGAGGATATAGCATGAGTTTAAACAGTAAAAATTAGAGACCAGAACATAATTGAGGCCCCAAATGAATGGGCTTCAGCAACTTAAACATCTTGTTCCTTCACCATTTAAGTTGAATTTTTATTTGGTATTCTAGACCATACTTGATATTTATTGGCTTGCTATTTTTTGAACACTTTTCTAGAAAACCTTGAAATAAGAAAACTGGTAAACATAAAGCCTGTACCTTGGCATAAAAGGTTGACCCACATGAGAAAGTGAAGTAAATAAATACACTTCTTCATGTCATGGACTCAGGAAGTTGATAATTAAACATGAGATTTGTCTTTTGCTTCCTCTAATTTAGAATGAGGTATGTGGTGACATTTTCACCTCTAAGACAGGTTCACTACCTAATGAATGGTGATGATGATAAAGTCTGTGAAGTGTAGGCTGTCTTCCACACCATTCCCTACTGACTTACTGCACTACATATCTTAGCTAGCTTCACTCAGTGTACTGCCTGGTGGCAAAGGGAGTTCAAAACACAAGTAGCTGACTGGCAACCTTCAGGACAATCAGCAGAGGAAGTCAAAAAGGGGCAAAGAGATCTGAAGATGACTCTTTTCTTGACCAATTAGTGGCAGAGATGTCTGAGTTACTTACTTCTTCTTTTCCATCATTAGACGATTTGATTGGGAAAAGAGAAGAGATTTTAATTTTACTCTTGTCATCCAGTACAAGAATTTACTGTTTCAAAATGGAAGTGACAGGTGAATTTCATTAAGATGGATAATAGGCAGCCCCGTACAAACTTGCAACTAATATCAGCAAGAAGAAATTTTAAGCAAGCTATTACTTTTTGACCAATGTTCTATTACTTGTCTTGACAACCTTGTATTTAATAATGGAGAATATAATAGGATGAGGAGCTTTCATTTTCATGTGTGTGTGTGTGTGTGTGTGTGTGTGTGTGTGCGTGCGCGCGCGGGCACACCTGCAGTTTTTAAGGTCTAGATTGTACTACTTTCCTGGTGTACTAGATTATGCTACTTTCCTGGTGGAAAAGAAAGTTGATACTTGTATGCATATTTGCGATGGACACAGTCTAGGAATTATTAATGAGAACTGGCAGCTGATGCTGACATGTGTATCTTTAACAGGAAGTATTCTGCTTCGCACGTTTGTTTGTAAAAACTGAAATCTTCATCAGTGAAAGACTGATGGAGCGATGGTCTTCCTGAGGTATGGTCAGGTTAAGAGTCTTCAGTTCCAGGAATTTGTGCATGCCACTGAGCCCTTCTTCCCTGTTCTGGACCTTTATTCTGATTCTTTCTCCTCAGACTCTTGTAGAGCTGTGGTGTCCCTCATCTCCATTTGGCATAAGCAACTTATGAAGGCAAGACTATGTATTTAATTATTGCAATGCTTTGGATGCATAGCAAAGTATATGGAACAAAAGTTGTGAACCATCAACCTCTATGCATGGGACTAAGATTATTATTTGCCAGCCTCAAGCCTGGTGTAAAATGTAGCTTTAAAGCCCCTCATTGCATTTGGTTCCTTTTCTCTGCAGATGTTTGCATTGGTTGATGATGTCACATTCCATGCATTTTAGTGAGGAGCTATATATTAATGTTACACATTGGAATTTATTCTTCAGTATTCCACTACTAGTAATTAATAAATATTTGTTCATCTAGTTTCTCATAAAATATGAATGGTGCCATCAATGGAGAATGGATGTTGAATTCCCATATTGTAGATGATTGCTGTCATTTGGTTCCTTTTGTACTAATGGAATGCACTATGAGGGTGTTTGATAGGCTCACAGACATTGATATATAGCTTTATGAAATTGTTCTGGTCCTTAACTTCATTTTTCCACTAAATGAAGGCAGTAGCTACCAGAAAGACTGAGACAGTAGTTAAAAATAGGGATTGGTACAGACCACCCACCTAAACGGGCCTATGGAGGATGTTAGCGTTTCTTCATCCCACTCATTCATCCCTGCCCTTGAGAGCTGCTTTCTCCTGAAAGGGACTCATGGTGAATGAAGCACTATCGCTCCAGTGCTGCTGGCTTTAATTGTAAAGGACTTGATTCTTTTCAGGAATACAAGTTTGAGACTTTCCTGGATCCTTTTCCTACTCTTGGACCTTGTGATCTGTTTTGTTGTTGTTGAAGTTTGGATGTTTGTTCTACAGCCTTTACCCTCCAGAAAGTACTGTGTCCTTTTCAGGGAACTGGTCACCTTGTTTGGATTCTCTGTTTTCTTGCCCATACTGTGTCTCTAACAAGTGTCTAGAGCAGTGGTTTTCAACCTGTGGGTAGTGACCCCTCTGGGGGTTGACTGATCTTTTCACAGGGGTCACCTAGACTATCTACATATCAAATTTTTACATTAAGATTCATACAGTAGCAAAATTACAGTTATGATATAGCAACAGAAATGATTTTATGGTTGGGGTCACCACAACATGAGGAACTGTGTTAAAGTATTAGAATGTTAGAAAGCTTGAAAACCACTGCTCTAGAGCGTGGACATGGCCCTAGGATACAGCCTCTCCCTGCACATACTCTGTACATTAAATGATAATAACATGGTTTGTTTGTTTGTTTTATGAAACTTGATCTTCTATATCCCAGATTGACCTCAAGTTTGGTGTGTAGCTGAAGATAATCTTGAACTTCTGATCTTCCTGTCTCTACCTCTGATCTCCCGTCTTTATGTCCCCACTGCTAGAATTATAGATGTGCATCCATAACACCCAGTTTATAACAGTAAGAGTTTTAATGTAAGAAGAAAATAGCTAAGTTTTCTATCTTTAGGGCCTGTGTTTCTGGTTTAGATCATGCCATTTGACCCTGACCTGATCTCTTAATAGCTTACATTCATATTCATACTATTTTGGAAATAGTTACAAATAAAAGACTAATGATTTCCATATTGTTTTGAAAATCTAATCAGATTTTTTTTCTATTTTTATTCACGTTGTAGTTTTGTAATTTCGATGCCATCTGGACCATTATGAAAGTTAATTTACTGGCTGGAAAAGCAGCTCAGAAACTAAGAGCACTTGCTGATCTTCCAGGGGACCTGGTTTCAGTTCTCAGGAAAAGAAGTAAAATGCCTCTGGCTCCAACTCTGGCCTCCATAGGTCCCAGGCTTGAACGCCATATACAAATATACATAGAGGCAAATACTCATGCACATAAAAACCTGAAAAACGAATAAATCTTTCAAATAAAGTTAATTCAAACTTTTAGAGAGGTTTTCCCTTTTTCTCTGATCATAAAAGTTGAACCAAACATTTGATAATAAATTTAATACTGAAATGTATGTAACTAGTCATTTATTGCTGAGCATAGTAGATTATGCTTTCAGTACTCAGATTCTGTGAGATCAAAGCTACATAGAAAGTTCTAGGCCATTCAGGGGAGTATGAAGAAAAGTATTTGTGTGTGTGTGTGTGTGTGTGTGTGTGTGTGTGTGTAGAGCACGTTGTGTGTGTTTGGGTGTGTGTGTATGTGTGTGTAGAGCATGTTGTGTGTGTTTGGGTGTGTGTGTATGTGTGTGTA
>JADRCH010000006.1:16378118-16398993 GCA_019843965.1 Rhynchomys soricoides | reverse complement strand
ATAGAGGTTATGTTGAACCTGTAGTGAACTTCAGCAGTGTGGCCCCTTAAATAGTATCTCACCCCTGAGCACACGGTTTCTTTTCAACTTGTGTGTTTGTGATCTATAATTTCTTTATAATTCTCATTATATAAATTCTTTACCTTTTTGCCAAGCTTATTACTTGGAAATTTCTGTATGAGTTACACATGGGATTTCTGTCTTGATTTCTATTTCTCATAATTGTCTACTGCTATATTGCAATACTGCTTTTTGCTTTGTTTGTTTGTTTTTTTTTTTTTTTTTGCTTTTTTGTTTGTTATTTTTCTTTTGCATGCTGATTTGTATCCTGTGTCTTCGCTGACTTACTTTGTAATAGTTAAGTTTTTAAATGAAGTCCTTGTGATGTTCCTCTATATAAAAGACGATATATACAAGTATTGGCAATTTGGCTTCCTCCTTTCCAGGGAAAATGCTTTCTTTCTTTCTTTTGTCTGATTGCTCTAGCTAACACTTCCAGTATTGAGTAGAGGTCAAAGTGGGCATCTTTGTCTTATTCCTGGTCTTTGAGAACAAGCCTTTGGCTTTTTTCTTTCAGCCTTCTGTTAGCTGTTGGCTTATTATTTATGGCCTTTATCGAATACCAACTTGTAAATATTGTCTTAAATGCTACCATAAAGCCCTTTAGCCTTTATTTTAGTCATGGTCCTGTAAGCACTCAGTCTATCTGATGGTATACTTTTATGGTATGGTTTTGTTCAGACTTACTAAGAAGCAACATAGCTTTGTGTGTTATATTTACTATTATGATACTCCCAATACAGTATCATGAGACTTATTAAACAAGAAAATTGGGTTTACAAAGGTCCTGTAGCTAATAAGTGAGTGAACTTGGCCTTAAACTCCAAGATCCAACCCATGTTCTTAATCTTTACTTGCTCTAACTGACTATATGGCTCCTTGTCTTATGGTTTTTGTGTAATGAATATGATCCCCCAACATACGATAGGAAAGGGGGAGATTTGGTAGGTGACTTAACAGTCACACCTCAGTAGATTAAGTCTAATCTCCCCTTATACTTCCTATATTGTTTATAACTTTTCCTTTTAATATAGATGTTCTGTATGTCTGCACAGGATGTTCACTCTGTAGGACTGGAAGCTAGGCTCTGCATGCCTGCACAGAAGGTTCACTCAGTAGGACTACAAGCTAGGCGTGAAGGTTGTAAAGAGAACCACTGTTACCATTTTGTAGAAAACCAAAATAGACTAAGAAATACTGAGATTTGTTGGACAGGTGCCCAGGTTACTTCCTCTTAGCCACAGCTCTTTTCTAGGTTGCTAATTGACGGGTGCTGTGGACTCTACATGCATCATTGACCTACCTGAATCGCATGTACCACATGTGTAATCTTCACATGGTGCCGACAAGTCAGAGGGTGTTTATAAGGACCTTTTAGCCTTGATTTCCACATGTGTGAGCCATGGGTGGTTAAACAGCATTGGCTTCCCTCCTTTTGAAGACTGCTGAGCTGCTGAGGAGCCAGGGCTTTGCTTATTCACTCTGTTGCCTTGGCCCCATAATAGAAACTCCTGCTCCATTCCTTATCACTTTCTCCTTTGTGACTATGACAATGCTGCCTTTTGGCCTGGTTAAGTGTCCTTAGTGGCCTCCAGTCATCCTGTGTCATGGTTCCCTTTGAGAGCAGACCCACTGGGCTGGATAGTAATGATTTTCCTTCTTACCTAAGTTAGGTTAAGAATTTTTGTTCCCCCCTTATTAAAATTATTTCCCAGTGTAATTTGTTTTGTAAGCTTCCCATAGTTATGTTAAATACATGATTGCCAAACACCAGTTCAATTACTCTTGCATGAGATGAAATCCATGCTCAGAAATTTTGGCAGGACAAGCTGGTCTTTTCTCCAAACAGACTCTCACACGATTTTCTCTTTACCCCAAACTGACAAAGTAATTACTCATATTAGACATTGAATTATACATGTACACGCTGTGCTGTTATCATTTCTTAATGTTGGTATTCCTTTTGTGCTAACTAATAACAAGTCATTGCCCTGTATGGGATGAGCAGGAGATACAGCAAGATTTTGGTCATCAGTGAGAACTGGGTCCCAGCCTCAATACTGAATAGCTGTGCCATTCAAAAATGGTATCCTGTCCATATTTTCACCAATAATATAAAGATAAAACTAGACTTTAGTGGTTGTTACCATTAAATCTCTTAGTAGTGTGTAAATTCTCTCCTGTCCTATGGTGATGTTATATTGATGATGTTTTGTGCTTAAAATCTATCTCTATGTCAGGTTTCTCGGGCGTGGTTAACTTTTTGCAAGTTTTCAGTAACGTAGGAAGTAAAGTAAAATGCTCAAGTCAACAGCAACTGCTCAACAAAATGTATGGGAAGTGGCTAGTGTGTGTGAGGTCATATAAGGATCGGATTGTTCACTACTGAATCTACACTACGCTTCTTTGAAGACCATTATGCTGGGCATTGTAGAGTTTAAAGTTTATGTGTTAATGAAATTGCTGTTGTGTTAGGCCAACATAAGTTTCACAGAAAGAGAACTTCTTAGCCTGAACATTTTGCTAAAAATGGTGATGAGAGATTTGGCTTTAGTGGTACACCTACGTGGATGGGGAAGTTTGGGGAGATGGTGCTTACTGGTGCCTAAAGTATTGTTATAGGGACCCAAGTGTGGAGCTCCAGCACCCATGTAAAGAAAACAATATTCACAGAAGCCAGGCTTGGGGTCACTTGTCTATAACCCCAGTGCTGGAGAGGGTGGTGGTGGAAACAGGTGAAGCATGGAGCTCTTAAACCAATCAATAGAGGCAAAGGAGTGAGGCCTAGGTTCAGTAAGGGACCCTGTCTCAAAAATAAAGTGGAAAGTAATTGAATAATACACCCAACTAGGTCACCTCCACACAAATACATAGACAAGCATACATTAGCACAATCATGCGCGCACGCACATGCATACACACACACACACACACCTTGTGCACACTCTCTCACACACACACACACATGATACAGTGAGCAGCCTCAGACTGCTGCCCACAAACAGCCCAGCTGCTGTTTGGTGACACTGGTGTCTGGGCTTGCCTGACTCTTTATAAAATAAATACTTTAAGGATTTCATGAGGGAGCTAATTTACAAGATTTACCCACCACGTCTCCACAGTGAACAGGAATAAAGTTTTTTATGTCCCTTGACAGTTCACCGAGAAGTTAAAAATGATTGCATATACTTTAAGATAACCCTGGTTATGATGATTTTCATTTGGTTTGGCCTGTTGGTAGATTCTTAGCTATTACTTGTACTTTACATCAATTCTGAAGTCATTTTTCTTTGCTAACACTTTACTCAAATCGCTGCTGGGGTAGTAACAGACTTCATCAGGTTCGCTGTGTCTTTTCTAAACATTTAAAAGAGAGTTTATTAGTACAGATTCAACATTAGCAGATGCTTAGATAGAAGTATTGGATCGATTAGTGTGTTTAACACCATTTCATGCAACTGGCACAGAATGAGAGAAATAGTTTTTGAGTTAATAAAAAACCGCATAGATGCCCACTTGAATTTTTACGTGGCAGAAAGTGCGTATATAAAAATTGCATCACACATGGTGGCTGCTTTAATTTGGGGAGAATGACATTTTATTCTCCTTTTTATTTTATTGTGAAGCAAACGTTACTTGACCTCCCTTAGTATTTGTTTCAATTAAAACTTTTAGCTTTAGATTTAGTGCTGGGGAGATATCTCAGTCAGTACAGTGCTTGCCAGGCAAGCATGAGAACCTAACCCTGAGCTCAGTCCTTACTACTTATGTCAAAAATCAGAGGTGGCACCCCGTGGTGGTCCCAGGGGTAAGAAAGCAGATACATGCGTATCCCCCAAACTTGCTGGCCAGCTAGCCTGGTGTACTTTGAAGTCTTTAGGCTGAGAAGTGAAACCCTGTCTCCAAAAAAAAAAAAAAAAAAAAAAAAAAATGTTTTAAAGGAGTGTGGTACCTGAGAAACTACTCTCAAAGTTGTTCTCTGGCCTAACCACACACACACACACACCACACCACCACCACCACCATCACCACCAAAACTGACAGAAAATAATCCAGAAAACTTGTTCTGTACACTATATGATGAAGTCATACAGCCTTGCAAACGAAGGGAAATCGCCAGCCCCTCGTATTATTTCTCAGTCCAGGAAGCTGAGCTAAATACTTGTGAGTCAGTAGAATCAGGTCATATGAGTAATCATGTTTTAATTTGTAAAAAGTTTATATAAGCAAAATATGTCCAAAGGAAATTCTCCTTAATTTTGTATTATTTAATTCAGTGAATTTGTTGTGTAAGTATATTGTGTTAGTGAAATATCCACTATGTTCAGGCATGAATTCCTTCATGTCCTCTTTCTGTGTGCAAACTGTCTTGTTATTGTGAGTTTCTTATTAAGGTAATGGGTTTTGTTTTACTTTTAATCACCAAAATGTTAAACAAAACAGCAGCAGTCATTTTAATACATTCTTCTCGTTCTTGGTGACAAGGTCATGTTAGTGACCTGACCTGGCTCTTCGTATATGCTCAGCAAGCACTTTGTTTGAGTTGTACTCCTGACCTCGATTCTATTACTTAATTATTTTTATTAATAATTATTATTATATCTTATTTAAAACAATTTTTATATTTAAAATATCTGAAATAAAAATATATTTTGATCATATTCTTCCCCTCTCTCAGATTCTAGATTCTATCCCTGTCTTGTCCAAATTTAAGTTCTTTCTCAAAAAAAAAAAACCGCTGAAAAGCCAATTTGTAAGAAAGGTCTGTGTTTGTTTCTTGCTGTTGAGGAGATGGTATGACACTAAGGCGAGGAGAGGACATTTAACGCTGTAGTCCACTCTCATCAATGGCTCTCCTTTTGTTTAGCATCGCTCTGGAGGAGAGCAAAATTGTATTGCTACATACATCCAATTGAATTACTCTCTTAACAGCCGTGAAACTATTACTGATGGTACTTTGCTACTTGTTACATGCTACGAGTGTGTGTGCATGCGTGTGTGTGTGTGTGTGTTATAATAATCTGTTATCTGCTTACCTGTACGTAAAGTTTCAATCAGCGATTTCTTTAATGCCTCGCTCATGAATGAAGGGAAGGGCAGTAAGGCTCTCTATTTACGTATCTGGACATGGTGAGGATGCGGGGGCTTCTGAATATAGGCAGCTTAGACAGCTCAGCATGCTTACCGAAGAAGGTAATGGAAGATTATTTGTCCAAGAATTCATTTTTTTTTGTCCTGAAAGAGTTCCTTTGTAGCCTTGATGTGCACAGTTTGGAAGAACTCATCAGACTTACATAAGAAGAAATTAGCGTCAGCTGTATATAGAATAAGATTAGCCTTCTTATGAGATTATCTTCCGAGACTACATTGTAAAAATAATCCATATACTGAAAGTTAAAACTCCAATTTCAAAAATTTGAAAGGTAAAACACTATTAATATTATATGTAGTGATTCATAGTTGTATCAGGCTTATATTTTTATTCAAATAGTGATAATCAACTATTAATGTGAAAATTTGAACTTACACTTTTTTCCTAATACTTGTATTTTAGCATTAAATACTTAAAATATTATAGGTGCTCTGTCATATTTAAGAATACCTTAACTGACAATAAATTCTACTAAGGTTTTGTGGAGTGAGTCAGAGCTTCCGTTGAGTAGTTAGGACTGAAATGCTGTCTTATTTAACTCGTTGCTTCTTTAACACGGAACTTCAACCTAATTTTAGACACAGACATTGGAATTTGAGTTATTATGGGATTTTTTTTCATGTGGACTATTGTTTTGGTGAAGTTTAATCTATGACATGTATATTGAAATGTGTTACATTTTACTAGTTTTTGTAAGAAAAGCAGTGGGACACATCGTTTCACATGCTCAGGCTGATCACTTACAGCATCAGCAGCACAAAAGCCACTACAAAAACGTTATCATTTTGCTGAGTTACAGCAAAAGTAAACATGTCCCCAGTGTTTGCATCCCGCACACTCTCCTAGAAAGAACAGGGCCTCATGAGTATAGTTCAATCTGAGAGTCTTTTTTTTTTTTAAATGGCATTTTATCCATGTCCATTATTGCTTTTAAATGTCCTCATTTTAATGTCCTCTTGTTATGGAAAAGGATAATCTAATGTTTGAAATCACGTCATATTTTGTATAATTCTGTCCTGTTTTGATATTTGAGAGGTCTATACTTCCATGCTACATATTTGCACATGCTCATATGTGTTTCGTGAGTTCTGCAGAGGAACTCTGGCAAGCTTTATGCTGGTTAAACACTGCTTGTCAAACACTAGCCAACTCATGAATAAAATGGTAAGCCAGAACATTTGAAAAATAAATCAGCAGCGCAGGACTAAGTTCCTGGGTAATTGCTGGGGTAAGGTGTTCCTAATAGAGTCCCCCACCCCCAGGTTTAGAATGCTTACATATACACAATGAGGTATCTTGGGGAGAGGTCTAAAGTTCAAGCAGAAGTAGTGCTGTACAGCATTCCCAGCATGCTCTCTGGTTGACGACAACGGGTCTTACATTTTTGGTTGTGGGCTCTTCTTGTATGTATCACACTAGCCCTACAATCATTTTAGGTATTGGACATTTTTGTTTTTCTGACTTCCAGATTAAAAAAACATTTCAACTCAGCGAGAAAAGTTTGAAAACCTGATTAAAAAATAAATGGGCAAGGGATGTTTTAGAATCAATTTTCAGAAAGAAGCAGCATTTGAACTTAGGGAGTGAACTTCTCTCACCATTTTAAATGCATGTGAAAATACAAGACTCTTCACACTGATCCTTCTGTGTGAATATCTGTATACGTGATAGTAACAAAGATGGAGTGATCATAAATCTGTGCTGACGACAGTCTGGATACATAATTTATTTTACATTTTAAATGGATAGACTTCTAAATGTGAACGTTATGATTATGATTTCTTTTGAGAAGGAGACTGAGGGATTTTGAGTATTGGCTAAAAATGAATTAATTCATACTCAATCCTATATATATATTTCTTCACAGTTGCATAGAATTTGTAGTGTGAAGCTGGATTGGAGGAATAAAATACATAATGATTTTAGTAGCACCTGTGACTACATACTGCTTGAGTATCTCCCACATATCATGAGGTCTGTGGCATGCTTGGGTTATAGTGTGGGTTAGAATGCTCTCTTCTCTCAAAATCCAGTAGGATCATACCAATTTCTCAATTGCTAGATTCAGTAAGGGTGGCTGTCCTTTTGTGGATTCTAGAGTAATTTACATCACGGCAGTTCACTGATCTTCCTCAAAAACCTTACAAAGTAATTGTAGAGCTATATTGCCCAAAGAAAAAATGAGAAGCTTGCTTACTGAACTTAATTAATCTAATACTCAGATCACCCCTGAGAAGTGAAGACAGTATCATCTCCATTTAACGGACAGGGGAAATGTTAAGTTCCTTAAGATGACTAGCAATTTAAGAATGCATCTTCACTCCTACCAAACTCTTCTGCCCAAACCTCGTTCAGCCATCTGAATTCATTGCTACTTTTCAAATGTACGATATATGATTCATAGGTTAAGTAGTTAGTTTGGGGTTATACTCCTGGCACCGTGTAGCCTACGGCCTCTGAATAGAGAGCTCTGAAGAGCCGGGCAGAGCCAGCAGTTTTGATGGAGCCCTGCTCTGATAGGGATTAGTGACCAATCACAGGATTCAGTGTAACTTCTTCAAGAAACTACCTGTAGTAATAATAAGAACACACTTCCTTTTATGAACTCATTTCCTCTATCCAGGTAGCAGGGGACGAATTTGTGTGTTTAATAGCTTCTGTGTTGATTCTTAAGAAAATTTCAAGCTCACAGGACAAATGCCTGATCCTAACTTAAAGCCTGCCTCTGCTTTTTAAAAGACGTAGCAGTTTAGGCTGAGGGTGGTGCTAACAGAATTCCAGCTTTTCTGTGGGATGATCCAAAAACAGCAAACAGAAGGCATCAAATTTCTTAACAGTCGCAAGTGTGTACACGCACGCTATGCCATTCCTGTCGTTAGCCGCTCTTTGGTTTATAGAGACTAGTGTTAGCACATTTCGGTTTACAGCCTAGCATGCTCTGGAGAGGACTATTTCTGTTACATGTAAGGAAACAACAGCAGGGTCATTCAAGACGACAAGGTCTATGCACTTTACCTCACAATGATATGGCTCTCATCTGAATGTTTGTGTTCGATCTGACTCGGGGACATCTGCCTTGACAGTGTGCCTTCCTATGTGACAAACATTTGTGGGATTAAAATCTTGAGTTGTTTCTTTTGCTCTGTGCAGAAGCAGGTTGACACAGGTACTCCAATGTGAAGCAGAGAATGTGAAATAAATATGATTGTTAAATTAAGATGAGGCGTGGCTTAGTGGGTTAAGCAATACTTAACCTTGTGTCTTCCAGATATGCTTCTCATTCTTATTAACTCGAAAACAAGCTTTAAAAATACAAGAATTAGTTAATGGTTTGCATAAAGGCAACAAGGCTGAGTAAAATAAATGAGCATATGAGGAAATGAAGGGTCCTCTGTTCACCGAAAGTGCTCCCGAGCTGTCTTCCCTTTCGCTAAAGGCTTGCTCACTAGAAGAGCATTGAACACAGTATGGATTGACTTAATGTATCATTTCCATCCACTCCGCAGAGTGACAGTGGGCGGGAAAGAAGTGGAGGTTATGGAGCGTAACAAGTGTTTTTAAATTCCTTTTAAATCACAGCAAATTCTGTAAAGCTGGAAATGCACAGTGATGAGGAGTGTGACAGGCAGCCCCTGAGCCGTGAGGATGAGATCAGGGGCCACGATGAGGGGAGCAGCCTAGAAGAACCCCTAATTGAGAGCAGCGAGGTGGCCGACAACAGAAAAGTCCAGGATCTTCAAGGCGAGGGAGGAATCCGGCTTCCGAATGGTAAACTGAAATGTGACGTCTGTGGCATGGTTTGCATTGGGCCCAATGTGCTTATGGTACATAAAAGGAGCCACACTGGTAAGCAGCTGAACGCGTAACCTGATGACTGCCCGTGGCGTCTGATGTTGATATTACCTGACACCTATTCTCTTTCTTTTTTATTCAGAGGTGGCGATGGGAAGTTCCTCTTTTAGAATTCTGCTAGTAAGGGATTGCTGGGAAGCAGAAAGTAGCCTAGGTCTTGACTTTCCAGCCTTCAAATATGAATAGCATGTCAGGAAAGACGTTTGGGATTCAGTTTCCACAGTTCTTATATAGCAATACTATGAGAAGGGATCAAAAGGTAGGAGAATTTCATTGGGGCAGTTCAATCTTTTTATGTGTGTACATATTTGATCATTCCCATGGGCAGGTAACATAGTTGCTATTCTTGTACTCCAGAATAAGACTCACACGTTTATATAGGGAAGAACCATTTCCACTTTTGTCAATTTAATATAAGCTTTTAGGCACGGAGAGATACAGGAGGAAAAAGTGTTATAGACATGTACTCAGAGTTTTTGATAGAAGGAAGGAGGAAAGAAAGAAGGACAGCAAGGGAAGGATGGAAGGAAGGTAAAAGCAACACAATAAAATTGTGTGTGTGTGTTATAAAGAATAACGTTCACTATTTGCAAAGTTTAAAGTTTAGCAGGACACAGTGGTACACACTTGTAATCCCATAGTATTTGGCAAGTGGAGGCAGGTGGATCACAATTCAAGGTCATCCTAACTTACATAAAATTTGAGGCCAGCCTATGCTACATTGAGACTGTCAACAAACCACACAACAACAAAACTTTTCAAGCCAGGTGTGGTGGTACATATCTTTAGCCCCAGCACTTGAGAGGCAGAGGCAGGAGGATCTTTCTGAGTTCAAGACCAACCTGGTCTACAAAGTGAGTTCCAGGCTAGCCAAGGCTACATAGTGAGTCCTTTTTGAAACAAAGAAAGAGTTAAAGGAATATATCTTTGAATAAACCATGGTATTGTTCACTAGCAATATATTTAAAATTAATATTCTCCACTTTAAAATGTGATTTTGTTTTGAAAAAAGGAGAAATCACGTGAAATTTTTATTTTAAAATTTGACTTCAAAATAATCAACTTAAAAATGTATCCTAAAATGTGTTCTGTAATTAATTATTTATTTTTTCAGACCTCTCATGACACACTGAAGAAAAAAATCAAGTGATCTGCCATGTATCTGTTGTCTAGAAAAAGTTACGAGTGGGGCCAGAGCCATGATACTCTTGACTCCTAGATTAGTTTGGCTTGAACACACACAGCTGGGCTACTACTATGCAACAACTTATTATAAAGCGTGATCATAAACTAAGGCTGGTATCTCTTAAATGACATTCGAGTTTTCACATTCAGATTAATGCAATCATGTTATTCACTTTCCAGTGTACGTATTTTTATCACCATTACAATTAGTATTTTCATTTTGTTATGAATATTCTTTTTAACGAATGTCAAATTTTAAGAAGTTTATATCACCAATGAATTTTTTTTCTTTAATATTTTAAGTTTCTTGGGAAAAGTTAGAAAAAAGAAGGAGACTATAAAACTAATCTATTCATCTTCCATGCTCATGAAATAATGCCGGCTGGGAAAAGGAGTGTATAAAGCTACATCTATTGTTTTAGAGTGTATGCCCTGAAGAATATACAACATTCATTTAATGAGTAATTTTCTTCGATTGGAATATTAAAACAGTTCATTTGCTTTGCAGTTGAATTTTATTTACTGATAATTTTAAGGCTGAAATTTGTACAAAATACTAATCGAGGAAGTTTTTTAATAAATCTTTCATGCTCTTAGCACAGAAAATTCAAAGAACATGAGAACCCTTTCTTGAAAACTTTAATTTGTATTTTACTATATATGTTGTAAAATTCACTCATTTTAAAATCAAATAATTCAAAGCCTACTCCTGTTTCCACTTCATATTTGCTACAAAAGTGGAATGGAATTACTTAAACACTGACTATGATGTAATTGGTAAAAGGCTTGATTATAAATAGTTACACAGATTCTTGTAGGTCCTAAAATATGAGACTCACTAGTAATGGCAAGGAAAATAAAGTAAGCAACTTTTTGGGGTTCATTCAACAATACAAACTCCCTTGCCTTCCTGAACTATTTTGAAAACTAGAAATCCTTCAGATCTGGGAGACTTTTATTATTCTCAATAGATATTCACAGAGAAGCCTAGGATACTGTGACATTCTGTTAGGAGTGGGATCTTAAACTATACATTTCTGATCACTTAATGGATCCCAGTTAATTGTCATATTCTCAATTCCACTGTACTACTGTTTGGTAACAGGCTTATTTGTGTTTCTTTAAGCTAGATATAGAAAGGTGTCTCAGGTAGGGTTCTATTGCTGTGAAGAGACACCATGACCAATGCCACTCTTAGAAAGAAAAATATTTCATTGGGGCTAGCCTACAGTTTCAGAAGTTTAGTCCATTATCATCGCGGTAAGAAGCATGGCAGCATAGTGCTAGAGAAAGAGCTGAGAGGTCTACATCTTGATCTGAAGGCAACCGGAGACTGCCACATTAGACCTAGTTCGAGTATCTGAGACCTCAATGTCTGCCTCCACAGTGACACATTTTCTCCAACAAGGCCACACCTACTACTAGTGCTATTCCCTATGGGCCAAGCATTCAAACGTATGAGTCTACGGGGACCATTACTATTCCAACCACCACAGAAGGTATTATCACAATCCAATTGTTTTCTGTATAATATTAGGAACTACTGTCTTCATTTCAGAGCTTCCCATTCTGAAAAAAATTATTTGTAGCTAAACAAAAGCCACCATCTTAAATCCTTTGGGAGGTCCTTGGGAAGAATGTGTTGAGTGTTTTTAGCTCATAAATTATCTAATATACAGTTGACTGTGAATTAAAAAAAAAAAAATGAACCCACCCAATTTCTTCCAATTACATGGGGTATTAGATCTAAGGCACCCTTCTTCTTTCTCTTAAGTACTCTGCTAAAGTGCCAATTCTAGTGTCTTCTAATGGCTTGCTGTTGCCTCTTTGCCATTGCTATGTTAGTGAGTGATCAGGTAATATTTTCATCAGATACCCCAGGCATTCTACACTGGGAACACAGGGTCGGGGAAAAAAAACATAGGGGTAGTAGCTCAATGGATGTGAAATGAATGTATGTGAAAATTATGAATATAGATAACCCTGACCTTTGCTCCCCATTGAGATATAGCTCTCTTGACCTTTGACTAAGTACCCAGTATCCTGTTTTGTAGACGACAGCATTTTCCAGCCATTCAGCATTTTCCAGCCATTCTTTGTTTCAGAGTTCTCTAACATTTCTTGTTGGTTTTGCAACTCAACCCAAGAACACCTTCTTTTTCTTAAGTCACAAAGCTAACTGGTCCCTATAATTTCTATTTCATTTACATGCTCAGACACATTTTAAATGTGTACAAAATTATTTAAATTATTGAAATGCCATTTCTCTACAATAAAAATGATGTGTAAACTAGTTCAGGCAATCAGTAAATTGATGGGCTCGCATTTAATGAACAATACCAGCTTAGCATAATGGAGCACTCCTGTAATCCTGGGAAGCAGAAGCAGGAAAGACCAGGAGTTCGAGGCCAGTCTCTGTTACAGAACAAGTTCAAGGCCAGCCTGAACTTCCTGAGACCTTGCATCCAGGAGTCATGAAACACGAACAAAACCCACAATCAGCTTTAGAATGGACATGAGGAATACCATGCCCACACCTCAATTAAATGTCTTTATTGTCAGTTCAGTTTTCTGCACTCATCACTGGGAAGATCAGCAGTCACAAATGCAGTTACCTAGTTTGTTTTTTTAATCAGATTGCTCTGTAGTATTAGAAATACAAGGAAGAAATCTGCAAGCATGTTAAAACATTTGTTTCCATCTGTATATGATGAACATAATACTTTATATAAAATATAAACTCACTCAAAAAGAGCCATCTGATTCTCCATTTGGTTTAAAGAACAAATTAAAATAATTCAAACACGTTGTTTAAAGTTCTCATGACATTATACAATTGTTTTGCATTTATATAGAGAAAATGTAGATAACTTTTTTTACCTAAATCCAAGTTAATTATATCTTTATATCTGTATTTCCACAATATCTAATTTGGGAAATTTCCCACAACATTGAATAGCAGGATCCTAATATTTTGCAAAATTTTTAAAATTGAATTGATTCAATTTTTATTTTTCCTAAGTAGCTATGAAACACACACACACACACACACACACACTGTATTGGAGTATTCCTAAACTTTAATTATGCATACAAAGACAAAGTTGATCTGGTTTCTCCTCTTCTCCAATAGTAATGTTGCTGTAGCTGCACTTCAGTGTTGAGCTCAGCAACACAGCGTGTTGTCAGAATGCAAGGTAGTTCATCACAATCAAGGCACGAAGCATAGTTAAGCCGATTTCATAGTAAAATGGGTAAAGCCTGAACCTGACAAGTGACAAGTAGAGAACATTGACCGAGTCCTAACAGAACTCACATTTCCCAAAGGTAGATCTGTCTGAGATTGGAAAGCCTTGTTACGAGGGCCATTTCTGTCATCAGAAAGGAGCTACAGTCTAAACCCCACCTTGCCTTGTCCTTTACAGCTCATGCCTGTGGACACACAGAGGCCTCCGTATATAATCCGCAACAGAGCCATATTTCCAGATGTACCTAGAGGCCCTTTCATTGTCACACTGTCTCTGAGGTTTTCAAAGATAGCTGAAGCATCTTGTAAATGCTAATGCTAACTGGCCCCATCTCTAGTCTCCTAAGCTTGAATTGATTAGCTTAAAGCTAGTTTTACAAATCCTTTAAAAGGGGGTGGGGGTCCCTTAGTGTTACTTTCTTTTCAGACTAGCATTATTACTATTAGCTACTATTAGCATTATTACCATTAGTAATTCAAATACTGAATTAGCTACTTTGGTGTAGGGACTAAAACTATCAGTTCAGAGATTATAAATGTAAAGGTGGTAAATTAGCTTGCTGCAAAGGCAAACATGATTTCAACTTTGTTTTCAACAGAGCTGCTAATTTAATTTCTTTTCAACGTTATTGTGTTCCGACTTGTCCCTTTCCTAGGAAAAGCTTAAGAGTCCAGTAGCCAGCTCCAACAGTGGGAGTGAAAAGTACAATTTATATTTGCTCTTTTCCTTTTTACAAAGCTACTTTTTTGAAGCTCCTCTGTCTTTCCTTTTATTAAAATTCCATGTCAGGATGGAGAATAGATAAATATGATTTTTAAAGTTGCACTCTATTATTTCCTTGGAGAAAAAATTCAAAGAATCAAAGCTACATTGTATATGTGTATAAAATTTAAAAGGATCTTAAAAACTTAGGTTTAAAAGCCAACCATAGCAGCATACACCCATAAACAAGCAGTTGACACTCTTAGTCTGGGAGTCCATAGATTCAAAGACAACTAAATCTACACAGCAAGACTCACCTCAACAAACAAAACAGAACATTTGATCAGAATTAGATTTTTAAGACAGGGTCTCACTATGTAGACCTGGCTGGCCTTGAACTCTTGGAGATCCCTCAGGCTCTGCCTCTCAAATACTGGGATCAAAGACATGTACCACCACTCCCAACCAGAATTAGATTTCAAAACTAAGTTGTAAGCCTTCTTTGAGGTGTTTTAGACTTAAGCAAATTAAACTAGTTAAATAAAATTCAGTCTAAGCTAACTTTGATATGATGAAATTTTAGTGTTTTATCTTTTTTAGGAACTTTTTTTAGCTTAGTTTTCACAGCTCCATATTTTTAAGGGGAAAAAGCCCTGTACACAAGATTTTTGGTGTGCACTTCATTACCTTTCAAAAGGAAAACCCGCTGTAAAATCCAGTATATACTTGATCTTACCTGGTTTTCAATTCTGTAGGTTTTGTAACAAAACCGTATGACAGACCATCCAGGGCTGCTGTGAGAAAGTGAGCGAAGCTTATCTGGTTTTGCTTCCTAGCTTTCTTTAAAAGAGAACCCTTGAGCTTCCATTATATAATGGGTCAAATATATTCGAAGGTATACCTCATTGTTAATATAAAGACACATGAACATGGCAATTCAGAGTACAAACGATAAAAACTGCGAATTACACCTATCACGTAACAAATACAGGAAAGGATCCTGGCAACTCATAAGGGAGTATTTAATTTTGGTTTGTCTCTTAACTTTGAGCTTTAGGATGAGATATTTTTATCATATGTTTATATGTCAGTTTATCATTTATTTCATGTATGCTTAGTGACAGACACATGAAGAGTATGAGTATTTTCTTCATGATTTAATAATGTTATCCATTTGATCTTGCCAGTTTTACTGACTTCTTGCCTATATGGATTTTTTATAACCTTTGATCACTTTAATGACTGCCAGTTGAGGGCAATCGACAAAGCTGATAGATAGTACGGGCTTATATAGTTTTTAATAGTTTCAGGGATAGAGAAACAAGAAACTTATCTGTTTTTACAAAAATAATGTACAGAAAATATCTGGAAAGATGATATTATTTTGGATTTTTCTCAGGTATACTGGGGATTTTTACCAAAAGTTTCATTGTTAATGGCCAAGAGAAAAGGAGGTTATCTCTGGAGATTTCACTGATGAGCTTTGAAGAATTGTGTATTGTTTCTGCCTATTTTAGGTTCTCTTGCTAACCAGGTTCAGTTCTCACTGTCAGTATTATCAGATACTTTGCTCTTGATGACTTCCAGTTCTTCATTCCTAAGTTTAAATTGATACTTCCTATGTATTAACATGACGGTGAGGATTCAAGTACTGTATGGACCGCATGGTCAGTTGAGTGGCGACAGCTAGCTACTCAGCCACTGTTCTGTGCTTCTCTTATGACTCTCGGTCAGTGCCAGGACTCTTGTCAAGTTTATATTAAATGAGGAACTGACTACTTGACCTGAAGTTTGAGAAGTTAGTATTAGCAGGGGGATCTTCGAGGAGGATGAAGTTTCATGGTATACGGAAGATAAGCATTGTGGACGTGGGGAATTGTCTGTGGTTAACTGTGGAGGGCAAATCATTCCCTTATAATGACTACCTTGGTCTTTCCTGCTCTGTCTGCAGGTGAGCGGCCCTTCCACTGTAACCAGTGCGGAGCTTCTTTTACCCAGAAGGGCAACCTTCTAAGGCACATAAAGTTACACTCTGGAGAGAAGCCGTTCAAATGTCCTTTCTGTAGCTATGCTTGTAGAAGAAGGGACGCTCTCACAGGACACCTCAGGACCCACTCTGGTAAGTGCCACCAAGTCAAAGCTGAAGTGCAGAAGTATTGCAGCATGACATTAAGAGAGCCTTGCATGCATGTCTGTTGGTATTGGTCGCATTTGGAGGATGCACATGGGTCTTCATAGTTCAACAGGCTTGAAAGGGGCACTGCCACTGAAGAGTGTCTTGTAATAGAACATAAATGTTCTTTAACTTTGAAGTTTCTTAATTATGTTAAATCAAGGGTTACTGGAGCTTAGTGAAGTGTCACATTTTCTGAAGTTTCCAGAAACCTGAAGATTCCAGAAACCCTGAAAGCTGTAGAGCTTCTTATTCAATTCAGTAGTGCTCAGGCTTAGATCTCAGTGAGAAACCAAATATTGTTCTTAAATGTGGAAGTACTGTACTCATGAGAAGATTGGCTGGTGGAGGAATTTAAATCTTGGGTTTTTAACTCTCCTTGCTTTGCTAGCTTTCCAACTGTGGTCTTTGGGAAAGAGCTGAACATTTTATCTGCTTCATAAATGATTCAATGATCTAGAATGTTTAATGTGCTAAGAAAATACTAGAATATCAATACATAAATGAGGAAGAAGAGTCAGAAATATGAATGAATTTCAGTTGATTTCAACATAAATTGCCAGTTCTGGGACATTAGAAAAAGAAAATTACAATAAAATATTCTGTGTATACATTGTCTATGAGGACATGTTAAATTTTAGTTTTAATATGAAGATCTGAGAAAGTGATATTCTCATGTGCATTGACGTGTCATATTACTTAATGCTGTGGAACGTGTGGGAAGGCTTGAGCATATTAGTCCCCCTTACATCTTTTTGCTCTTCTTAAGGCTGAACTTAATTTTTAAGTTAAATATTAATTATAAAAAGCAATATTAAACATTAACTGTTAAATTTGGGACATCCATAAAAGCTAAATTAATGTGCATATGAAAACAAAATATTCTAAGAATACATTTTATTTTCCTTCCTACCTGAAAAATAATTCACTTGTCATATATTTTTCAAATATTATGCTACTCTAGTTATCATTTACAGTGGTTTATTTGATTATGAAAATATGGTAAGTTGAGGCAGTATTTGTATTTCCTTCAGCTTCCTGTATATTCTAATTCATTGAGGTCTTACTGAACTAAGGACTATGCACCTCATAGGAGTTCATGAGTATGGCATTTTGCCTCAGCTTCATAAAATAATTGTAAACATCTTAACTCTTTTGTTCTCAGACTCATATATAAAGGCTATCTTAGGCCATGTGCTGCATCCGTACAGCATACTCAGCCATGCCTCGACGGCAGCCATGCAGAAGCCTTCCCAGTGATGGGCCATTTACCACTCCACTTAGCCAGCTGATTGAGGATGATAGAACATGAATGAATTCTATAGATTTGAGTCTGTTATATTTCTTCCTATCAAAAAATGTTGTTTGTTGGAGGCAGTGTGATGAGGGGTATCACTGGTAACTGGTGAGCTGTTCTGCTAAATCCACTCAGGAAGCAGCTTAGGGAGGGATGGCAAGTCCTTCTCAAACATCTTTCTGTTCCTATGAGGATGAATCTACCCCTTCTCCATGTTGGAAGGAGTCTGGTATGACCAACGTGATACTACTGTCTGGTTGACCACTTGGGGACTATCAGGGACTCAGCACTGAAAAATTCTGAGCTCAGCGGTATAGCAGCTGCATCAGTTACAAGGGAGAGGGTGTACGTGTAGCTGAATTCATGCCTTCAATCCTTGCTTCTGTTATCATTAGAAAACTGGACCATTGAGCAGATCCTAGGGTAGTAAGGTAAACGCTTTGACGGATGTCCCTAAGAAGCTTTGCTTTGTCCGCCTTCCTAGGAGCCTTCTCCATAGTGAATTCATTTAAGAAGAGATTAGCGTAGGATACCATATTAGCATATTTTGTTCAATTCTGAGGGTTACATCTGTATAACTCTCCCTAGACCTGTATCACCAGTCTTCTGTTTTGATGGCCATATGGCCATGTGATGTGTCATTTCCTTAGGCTATCTCTTCTTCCATGTATAGTATACAGTCAAAAGGACTTGGAATTCAGGCAGCTGAGAAATCTCTTTTCCATTATGTCAAGACTGGCTTCTCTAAAGTGGACCTGAAAACACAATTGTCATAGCTAGCACCAAGTGCTATGCAATTCATTTACAAACTAGACCCACATTTCCTTCTATATAAGCATTATTGATAACATGCCATAAGGTGATTGATGTAGGTTGAAGGGGACAGATTGTGTAGTAGCAGTTACCATGGACACCTGAACCACTTGCTCTTGAAGCATCTTTTGTTCTCCAAGTACGTGGTCCAAGTTCATTGAACAGTGAAATACCATTATATCTGTCTTCTGTTATGTTATGATTTATCAGACAATACCTAGTTCATAGAGTGTGATTTGAGCTAGCATAATTAGCATTACTAACAAATGAAGAGCTTCTGTTTAAATAGGGAATAGCTATTGGTCAAAGATCTTGATAACAAAACCATTAGAGCTTGTCAATCTGAACCTCACCTGACAAGAGTGTCATATAGCACCTCTTGTCCCCACCGATTTTTCCAGAAATAATTGTGTACTGGATTTTAAAAAGCCAAGACTGTAAAGTATAGTTTTCATCATGAGAGTATATTGCAGGTCCCCCTTTGCTCCAAGTTCCCCTCAAAACTGGCAGCCCAGCTTACTTAGGGCACATGTCAAAGTAGCATAGTCATGTGTGTGTTCTGCTACTTCCAATATCGAGAGACCACCAAGGATTGTAAAACTGCAGGTTACAGAAATCTATCACAAGGCATAGAAGTTCTATATCCATTAGCCCAGAGCACTAGGCTCATATTTCACCAGTGCAGAATGTCCTTAGATCCTAGAGGGTTTATCCACAGTCCTCTAGTGCTTATCTTAGGACTCATAATGGATCTTTGCTTCTTTCTGGTTACCAAGTCCAGCTGCAGCAGCGTCATGTTCACTAGTAGCTTGTCTCATGGTAGGTGGAGATGAAAATTTCTCCAGACTCTTATCATCATGAGCGTTAACAAGGTAAGCATGTGAAAGTATGCTGTCCCTGCAGTCAGAGGGCACACTGCTTCTGAATAGCTTTGTTGATAAGAGCTGTTTTACAAAGAAATCATGTTGGCTCCACTCCTGAGGGCAGTGACTAGGGCAAAGACTTTACTGTGAATGACATTGGATTTGGGCGTTATGGTGTGATTAAGTCCACACTCAGTCCACAGACCCCGCTACGTGTTGGTTCACCCTTCTACGCAATTTAATAGGTGTATGACATGGTTTTCTACTCACACTCTTCCCATTTTCCAATGCGTTCTCAGCCTCACCCACAGATGCATGGCTTTTCCCCTGTCACTGCCCCATGATCAAGAATTAGTAGTTTCCATATTGCTCATTTATACAGCAGTGCAGTTTCACAGACCTACAAATCAGACTTTGGGAGTAGCCCTCAGCCTTATTTGCTCTAGGTTTAGGGAAAACAAGGTGCTTTAAAGCAGATAAACTCTCCCTCATTCCACCTTTGGTGTACTGGAGCATTGAAGGCTTTTATTTTGTATTTTCATTTTCTGTGTCCCTTAGAGCCATTAAAACGCCCTTGTCATAAGGAAGCCTTACTCTCTCTACTCATCACTATACATGTACTAGCATGTAGATGCCAGAGTTTCCCAGTCCTTACCCTAGCCACGTCATTCTGTGCTACCAGCAGTAACTGAAGGTCAGAGTTCTATTTTAACCAATTGTGCAGCCCTAGGCCATTTCTATATCCATAACTCTTGCTGTACGCTACGGATCCCAACTGTGAAACAATGCAGCACTCAATGGAGACCGTTAAAGGGCATACCTTTGCAAGAGGATGGTTAGGCGTAAGGAAAACTAATACGATTAATGGTACACTGAGGCCTTGAATGAACGATTGCAAGGTGCCATACCTGCACTAGCCTGAAGGGCAAGGGACCAAGGAGGCACGGGAAGTAAGGAGCAAGGGCTGGAGGGCTGATCTGGAGTGGAGGAAAACAGCCCCTACCAACCTGTGACATGGCGCATACAATCTGACTCTCCATCTTCCCATGTCCTTCTCCTTCCTCATCTTGACTATATGTAACCGGAAGTGAGGGCAGGAGCCTTTTGAAAAAGTAGAAGTGAGCTTTCTGCGGAAACAGCTCCGAGCAAAGAAGCTGAGGAAAGGGTTGTGGAAAGCAAAGATGTGAACTCACACTTAGGGACTGGCGCTTTACAGTGACTTTCCATCTCACTGCCGTTCTGATGGCTCGTATCCTTGCTAGAAAGAACTTTTATTGCCCTCCTCTCTGGGTAACAACTGCCCACTGTTCTACTGTATTCAATATGCACATTGGATATTAGTACCACAGATCTGCTTCCTGCGTTATAGATTTGAAACTTTTCTATATTGATTTCAGTTAGTAGTTGGTAGCAATAGGCCAAGTACTGGTAAGCATTATATATTCCTTTCACAAATATTCTAGTTTAAGAAAGGAAACACTTAAAATTTGTCTGGAATACAGAGTTAGTAGATATATATATATATATATA
>JADRCH010000006.1:16364935-16378108 GCA_019843965.1 Rhynchomys soricoides | reverse complement strand
ATATATATATATATATATAGCCTTGTATGATAACTATATACTCTACTTTTCAATGTGGTGTTCACATGTTTTAAAGGACACAACATCGTCATTGCATTGCATTGCATTGCATGCGTATTGAGACATACGCATTGTCTCAATAGTGAGGACTTATAAGTAACCTAGCATTTATGGGCAATCATGCCTCAGCCCTGTACTAAGCAGTCTGTGGATTATTTAATTAAAACTCTTTGTTTTACATCAGGAAGTGATATTCATATTAGCAAGTCTACTAACGGGGAGAATACTTCTAATGAAAAAACTGCATTAAAACATATAAATAGTGTGTGTGTGTTTTGTGTGTGTGTGTATGTATGTGTGTGTGTGTGTGTATGTGTGTGTGTGTGCGCGTGCTTCATGTTGCGTCTTTAGGTACAAAGCCAGGCCCTTTTCTTTCAAAGTGGGACTTAGATTTAGATTTTCTTTTTACCCTAAACTGCACCTATAATGCCTCATCTATAATTACATTTTTCAGACTTTTAAAGAGTTTAAAGATCTTTGTGAAGCAATCTGGTTAATTCTTGGTAACTTTTCAGTAAACTGTATCTTTGCCCACCATTCAATTTGTTAACAATATCATTATTGGGTCATCTTTTGAATCTTTCCAAAGTGGTGAAAATGACTCTAATGAAAATCTTTCTTGTAATGATTGGAAACTGAATACATGAGGGATCATTTGATTATAATTACAGGTATATAGCTGACATGGATAGGTTAGGTTCCAGTCATCCTTAACTCTTGTGGGGGGGGGTATGTGACTGCGACGGTCCTCATGACATGGCAATCATGTGCATGTCAGAGAAGAACCTCAGGGGCTGATCCTCACCTTCAACCTTGCTCTCTTCTGTTCCTCACAGCTGCATGTCCCAGGCCAGCCAGCTGGCTCAGAAGTCTGCCTGCATCCCACTGATGGGGCATTAGGATTATAAACGTGCAGTACCATGCCAGTCTTTCTCGATTCTAGGGACTCGGGTCCTAATGCTTGCACAATGAGTACTTTAGCTATTAAACCTTCTCCCCAGTGCCCATATTTAACTCTTAAAAGGATAGTAACATTTGGGTTACTCATCAACATGTCAACAGAGAAACTAAAGAGACAGTGACAGGCATTTAGCTAAGAGAATATCTTGCTGTTATTCCTATCATGCTGGGGAAGAGGCTGAGGCAGAGAGAGAATTCAAACCAAGCCAGTCAGACTCCAAAGCATGTGCCCTTTACTGCTATGTGATGTAAGGAACTGCCAGTAGAATGGTCTTAAGTTACTACCTATGACAAAGGAAAGAAAGAGGATGGCTCATGCATGTGCCCTGTAAGACAGTCAGTCAGGCATTTGGGCTCAGGTATGCAGTTGCTGGAATTGAGCTGTGTCAGCTTGTCAAGTTATTCCCTTCATCTTCTCAGTCTCCCTGGGCTGCTCTTAGCCCTGATGCTGAATGTGTGGTGTTAACTTTGCAGCTTGTGACCTAGCCTAAAAGAGTACTCTCTGGTCTTCCAAACTTAGGTTTTTGGCTTTTCCAGTTTATTGGAACTTTTAACATGGTCATGTAGGAAATATTAAACAAAGATTTCCACAGTGCCCGTCTTGTTTTTCTGCCCCCCCCCCCAATCCCCAGATCTACGAGGATAACTTACTCATAGAAATTCACATGCTACTAGAGTGAAAGAAAGGCCTGGAAAGGTGGCTCAGTGGTTAAAAGCTCTTGTTGCTCTTCTGGAGGGCCCAAGTTCAAATCTGTACTCCTTGTCCCAGGGAATCAACTCTAATTGCTTCAGAGGGCACTGCATGTACACAGAGCACAGATGTACATGCAGCCAAAAAGCCCATACACATAATTTCTTTTCAATAAAAGAAAAAGAAAGATAAAAAAGAAAAGAGAGCAATGAAGAACTACCATGCATTATCCATTAGCTAAAGATCAAGGGCAAGTTTTTCAGTGCACTGAGAACTGAACTACACTTTGAAAAAGATGTTCCAGATTTGTATTACATGGAGTTGTAGAAGAATTGAAGATGCTAGCCCAGTCTTAAGCTCTTGCTCTCAAGAAATCTTGAGACATCCTTACAATCCACATATTTCTATATAATTATACCATAGTGTAATTTTTATTTGATTTAGTATCAAGGCAGGTGCCAGTTCTCCTACTCCAAAAACAATTTGTATTACTTTTGTGGTTAGATTTTTTAGTTTAACAAATTATTGTAACTCCTTTGTAGATACTAAATGGCATGTTGACTATTTTATATTTTGTCCTTTTAGATATTACAGCCATTACTTTGTGGAAATAGTATTATAGTTAAATCCTTATTTAATAAAAATATCTAACACACATGCTATTTTTCAAAATATTATAGCTAGAATTATATATATATTTTTATAGTTAATACTTTAATATTCTTGTATACATACCCACATATAGACACACAAGTAGTCTTAATTTTAAATAAATAAATGTAAAGGGAAAAGCAAAAAGTTTTTTAAATAAATGATTATATATATGTGGGTGTGTGTGTGTGTCTGTTTACAACACATTTTCTAAGTCATAAAGTAAAAAAATGATGGTAAGAATTCCCTGACAGGGTCATTAATATTTTTATTGGTTATTTTATTTATTTACATTTTAAGTGTTATTCCCCCTTCCCAGTTTACCCTCCACAAACCCCCATCCTCTTTCCCCTCCTCCTTCCTCTATGAGTGTGCTCCCCACCTGCCCACCCACTCCTGTTTCAGTGCCCTAGCATTCCCCTACCCTGGGGCATCAAGCCTCCACAGGACCAAGGGGCTCCCCCCCCACCCCCAGTGATGCCCGATAAGGCAATCCTCTGCTACATATACAGCTGGAGCTATGGGTTACCCCATGTGTACTATATGAAAAATTTAGTATTGGAGCTGGAGAGATAGACCAGTGGTTAACAGCACTGGCTGTTTTTCAGAGGACCCAGGTTCAATTCCCAGTACCCACATGGTAGCTGTCAACTGTCTACAACTCCAGTTTTCGGGGATCCAAAGCCCTATTCTGTTCTTTGTGAGCACCGAGAGTGCACACTGTGCATAAAATAAGTGTAGGCAAAATACTCATTTATATAAAATAAATTTTAAAAATTACCTTTGACCATGGACTGGTGATATATTCTTTTTACTATGAGAGAGATTGTTAAAACAATGGAATCACTTAAAAACATTTATAAGAAGACTGTTAGTACTCAAGGAAATTTACTTACTGTCTAGTGAAATCTAAATATAAGCCAAAATACTCCTTGGCATGCCATTAGGTCAGACACTGAGTTACATTTCAACCATATATGTGAGGAAGAAATTAAAAAGCAGATCAGCAAAGGAATCATTTTAATTCAGGGTTTGACCCTCATTTTAATAATGAAATCAACTCATGTCTGCAGCAACACTTTTCCATTAAATTCTAAGTAAAATATTGATGTTCACTTTAAAATTGTTCAGCATATCATTCTCTTTGCACATATCTCTTAAAATAAATGTATCTTGAAACTTACTTCGCCTTATGTACCCTCATCATCACCTACCCTGACTACAGCAAGCCCTTCCAGTGGTAAAGTCGCATGACTTGTGGCAAGTAAGCCTGAATAAATACTGAATTTATTTCTAAAGACTAAAAATGTTGGAGGTTTCTTTTTTTACAATGCTTTACGACCTCCCAATATTTGACATTTTTTAGCTCAAGAAATTTGTTATTTATGTCTAATTGTCGGTTTAAAGCAATTTTGTCCTATAAAAGGGAACCAGACCAGATGTGCCACACAAATGCCCATCTGTTAAAACATCTTCCTCCCTATTGTACATTTGAAATTTTTTCAAAGAAGAACTGTCTTGATTACTCATGTCCTTGTTATTTTAAGGGCTATGTGATACACACACACTCACACACACACACACACACAAATCAGAATCATCAGATGCTTATGGTTTTTTTCTAATGATTAAATCCAATGATTTAAATAAAATGATTTAAAAATAGCAAATAGTGCAATGATTGTTAAAAACCTAATTTCCCAGTAAAAACTATCTCATTTATACAAGTTGAATAATTACACCTTTATTATGAGAATCCCTCTGGAATTCAATCTTATGACTTACACTTCCTTTGAATATATTTGCAAGTTTTCCTCTATTGGGCTGATAAAGGAATCCACGGGGATTATAAAGGTATAGGCTTCTTGTCCCCAGAGAATTGGATAAAACATTTGGCCTTTTTCACTTACAATTCTCAAAAACTCTGAAGTGTTATCTGGCTTGGATGGAGAGAGCAACTTTTGTCTGTATTGCTAAAGATATAATGTCAATTGCTCTAATTATAAATCTCATACAAAACAGTGTATTGACTATGTCAAATGTAATTCATTATGTTTCTCTCTCCTCTCTCTCTCTCTCTGTCTCTGTGTGTGTGTGTACGTTTGTGTGCATGTGAGTGTGTGTGTGTGTGTGTGTGTATAAATGTAATTATCCACTGGGACCTGAGGTCACTGATTAGAATAAACTGGCTAGGCAGCTTGTCCCAGGGATCCACTTGTTTCTGCCATCACTTCAATCACCAGCACTGTGCTTACAGACATGAATTGCCATTCCTGGCTTATTACATGGGTACTGGGGATCTGAGCTCAGATCCTAATGCTTCTGAGTACTTTGCCAACTGAGTCAGTGTTTCAGCCCAAAAGACTTCATTCTTTAAAGCACAGATCCAGTAGTCAATATTTTAGTCACATTAGGTTAAATGATGCCAGCTAGTACAACTCAGATTTATGGTGACAGTGTGTTTTAAAGGTAGCATAAATTGTTCTGCAGGTATCCTATGAGAAAGCACTGTTTGAAACTGACCTTAGGCCAGCACCTGGCCTATTTTCTAGGTTAGCTCCCAAGTGTGAACTTTCCTCACCCTCTCCCCGTCCTTTCCTTTCTGGGGGTGGTTGATAGAACTGGATTACACTGATAATCACACAAACAGTATCAGTTGCACACATACTTTGCATAACCATGGAGTTCAGAGTCCACCCATCCAGCCCTGATAATGACACCCCGGTGCCTCTGCCTTCTGCACCAAGGAGAGGTGATGCGATTCGGTTGCTTTTCCCCGACAGAAGGCTGTGACCACCAGATAAGAGCCACTTTGGGTCACACCAGCGGGTATGACAATCTGTCAAAGTTGACCAAGTCAAACTCCTCTTTTCCCACCCATGGTAATGACTATTACCTGTCTATGTCACCTCATACCCATGGTAATAACCATTACCTATCTAAGTCACCTCATACTTCTTTAGAAAGCAAATCCTAACTTTATCAGCACAAGCCACCCTGTCTTACAGGTAGAAGTGGTTGTCCTACTTTGAACCTTCCTGTAACGTGTCTAGAAAAAAAAAATCTTCATGAGAAGTTTCTTCCGTAGTACATTTTCTTCTCATGAAACTATTTTCGTTTCATTTTAGTGTGAATACATTTGTTATATCCACTTGGATCCTGTTCCTCCCTTCTCTGGTCTCATGAGCTCTAGAGAAACCAGAAGGACTCATGGAGCACTTTGTCATTGTTCTGAATACTCTACAGACATTGATCTTGTTCCAGGGATTGCTAGCAGTTCTGAGCTTCTGTGGGTGCTGGCACAGACACTCTTAACCCTAAGTAGTTACCGTTTTACATCTTCCTGGTAACACGTGCAGGACTCGAACAGAAGTACAGAGGCTCCACAGCAGTCTCAACTCACCATAGTGGGGGATTATTTGGGATGATTGATTGATTGATTGATTTTTGTAGCTAACTCCATTCATTATGTTCCTTAATTGAACATAGTAGTCAAAGACCCTCTTCTTCTATAGCCGGTTGTATCCCGGGAGAAAAGTCAAGCAAATAAACACACAGCAGAGTTCACTCTCACCATGTAAATGTTTAAAATGTGACTGAAATGTCATTCACAGCATAAATCATCAGTCAGTGCTATCCCTGTATAGTGCAATATGGTTAACCTAGGATTCATACAGGGTCTGTCTTAAGACTAGAATTTGAATGTGCGCACACACACACACACACACGCACACACACACACTTTTCACACTTTATATAATGACTTAAATGAAATCAACTTACCTGCTTTCAGACAAATGCTTTTTTGGACATCTGTTTGCCGAGTATATTGCTTTCTTGTAACGTTGGATATTATAGTACTTCAGCATGAGACCAGAAAGAGCAGTTTAAGAAGAGAAATTACATGGGCCATGGATTTAGCTCAGTTGGTATAGAATATAAGAGTTCTGGAACCCACATAAAAGTTAGGTGTGATAGCATGGGCGGGAATATCCCTGTGGTTTGTCATACATTCTATCCTGATCAGTGAGTTCTGCATCCCGGTGGGAGACTCTGTCCTAACAGACAAAGATAGCTCCTAAGGAGCAACACATGAGGTTGTGCCCTTGATTCTGAGAGTACATGTGCACACACTGTGCCCAAATGAAGAAAAATAGAAGTTGCATCAAAAGGAAAGTTCATAGGATTGGATTATTTATTAAAGTCTAGAAAGTTCTTAATTAGTTTCCTATTGTCCTTCCTTCAGTGCATGTTTCATATATGTATAATAATGACAAGTATCAACTCTATCTCCTTCTTTCTTAGATTTTCCTGTAGCCCCTCCCTGCTGTGTTGTAGCTTTCTATACCTTTGCAGTTTCTCTAGCTCCTTTCCTCACTTGCACGAATCAGTAAAGCAATTTATAATACAATATGATGAAAATAGGTCCATCGCTCCAAACTCCTTATGGTTAATAATGGTAGGATA
Source organism: Rhynchomys soricoides (assembly GCA_019843965.1). Classification (NCBI taxonomy): domain Eukaryota; kingdom Metazoa; phylum Chordata; class Mammalia; order Rodentia; family Muridae; genus Rhynchomys; species Rhynchomys soricoides. The sequence goes on along the minus strand of JADRCH010000006.1, from coordinate 16,371,279 downwards.
TTTTACCACTTTACGGGTGTCTCTTTTCAACAGCTGTAACATTTGAGGTATCTAAACTTTGGCATCTGTTTGTTGCATAAATAATTCATTGAGAAGTCAAAAGTAAACAATAAAGTAAGACATTTTACGTAGTACAGAGGAATGCAGGTACCACCGTTCCTAGAGTGCCTTACAGTGGGCAGTTCGGTTCATTTTGCTTCCTAATTTAGGCATTCAGTGCAAGGAACCTGGGGAACATTGTCACTTGAACAAAGTGATATATAAGTAGATACCAAAAATTTGGACTTTTCTGAAAATAATCTTCCATGAGTCTACTTTTACTGAGTTATGTCAATTCTTCTTCACAGTGGACAAAAAGGAAAATGGAGGTATGTTCTTTATCTTCCATAAGTCTGACTGGTCTAGTTTCAAAGGCCCCATTCAGAGTTGGTTTGTTTGTTTCCTAGTATGTATGATTGCTCTGTTCTTATTTTTTGTGGTTTGTGTTTTGATTTTGTTTGGTGGTGCTGGGAATTGGAGCTAGAGTCGCATGCTGGGCAATTGGTCCACCTATGCTTTATACTCCAGCTCATGTATCACCTGCCCTTGTAGGTATAATTTCCCCTACTGATTGTGTCTTTTGTAAGTTTTTAGCTGAATTTGGAAGACAATGTTATGAACATTATTACCAGTGGAAATGTTGGAATGATAAGAGTTAGCTTTTTTAATGCAGGGATGATGTCTGTCTTGTTATCTTATTCATCATATATAAGAGATGCGCATAACACACATTGATGGGAAGATGAAAGGAGCATAATTCTTAAACCTCATAAGGTCTTACATAAGAAAAATAAAGTGCATTAATGAGAGCACCCTGGGCCTGCTCATTATTAGGCATTTTCCCAAAACATATGCACAGGCTATTTTGGGGAGAAATTATTGGTTGTCAAAATAGAAAAGTATGTTTGTCGTAATTGGGGAAAACATTGGGTCACATAAATATTGTTTCTTTGCTTCCTGTCTTGTTATAAGGACTCTAAACATCTTTTCCTTACACACACACACACACACACACACACACACACACACTCCTGTGAATCAGCCTAATTTAAATATACCTCTCATATACCTACTTAAGCATTTAACATTCTTCCCTCCAGACCACGCCACCACACGAGTAAACTTTCTGGAGAGAGGAAAGTTATTTATGATAAATTTTGACTGACATCTAATTATAGTGACATTATTTAATATAACAAGGATTCTCTGAGAAAAAATAGCTCACTTTTCAGGTATAGACTTGTTTCCTTTCTAAAGCACTTAATCATTGTATTCAAAAATATCTAAAGTCATCAATACTTGTACAGATTTAGGGTTTTGGGGGTGGGGAGATGTGAACATTTCTAAAGCATTCTGTATCAGTCAATATTTTAAAGGTTGGTAAGGTAAAATAAATTACAGATAGGAAAGACATCAAGTTTCTGACTACATGAAAATAAAAATCCAAAAATCTCAGAAAAGAAGAGTTTGTTAGCTATTTATTACACTAATTCAAACAGAGTATAACAATTTGTACAATTTGTACCGTTTTAGTGATAATCTTTCTTTGGGTTAATTTATAACTCTGCAAGCAATTATCAAGTTATCTTTCAGTTTCATTCCAATTATCAAGAATACTTCTATTCCTAAAAGTATTCATAAGTGGATATATTCAGTTTTACTAAAATAATATAAATATAATATCTAATTAATGCCCTCTCTCTGATTGTGTCTATCTTGAAATGGTAAATGTATGTTGTGCATAATAGATGTTTTTCTTTGTGTGTTTCTACCTGTGTAGAGATACTTACGTTGTATAAATAATGAGAAATTTACCAATGTATTTGTAGATTATAATGTGTTTTATACATTCACTAGAAAAACTACTAAACTGTACTTTTCAAGAAAATATAAGTAAAGCAGACTTGGTTGGGCTATACATGCCTTTCTGACACCCCATAAATCTACAGTCAACATTCTGCTTCAAAGCCCTTTATGGGACATTTTTTTTTAGCTTGTTCTTATTTTTACATAGGCTTAAGAGAGTTCTAATACACAGGAACAGCTAATTATTTCTAATTGCTTATCAAGACAGATAGGGAAATCACTGCTAAGCCATAGGCCAATTCATACCTTTGCTTTATTTCACCTCGTTTTCTAAATTTCCAATTTCCTATTTATTCCTTAGGTTAGGAATTTGTGTTTACAGCTCTAACAGGTTACGTCAGTGAGTCTGTTATCATAGGATATTTTTCTAGAAGGACTGTATGTTAAAGGAAAGAGCAACAATAACTTTTGAAGCAGTTATAAGTGCTGGCCATATTGTCTTCTCTCTAAGAATCTTTGGTGTCGTAATTTATCTTCTTAGAATTATATTTATGAGAAACTTTGTGCCAATTACCTGAACTGCGTTGGTACTAAAATTTACAGAATTGGCCTGACTTCTTGGCATTTATTTGCATGTCTTCTCAGTATTCGACGGTTAAAACAGCAACTTTTGCTTCCAGCCATGGTGAATGTTGGAGCCATATTTGCACTCCCACCGTAATCCTCTAGAATATCACAAGGCCTATTAACCAAATTTTCCATAGAACAATAGGCAGTGTAGGACTTTGATGCCAGAGTGACAAAAAACAAAGATGTCAAGGACTATAAATTGTTCCAGCTGACTTTGTGGAGGCAGTTTCCATACAATCTCTCACCCAGAGAACCCAACTAGTTCCAGGCAGTTGAGCTGAACACAAGAGGCAGAGAGCAGCACATAGGAGGCTGCACAGAAAGAGGTATTACATTTGCATGTGGTCCACTTGACCTTTGGGCTAACTGGTGATCAGTTTTCCTGAAGCTTAGAAAATAACAACCAGAAGGCAGAGGACAAATACTTTTAGAGCTGACAGAAGGCTAGGAATGCTTAATTCTCACCCACCAAAGTGGAAAGATCTTGCTTTCTGTAGCATCCTGAAAGAGTCTAACCTGCCCATTTTATTATTCTCTGGGCCTTCCATAGACCACAAAAGCAAACTTTGAAAGGACCAAATTGATTCTAAACAGTGTAGCTATGTATGGGAACATGTCAACCTTTTAAAGAAAGACAACAAAATCTAAAACCCACTAATACAAAATTCACAATATCCAGCATCCTTTTATAAATATATACTGAAAAGGAAAAATATGTCCATAATTAGAGTAACAATTTCATAAATCCAGAGGCAGAAATGACTAAGGTGCTGGATATAGCAGTTAAAGTTGATAAAATAGCAACAGTAAATATACATGGTGTGTTCAGGATGGGGGGAAGAATCAGGATGCTAATGCAAGACCTGAGAGGGAAATGGAAGCCATTACATGCCTGTGTTAGAGACAAAGCAAATGCTCAGCACCATCTCTGCCTCCTTCTTAAACAATATAGAAAGAACAAGTTAAAACCAAGTATATATTAAGGAAAAGATACGGACAAGGACAAAAATAAGTAAGTATAAAACAGAGGGAAGGAGAGAAAGCTGATGAATGCAAAGGCTGATTTTATGAAAGGAGCCATTTTTAAAAGAGCCAAGATCAATCCATTCATAAGAGGAGATGCATATTGACTACACACAGACTGAAAGTACTATTTCTATTTAAGCCCTAGGTGCACTGGAAGCAAATGCAGAAGTAGTGTAAAGAGTTTTGTACAAATGCACTCAGTTAGGTGATGAAATTTCTGCTTTTCAAGGAATTTGTCAAAGTTCACTCATGAAGAACCAGATACTTTGGCTAACCTTTATTTACTTGGGAAATTGAAACAGGAATTTAAAACTGTCCCAAACCAAAAACTCCAAATGATGTTACTGGGAAGTTCTTAATTTGAAGAAATGCGGTGTACATGGGGAAAGTATCTGAGAAGTCAACTCTTCCAGAAATGAAAGAGGGTAGTGTTTGTAATTGAATTCTATGACTTCAGTTGGTGAAATTACATAGTACCAGTGTAATCCAGGTGAGTTCCGACTGCTAGCCAGGCACAGCTGTGACAAAAGCTGAAGTGTGTATAGCAGCAATTCCACTGGATATAGATGTGAAATTCTTTAATAAAAACTCAACAGAAAATTTTTGAAGAAAAATTCAAAATTTTCTGGTTAGAACACTTAAGATCTACACTCATAACAACTTTAAAAAATGAGTTAAACTATAGCCATCACAGACTACAGTAGCTCTTGTGAGCTTGATTCTAGAAAAAGATAACATATCAGTCAAATAGGATTTAGTACAAGAGTTTTCAAGTTGGTTTGACACTGGCTAGTAATCCATTCATAGAATTCTTTTAGTTATCTTATAAATAAAGAGCATGGTAAATCTTGATTTGCTGATTTATGTACAAAGAGAGTAGAATGGAATAGTCTAGAAATATACTACAGTAAGTGGGTGGTAGATTATCTTCATTGGGATGGATATTATTTTGCATCAGTGACATCAATAAAACAATAGATATCCCTATCTTCAAAATGTGAGATATAAATATATATATATTACACAAAAGAGTTACGACTTTTTGTTAAGAGTCACAGACTCTTTAATAACAACATGTATATAGCCATATATTTACATTACATCCTGTGTACATATGGGTGAACTTTTCATAAATATTATGTCTGATGCACATACATTTTAAGAGCTAAAGGGCATGCATCTAAATTCTAAATTAAAGACATGCAATTCATATTTTAGAAATACTCCAAATTAAAGACAAATGGATGTTAAGAGCTTTTCAGTAAGCAGGCTACATATAAAATCACATTTATGACAAGTATTTAAAAGAAAGTAAAGATTATTACTTCAGTGGAACAAAGCCTTCAAAACGTAAAGGGAAATTATTTCCAACTCAGAAATCCTATACTGAAGAAAGAGAGAGAAACACATTAGATTTAGGAAATCAGGGAGGCCAGTCAGAGAAACAATGACCAGTGTTAAGACTACAATTATACAATAATCTAAGAAATCTGTGGGTTCTGGTGACTTTAGAATACACCTAGCTGTGAGAAGGTAAGAAGGGATGGACACATGGCATAGATCTAAGACTGTTTTGGGATTTGAATATTTAGAATCATTATTATCAGGTGTGGAAGGGAAATCTGGTGAGGAGAGAGAAGGAACATCGGCCACAAGACCACAACAAGGAGTTTAAAAATCCCGTGTTAACTAGGAAAAAATAAAAATGGTGCAAGAACTGAAATGGAATTGGATTCAGCCATATAATATACTTTGATTAATATCTCCATTAAAAATGGACGTTTCCATTTTTATACTATTAATTTGAAATTTTCTTGTAATTTGAGATCAAAGAAGGCTTGAGAGGATGTTTATGGGGGGGGGGTTGGTAATTATTGTTGAATACTTACCAAAAGGTAATGTATCATCTCTCAACCTGATGGATAAAGACAAACATATACATCACTTAAAAATAGAATATAATCACTTTCTAGTTGGAATCACTTCTGTTGGAAAACTGCTTTGGGAATTATGATTAGATTGTGGGGACCAGGCAAGAAGGGCATAGTGTATTCTATTAACAGCTCTTAGTTTTGTTTGATTTTCTTTACATATTTTTTTTACATGTATAGCTGGTAAAAATAAAAATAATCATTAATAAAAACAGCAAAATAAACATGCTGGAGAGGTGACCCAGTGCTTAAGAGCAGTTGCTGTTCTTCCAGAGAACCCATGTTTGGTTCTCAGTACCCAAATAAAGGCTCACAACCACCACCTGTAATAAACGTTCCTACTTCAGACATGCCTTCCCATTCCATCTTATACTAAAGATTCCAAACGTTATACTAACACTCTGTTCTTTTACCCTACAAAACCTACCACAACCTGTAGTATATTGTTAGTAAATTAAGCCTAGATTCTTACCAAACTGTAATAGAAACATGAGATCCATGAGAATTTGTTCTGCTCTTTACAAGTCAGTCTTACTACTGACTGCTGGTCAGTACCCACTGTTCCTTTTGATAAATATGTATTCAATAAATGAGAGCTGTGAAAGAAGGCATAGACTATTTCCAGAGCGACTATCCTTGAGATAGAATAGTATTATAGCACAGTGTTTCAGAATCCAACATGTCACTCAATATTTGTTTAATTGGTATAAAGTGGAGACAAAGAGGTAATGAAATTGAGGAGGTGATACTTCTGAAACTCAATTTTAAAAGTTAATTTTTGACATCCCTATTGATGTTACTGACAACAGGATTGAATGAAGAGAAAAGACCAGTATTTGGTAAAATGGGAGAAGAATTAAAATGTGTGAGATAGGCTTCAAAAAGAAGAAGGAGAAGGAGAAGGAGAAGGAG
>JADRCH010000006.1:16060914-16364925 GCA_019843965.1 Rhynchomys soricoides | reverse complement strand
GAACGAAAGAGGGAAGCTAGGAAATGAGTTGATATCACTAAAAAGTTGTGACTCTATTGTCCACTTGACAGAGTAGGGAGTGACCCCACCTTGAAGGGTCATCTACAGTAGGTCAGCCTCTGAGCATGGCCCCAGGGATACATTAATGAGGTTCATTGATGTGGGAAGATCCATGCTAAAATGCTGTGGCATCACTTCCTGGGTTTGGATCCTTAAATGCATAAAATGGAAACAGAATGGTGAACAGCAGTGGTCATTACTCTCTGCTTCCTGGTTGCGGGGCCATGTGACGTTCCGCTGCTTTAAGTTCCCTGCCAGGCTGGATCGTGAGCTGAAATAAACTCTTCCATTGAGTTGCTTCTGTCTGAACATTTCATCATAGCAATAGGAAAAGAAACTCAGACAAAAGTATACTTGTCTTTCCTTATTCTTTTAACTGTACAGCATAAACTGGGAAAGTACAGAGGTTAGAAACATAGCATAGAACCATATTTCAGTTAGGTTGGCATTATATAAATGATGCTTAAAGTAATGTGGAGAAATTATGTTGAAAAACACATAGGATATCATAAGATCCAGCGTATCAGTAACTGAACTGTTTCACAGTGGACTATACTTGCAATGTCAAGTGTGTGACATTAAAAGTATTAATTGGTTAGACCTATTCAGTATAATGCCATCCGTTTCTATGGTAATTGAAAATGAGAATATCGTTAGGTAGTGCCGCATCTTGCAATATGCTTACATGTAGATACATACTACTTAAACTGTTTTTGTCTAAAAATAGTTTCTTATCTGTTAATACTCTCACAGAAGACTATGCTCTACACCTATATTAACAGCTACCTCCCAGAAATAGAACCATGAGTACCTAGTTTTCAAAAGTAGAAATTTTTCTCTGGTATTTTTAAATCTTGCCTTAGATCACTTTTGTCAAAAATGCTATATTAAATTTACATTTTCTAATGATTTGTTTTAATGAGTGTGTAGAGTGAATAAAATCCACAGTTTAAGCTTGGTTTTGTGGTTTTCCTAATGAGCAGTGCAAAGGTTAGGCAACTGTGATCACTTCTCCTTGGTACAGTATTACAGTTTCTCCCGTGACCAGTGTCATCACCTGGGTGTGTAAGGTGGTGTAAGGTATAAGGTGTAAGACAGTGAGGATCTTCTGTTTGTTCTCCAGGCAAAACTAAGTGATTCCTCAGGGAGTCAAATGAGGTTAACTGGCCTCATTCAAACTGTCCTTCAAAGCTGAGAACTCTGGCACCAGACACTTACTGGTGTCTGTTATTCAGGATCCATGTCAAACCAAGAACCAAAGTGCTCATGACAGCTGTATGGATGATCCTGTCTTAAAACATCCCTCAACCAACAAGGTTATTTTTTTCTTTTCTATAAGTTTTTCAAAGTTGTTCCCCATAAACAACACACTGTATATTTTAGTAGCTTTATTGAAATAATGGCCTCCTGACTATTAGGAAAAATTCTCTTCCATAATTCAATATACTTTGGAAGATACTATTATTGTGGTAAGTAAACATGTCAGTGCTTCAGTGGTTCTTGTTAATAATCCAACTCAGAGTACCTTGGACAGTAATTCTTGCTATCACAAAGGCAGGATCTGCACAGAAGAGCAAATACACTTGTTGCAAAGTTTTACTGTGTGAGCAATTACTATCCAGTGTAAAGAAAAGAGAAACTATCTCCCTACTTATGTCTATAATATTTTAAATGCTTGGATTCTTTTTAATTTTCTTGGTACCCATGAATAATCTCTTTTTCTTTTAAACAGTGGTATTTCAATTTGCTGAATTTTTAGTTTCTCTTCAGAGAAATTCTCAGCTCTTACTAACACTCATATATGCATGAGCATACACATACACACCTTAATTACCATGTATGTAAGATAGCCCTGATATGTCTTTTTAATGAGTGAAACCTGGCATAGCTGTATAAAGGTCAATGTGTTAAGAATCACATAATGTAAAAATTGATCATCAGCCACCATGGATGAGAATAAAGAGAACACAGTCAGACCATGAGTTGATTCAGTATTTCCCCTACTCTTGTGATCATCCTACCTTCTTGCTATTTTTCATTTTGCTAAACAATTTATGGTTTTTGCCTAAATTGGAGTGTGGAGGTGGAAGAGACTGTCTGAAGAGTGTATAAATGTTTCTTCCAAACTACCAGAAGCTAGCGGTTCATTTGCTGAGGAGCGGAGTACACTAACCTTGACTCTCTTCACAGTGGGTAAACCTCACAAGTGTAACTACTGTGGCCGAAGCTACAAGCAGCGGAGCTCACTGGAGGAACACAAGGAACGCTGTCACAACTATCTCCAGAATGTCAGCATGGAGGCTGCCGGGCAGGTCATGAGTCACCATGGTGGGTAATAACACATTTATGGCCTTTCTTTCCTCCTCTTCTGCTTTCTTTAGTTCTTCTCATGGGTTAGACCGTTCCATCTCCCTTTCTACATGAAGACAAAACCTGACTGTTTCTCACAGTTTTCAACCACGTTTACTGTGTATGGGATTATCTCCCTCAGCAGTTGACATGAGCTGTTTTGGAACACACTGAGAACAAGATGATTGAGTTTCTGTGGCACTCCCAAATCAGTTCTGATAGCATGTGTTTGAATTAACACAACAGTGACATCCAGCATTAAAGCTGCACTAAAATGCCACAGGAAAGTACTGCTTAGTTGTCTCCTGAATTTCTCCGTGGAAATAGTTCAGTGTGAGTCTTTGAGTTCCCAGAGGGAGCGCAGAGTCTATTAACACTACAGCTTCTCTCAGAGATGCACCATCAGTGAGACAACTTGAAATTTTGCCCCATCATTTATTTGAGAATTTGGTACTTTTACTTTAGACATATATAAGAAACAACCTTGATCAAAATTTGACCCCTCAGCTTCCCCCTAAAACATACTCTGTCAGAGAAACATCTCGATCCTAACAATACACTCCAGCAGTGTGGAAGGTGCTCCTGATGGTGTGGCAGTTCCTACAAAGCTAATTCAGCTAATCAGTCTTGCAAAAGAGAGCAATGAATTCAAGCCTTCACATTCTTACGGTCTCCCGTATCTCACTACTTATACCAATTGATTTAATGCAAAGAAAATCCAAAATCCTGCCTTAATTGGTATTTTTGTGGGGTTTTTTTTTTTATTTAAAAACGATTAAGCAATACTAAATGTTATAATATGCCTCAGTCACTTTAAAAATACAAATATTCATTGACTAAGATATAGATAAGTAAGGGATCATTTGTGGAATTTTTTAGTTTGTTTTTAAATGTATATTAAAAGTATATATATATATAGTTATATGATAGGCATACTTCTACACATACATATACATGATACATAATTTTTATATAATGTATTCAGTGTTAAGTGTACGTATAATGCAGTTAGTGATTTTTGTAGTTTTAATTTGAACTTTTAAATATTTTTGTTATTGTAAATAGTCTGATTCCTTACGTAAGGAATAGATTCTGTCAGATAATCTAATCTAGTTTTATACATTGTTGTGAATCAATCATATATGTTTATATTGTTATCACTGGTAGCTAACATTTTCAGAGACCTAGCCACGTTGAACTCTCTGGGTTTGATATTGCAAGCTCTCATAACCTGGGTGAATGCGGACAGCATAGGACCCATATGTTATACAACTGTGGTCCTTGGGGTTTTATAAATCTGATCTGACTGTGTGGTGTCTGAATATGTTGGTTATAGCTAGAGTGTGAGAATTAAATGTAGTAGGTTACATAATAAATGTCTCCTAAGTAGCTGTTTCTGCTATTTGATTTTTAGGGCGTTAATACTAAGAACAGGGAAGTGGGCCATTCCCTTCAATGTTATCATTGTTTAACACTGGACATTGCATCTGCCTTCTCAGAACATGACTTTGTTTTAAATCAGCGGTTCTCATCCTTTCTAATGCTGTGACCCTTTAACACAGTTTCTTGCGTGCTGATCCCCAATCATAAATTTTTTTTGCTGCTACATCATTAGTGTAATTTTTCTACTGTTATGAATCAAAATATAAGTATTTGGGGGGATAAAATATTGCCAAAGGGGTTGTGATCCACAGGTTAATAACCACTGTTTTAAATTGTTGGTTTTAGGGCCAACTAGAGGTAGAGGGCTAAAGGAGGCTTAACAGTATGCCAAAGCCCTCCAAAGATGCTTCAGAGTACCCTTATTAGTTTTTCCATAGGATGTTTTCCTATTGCAATTCTGGCCTTCAATTAGAGGACATATGCAAATTCTATGGATTTATTTCTTTATTCATTCATTTATAGAACTCTTCACTATATGTATACCCAAATAAAAGCCAGAGTTTCTCATAACTTCATATTGTGGTAAAGAAGATGTGAATATATAATTTTAACTAACATTGTCTATGGTAGGCACATGGACCTACCATAGAATTAGTGTTCTGTATTGTAGAGAGAGAAAGATGGGTCTTCTAAATCACTGGGGCTTTGGTTTTGTCCCGATTTCCCAGATTGCTTAGCCCTTCTCAAGTACAGTCTCTTCACAAGGTTGTGATGAACCTAGAACACAGTAGGGATGAGCTTGAAAGAGACAAGCCAGGGCACTGGGTGCAGCAGGGCAAGGCCAAGGAGGGATGACGATGGTGGTAGGTTTTACATTACAGGTTTTAACAGCTATTCTTAAGTATCAAATAGTGTGTCAACCACACTCGACACAACTACACTTCAAGCACAGTGTAAACTCCACTTCATGCTGTGCCTTTCTGGCTTCATAGTAATATTTTGGTATTCCTCCTCTGCACATATTTAGTAGGGAACTGTATTGAGTGTGTGGGTAGCAGATGGGAGATGCCCTAGGGGACAATAGCATGCATACAGTTGTTAATTTCTCATATACATAGTTGTCCTGAACCTCAGAAGTTCATATTGATTGCCTCCCTCTCTCCCTGTCCTCTTACCTCTTATCCCCTTGTCCCTGCTCCTCACTTTCTCTTAGTAGTATGAGTGAAGGTTTTTATCACTGTGACTGCCAACACCTCCAAGTCTGACACAGCTTATTTTCCTAGCCTCTCTTTTCCAAAACGTGTTTGTCCCCACAATGGCTCTTCCTGGGGAGAAGGAAAAGGGGGCAGGTATTCTATTCTCCACTTCATCCAGAAAAGACTATCAAAGACTTGCTATGGACCATTCTGGAAATAGAAAGACAAAAGATCTCACCTTATATACCTATATTATGGTAGTGAGCAAGCCACATTAGAAATACCAACATGAACAGAAGCAAACACAGTAGTGGCAGTGCCTGTGAAGTTCTCCAGGAGCAGACACTTAGTTGATGGGGAAGTTGAGGAAAGCTTCAATCATGCAAAGCGTCAGACGTGAGAATGAGAGGTGAGAGGAAGTCCATATCTCCGACAGCTAACCGGCTGGATATTCCATGCAGAAAAGAGGTGCAGGGGTATTGAAGATCATTAGCAGACAATTCAGGTTAAGTAAAGGAGTGATAGAGAGAGGTTGCAGCCAGGAGGCAAAAGCACTGTGTGCTGCTCCAACCTGTAACAGTCATGGTTTAATGGATAAAGAGTGTCTGGGTGATAAAAGTCAGTGTCACCAATGTACAGTAAGGTTTGATGTCTGCCCAGGGCAGGAGATAGTATGGGCAGAGACTGGCCACATACTATACCAAGGAGAGGAAGAAAGGGCATTGCCAGGCCAAGGTAGTAGGGCAGAACACTGAAGGCCCCTTCAGGAAGGAAAGTGAACTCTGGTCTTAGGATTTGAAATTTGATGGTATTTTTGATTAAAAGAAGTAGTCTTGGGAATGCTTTCATGGACCTGCCTTTTTAGCTTGTTTATTCATGTGGTATGTGATAGGAAAACAGAAATTATCCTCAGTATTCAAATCGAGTCAAAGCACAACCTGAGTTATGGAGTTTGCTCAAACAAGTAAAGCTATTACCATAAGTACATACACACACCTTAGGTTGAGATAAATGTCTATCATGTGATTGATACAAGCGAAACACAAAATAGCTAGAAAATAAGTTTTGCATTGTAAACAGTATAGATCCCAAAACATTATGTTACATTGCATCTCCATTTATAAAAGATTATATGAATAAGGGAAAATAGTGTCAGGTCTTTTCCCCATGAGCTTAGAAGGTTGTCAAGCTGCCTTAGAAGGGATCAGTATTCAAAATATATCTACAAAACCTTATAGCATGGCCCAGGCATTCCCTAAATCTAGACCTCCCAGTCTTACCATTCCATAATGGCTGATGCACAGAAAGAAAAAAAAATTACTGCAAATCTCTGCCTCTTTGATTCCCTGCCTGTAAAATGAAGAACACCTGTTTCCTGAGTTGCCTGGAACTTCTTACATAGATTATCAAATGTAAAGCCTTGCAAAAGTACTTACTAGCAAGTTTCTGTCCGTTATTATTACTGCCAGTGCTGCAGAAAGTTTGTCTTTTGGTATTAGGAGCTGTTGTGAAGGAGAACATAGACCAAACTCTGTCATAATCATTTTCAGTTCACATGAGCTTCATTGAACTTGAGACAAGCCATCTGAGTTGAGGTGGATGTGGTGGAGGACAGTCCCCACCCAAGTTTCATTTTGACTGTTAGGTGTATGCAGATATGACAATCCAGTGCAATACCTAAAGCAAAACTGCCACAGTTCAAGACAACTCATTTCAGAACTGATTAGCATATTCAGTTTCGGGGGCAAACCCCATCCGCTAGTCTTGCTGCCCTTTTGGTAAATTTTTATAATTTTTTTGCCTGCCAATATTTTTCATCTCGGTTCTAGGCCTCTGATGTATTTGTTCTTTGATTCACAGGTTCACTTTGAACTTTTATAGATTGTTTTTGGTTTCTTCAGAACAGATTCTTAGTATGTATCCCAGGCTAACCTACAACTTATGACAATTCTCCTGCCTCAGCTTCCCAAGTACCGTGGGTATTGGCATGATCTACCCTGTCCAGTGTGTAGTTATTTTAATATGTGCTTATGAATTCCCTGCTGAAAACACACATGACAGTGTTGCTCATCATCTTCATCCCACTGCCGGTTTTCTTCCAACATCAGTGCCACCATTTCATCTTCGTGCCACCTGGCCTCCTTAGATGAGTTTTGTAGTTATCTTGGCATTATTTTTTAATGCTTTGCTTCAAAATTATTTTGATTTTCTTCTATGTTATTTTTACAGTTATTAAAAGATCAGATATAATGTCTTATGTAATGCTTTAGGAGAAATTTTCCTCTCGATAATATCATAAATAGTATCAGTATAGAAAATGACCATATTACTAGATCTCACCTCACATTTTTATTTTCTAAACTGACATGCAGCTGTTAGAAAATTTCTTATTATTCACAGCGAGAGAGAATCTTATTACATGTAGGTTAAACATTAACTCCTTCTGGTCAAGCCACTAGTTTACCCAAACATTTATCATTGATTTATTTATTAAAAAATTGTCTCAATAAAGAAAGATTTTTGATGGTTTTTTTTTTTTTGCATTTCAGCAGCAGCATCATGTATTGATTGCTGTACTGGTTGGTACTCAGTGTATTGGTACTCAATAGGTCATGTGAACTGGAGGTTCATTTCACTTTCATCTTTGCTTTAAATCTTTTTTTTTTCCCCTTTGGTTTTTCGAGACAGGGCTTCTCTGTGTAGCCCTGGCTGTCCTGGAACTCACTCTGTAGACCAGGCTGGCCTAGAACTCAGAAATCTACCTGCCTCTGCCTCCCAAGTGCTGGCATTAAAGGTGTGTGCCTCCACTGCCCGGCTTGCTATAAATCTTTTAATGTTCATTGCAAGCATCTCCTTGTAGGCTAGAATGCATTGGGTTTCACACAGTAGGTCTGTCCTCAACAAACAAAAGAATCTAAGAGAATCTCGGAGAATCACTTTACAATATATGCTGACTAAGGAAAGAGTATTTAAGAGATGGGTCCTTTAGGTCTTTCCTATGAGCACTAACTTCAACGCCTCATCGGATCTGTGAGGGAGGTTACCCATTCCTTAGTTAATATCCTGGATCAGAATTCTTACTCAAAAGCAACTTTTATGAGTCACTTGTCTATCTTAGCAATGTCAACACTGAAGCCAACCGCAACGGAGACAGCCATGATGAATGGAGTCCATCGAATGAATTAGGGCAGTAGTTCAGAAGCCAAAGTGCCAGCTTGGAAATGGATTGCTTTATTCTGCTGTTCTTAGAAATAAATTACAACTTTAAAGCCTCTATAGCTTACTATGCACAGATAAGTGCATAACGGGACCTCACACATCAAGGCTCCTGGGCAGGTAGTTATGCTGCCATTAAGACTAGGACCTCATCAAATAGAACACCTGCTACAGGAAAACTCGTAGGGGAAGAGTCATCAAATATCCTGCTGCTGTTAAGCCTTTCTCCAAAATAAGGTGGCATGTGTAAATTACTTCAGAAAAATAAAGTTCAACAGTCTTGGTAATAGTGCAGTCTAAAGTATTATCAATTTTAGTCTACACTAAACATACTTCAGAGGAATAAAATGAGAAATCAGATGAACGTCACCAGTAGAGGCAACACTTTATATCTCTGATCTGAGAGAGATTCATAAAAATTAAACCCTGTGTGTGTGTGTGTGTTCATGCGTGTGTGTGTGTGCACATGCACATGTAGTTGTGAGTATGCATATGTGTCAGTGTGTGTTTCAGTGTGTTGTATGTGCCTGTCTGCATGTGTGTATATGTCTGTGTGTGTGAGTGTGTGTGTGCACATGTGTATCTGCATGTGTATATTAAGTCTCTGTGTGTGTCAATGTGTTGTGTGTGCATGTGTGTCTGTGTGTGCATGCATCAGTGTTTTGTGTACGCATGTGTGTCTGTGTGTGTACATGTGTTATGTGTCTATGTGCATATATGTGTCTCTGTGTGTGTATGTGTCTGTGTGTGAGTGTGTGTGTCTATGTGTGTGTGCTCACACACGCCATGTCTATGTAAAAGTAAAGAATATTCTTTAGTACTGTGCTTTTTACCTCCTTTCATCTGAACAGACAAATGTATTTTGGGTACCAGATATCAAAGTTGCATACTTATCTTTGCAATCCCAAATGTTGAAGAAATCACCAAGTTGCCTTTTTCTATGGTTTCCTGTAGTGCCGCCTATGGAAGATTGTAAGGAACAGGAGCCTATCATGGACAACAATATTTCTCTGGTGCCTTTTGAGAGACCTGCTGTCATAGAGAAGCTCACGGCAAATATGGGAAAGCGCAAAAGCTCCACTCCGCAGAAGTTTGTGGGTAAGCAGAGCAGACAGACGATTCGATCCTACAATGGTGCAGACAAGAGTCCATGTGTTAGACATATGCCTGATGTGCTCCAAATGAGAAAAATATCGGTCTTTTCTCCATCATTCTCCCCGACTCTTTGACCTCCCATGCACACCACACACACACACACACACACACACACACACAGCCTTAGGTGTATGGGAAAGTATTCAAAGAAGACTGGTAGATAGTAACACTATCAAGGTGGTGCATAAACAGGAACATAAAGCAGATCATATGTGAAAGCTAGCATGTTCTTTCAACTCTAACTGCATAAGACATGAGATCAACATGACTGCTTACACTTGTGATATCTTTTCATTTCTATTACTGTTAGCTTTTTGACAGTGTTATTTCCAATATTAAGTCTCTGAGTATTTGATCTAGAATTCAGAGGCATTTTAATTGTTCCCAAACTTTGCCTTCAAAAATTAAAGTAGCAGACTCCATGTAAAATATTTGGAAATGGATCTGTATTTGTGTATTTTGTGTATTGTGTATTTTGTGGTTTCGTCCTTGTTTTTCATCCAGCCTATGATTTTGAGCTGAAAAGATAAAATATGTATTTAGACTTGGTTTTTCATTTCCAAGCCTTAGGACAGTCTCTGGTGTGCCCAGTGTTGGCATCGTTCTTTGTGTGTGCTGCATGTTGCTGAGGACAGAGGGTCTTAGAGTTTCTAGATATTGTATGAGTGGTAGAGGTTCAGTAGAATTGTTTAAGAACTTATTCCTCGTGTATGGGAGATGGCTTTCCACGCAGTGATGTGGTTAAAAGGAAGGTAAAACTTTTAAAGCAGTTTCTCACATTCTAACCCCCAGCACCCAGTAGGAGACCCTTGCTGGGCAGTGGCTGGAAAACAGCCTTTTCCTCCTCCTCAGCTATGTAAAGAAGAAAGAGCTGTGAGAGTTCTGTCATGTCAGTAAAACCTTTGAGAAGGCTGCTTTTGAATTTTAGGTAGAGAATTACACATCACTGTTGAATTAGAACCAAGTGAGGGGATTTAGTGAGTGAGCATTCATGGAACAAAGCTAATGGATGAACCATGCCTTGTGTGAGGTCAGTTCAGCATCTTAGATGGCACTCAGTGGGCCTTCATGGAAGCTTTCCCGTTCTCTTCCTTTTTAAATTATCTATGAAGAGAAGGGGGGCAGTTCATTTGTTTTATCTTGTATTTTATTGAGATTTTTTTTATACCATGTCTCATGTTAACTGCACTCAAATTCACAGCAATCCTCCTGCCTCAGCCAGCTATGTGCTAGTATTGCAGGCACTGTGTCTAACACTTCATTTAGATTAAAACATGATTAGTTTGTGAGAGATAAATATTCATATCTACCATATCTAATGTAGTTGAAAATTGCAAATTATTATTATTTAGGACTTCTGAGTTTATTTGGTCAACTTTTGTCACAGTTTGTGTTTCCCATGACTCAGAAATACTACTCTGTTTTCAGATAGTGTTTCTCTATATAGCCCAGGTTATCCTAGAACTCACTCTCTAGACTAGGGTAGCCTCAAAATCACAGAGATCTGCCTGCCTCTGCCTCCCGAGTGCTGGGAACAAAAGAGTGCACCATCACAGCCCAGAACTGAGAGATACTTTTAATATAATCTGCTCACATTCCTCAAAAATAGAGTTTTATAAAACTACAATATGATTTTTCAATGTCAATTTTTGTTTAAACTTGATTATTTTTTTCTTTATTTGGAACACACTTGGTAATATATGGCAAGCAATAGCTATGGCAGTTGAGGTACTCTTTCTATGATTGCTCTTATAATGGAAATTTTCATCGTTTCAAACTTATGGTGAACCCTTTACACATATCACTCAGTTAAGCACTGCTGTTTGACCTACTACATTCTAAGCTATGATTCCTGACATTATGATTGCCTGTCTCTTCCACCCTTGTTATGCATCTTCAATTTCATGAGTCATCCCTTTGACCACTGTCCTGCCAGTATTCTTGCCTCTCCTGCCTTGTTGGGCTACTTCTGGTGATGTCCCACTGTTCCTTGAGTCAGTAACTAGTTCTGGCGAAATCCCTCCAGACTTGTGAATGACTGCCACATCAGGTAAATGTGTAATTGATCTCAAATACCAGATTGCCCACCTAAAATATGTAGCGACTTGCCTTTAGTATATCCCTGAGTAGTCCACCACCACCCGATTCTCCATAGTGACCAAGTTCCACATTGCTATACTCTCTACACACGTGGTACATCTCTCTTTAGAGATCTTGTATCCATAGTTGCAGGGAACAAGATGCAATGATTTTATGATATTCTCTGCAATGCTATAGGGTTATGGGCATCCATGTAAATACTTCATTATTTTATTAATCTCTGGGGATTTTTGCTCTTGAATTCCTCTGTCCTGTCCTCATGTTGTTTCTGTCTTTCTCATATTCTCACTGCACTTCATGATAAATTCTTTTAACTTCTGCTGAAACCTTCCCTCAATTCCAGGGCTGCACCTGTGTACTCTACCTTCTCAAAGGTGTTCTCTCCTCTGCAAAGATGGAATCATTAAAAGAATTATCAGTGCCTCTCTCCATGCTTTCCTTCGTTCTAGTCATTTCCCAGTGCCCACAGCCTAGTTCTCTTGCTTGGGCTCCCCTAAAAGCTTTCTCTTGGCTCTCACCCACTTGCACAATTCTGAATCCAATGAGCCCTTTGTAGACTGTGTTCTACACACACACATCCCAAAGAGCATCTGCCACTACTGAAACCTAAATTCTGCAAAAAAAAGAAAACAAAAAAACCATTCTTCCCTTGGTTCCTATAACGTTTGTCTTTTGCTTTTTCTTCCAGCTTCTCTGTGTCCACTCACCAAACTGTACAGATGTATAGAATTCTCAAGCCCCCTCACTAGCTCAGAATGCTCGATGGGAGACCCATTCCACATTCTGTTCATTTTCAAAATGTTACACACACACACACACGCATAGCTGTACCTACCTGTATGTACATAAAAGTTCTTTTCATATTGGACCACACACATAGCATGTAGAATAACATGTTTTCTAAGGTTCAGCTTAGGCACATGCTTTCTGGTAGCACCGGGGGTGAAAAGGATGTGCAGAACCTAGAAGCACACTCAGAAACCAACTGCTACTGAAGGATGTCTAGGGTCCTAGAACAGAAAAGCATGTGGTGTGCATTCTCTGGCCTTACAAAACCCTCATTCCATGAGGAACAGGGCAGAGGCCTTCTAAATATGCTGCCAAGTATGAGAATCCAGCTTAGCTCTGTCAGTATGTTGGCATGAAAGTATTTTGCAAACACTAATTTTGACCCCTTTTGCAGTTTGCCAATTGTTGAGCGATCCTATCAACAGCCTTTTAAAGCTACCTTCTACCAACTGAGGCCATTGTGTCTCATGTCTGCATCTCTACTGTCACTACAGTAATCCAAGCCTCTCACTACACCTACTTTCTGAATCCTCTTGTTGAATGAGTATCAGATCATGTCACCTTTCCTGTTTAAGTACAGTAATGCTCAAGGGATAAAATCCCTCCTTCTCCTGCTGTATGCAGGGTTACTTTTCTCCTCTTCTATGACTGTTTCCACTGTTGGCCATGTTGAGATATAATTTCTTATTTGTAAGTCTCCCCACTTGCTTCTGAGCCTTCTTGCCAGCAATGCCCCACTTCTGTGTTCCTTTACCAGCCAGAGTTTCCTATCACGTTCTCCATGAATAGGAAGATAGATTCTCATTTCAAGAAGTCTTCCTTGACTCTTACACAGGTTAAATATTCCTCTTATTTAAGATAAAATACATGACAAGCTGTCATTGTCTCTAAATTTAAGCTTTCTGAGAACCTGGGTCAGATTTCCCTAGCTTAACTTTGAAACTTTTCAAGTTTAATATAATTTGTTGTTGTCTCTTTTGGGTTTTTGGCTGTTTGTTGTTTGTTTTCAAAACAGAATTTCTCTGTGTAGCCCTATCTCCTATAGCTCTACAGTGTAGACCATGCTGGCCTTTAACTCAGAGACCCACCTGCCTCTGCCTCTGCCCCTCTGCCTCTCTGCCTCTCTGCCTCTCTGCCTCCTCTGCCTATCTGCCTCTCTCTCTGCCTCTCTGCCTCTGCTTCTGCCGCCATAGTGCTGGTATTAAAGGTGTGCACCACCACACCCTGCTTATATCTTAAATTGGATGCCAGAAAGTGGTTTTTGTTTTTTTATTTTCACTTGTTTTTATTACTCCATCATTACTTTAATTGACTGCTTCTTCAAATCTTAAATACTACTAACTTGCTTCAATATGCAGTCCTATGGATCTACATTTCCTATCAGCAATAGGTATTAGGCCTTCACCACAACATACTACAACATACAATAGTGCACTATTTCAAGAAGCTTTATCTGTAAGCTTTCCTTGTCAAAATAACTGGTATGTACTGCATGATTTGAAAGGTAGAACTTGTAAAAGATGGACTACTCTGCCAAATAGGAATACTGTTTTTCTGTTTGACACTCTCAAAATGCTTCATGGTCAGTGTTTAAAGATTGTGTTGAAATAAAATACTAGGGGGAAGAATTATAGTAAATGTTAAAGGGAAAACCCGATATGCTTCAAACAAGAAAAAGCCTGGAGACTCACAACAGACATTCAGAGTATCACTCTCATACATCTGGATACATCTGGCATAAAAAGAGAAAAGTGTCCAGTTCCAAGAAACAAACTTTGTGAACAAGTCTTTTTAAGAGTAATTCCTCATATATTTTAAGTAGCCTTTAATTCCTTTTATCAGTTGATACAATTTCAAACTAATTTAGTAATGACCATTTACATTCTACTACTTAACATATATTGACTCTATAACTTTTTTTTTCTCTAAAGGTAGTAGCTAAATCAACCAAATTAACCAGGCTCAGGAGTGAAGCTCCATAGGCTATGACCAGATCCTTCTGTTCTTAACAATATTTGTAGCTCACGCTCTGTGCTTGAGATAGGCAGAAACTAGCCTAAACTGATTCCTTTTCACCTGGCATTTATTCTTTTTCCTATAATTCTGAGCTCCACACCAATGAAAGTTTCAATAAAAAGTAGTAATAAAATAAAACGCACACCTTTCGGGCTGGAAGCATTTCTGTGGTGGCATTAGAACAAGTGCAAATGCTTCTTACAAATTCTCTTTGTGTGGTCACATACCTGTGCATCTCCACAGAACTAAAGGGGCCCAGACTTGACGTAAAGAGTAAAATAGCATGAGTTAGTAAATCGTAGTGTTCAGTGAACGTCTTGTACCTTTTCACCTTTTTAATCCCTTCACTAATTTTGTTGTGTTTTCTTTTTCTTTTTTTTTTTAAATGTTAGGAGAAAAGCTCATGCGATTCAGCTACCCAGATATTCATTTTGATATGAACTTAACATACGAGAAGGAGGCTGAGCTGATGCAGTCTCATATGATGGACCAAGCCATCAACAATGCAATCACCTACCTTGGAGCTGAGGCCCTTCACCCTCTGATGCAGCACGCACCAAGCACAATCGCCGAGGTGGCCCCAGTTATAAGCTCAGCTTATTCTCAGGTCTATCATCCAAACAGGATAGAAAGACCCATTAGCAGGGAAACATCTGATAGTCACGAAAACAACATGGATGGCCCCATCTCTCTCATCAGACCAAAGAGTCGACCCCAGGAAAGAGAGGCCTCGCCCAGCAATAGCTGCCTCGATTCTACTGACTCAGAAAGCAGCCATGATGACCGCCAGTCCTACCAAGGAAACCCTGCCTTAAATCCCAAGAGGAAACAAAGCCCAGCTTACATGAAGGAGGATGTCAAGGCTTTGGATGCTACCAAGGCCCCTAAGGGCTCTCTGAAGGACATTTATAAGGTTTTCAATGGAGAAGGAGAACAGATAAGGGCCTTCAAGTGTGAGCACTGCCGAGTCCTTTTCCTAGACCATGTCATGTACACCATTCACATGGGTTGCCATGGCTACCGGGACCCACTGGAATGCAACATCTGTGGCTACAGAAGCCAGGACCGCTATGAGTTTTCATCACACATTGTTCGAGGGGAGCACACATTCCACTAGGCCTTTTCATTCCGAAGGGGACCCCTATGAAGAACTGCACATGAAGAAATACTGCACTTACAATCCCACCTTCCCTAAGATGGTGACATGCTTTCTTTTTGATGCTGTCACTGTCTGTCTATAATTCTTATTTTGTGGACAAAATGTCATTTGCTCTGCCTAATTACAATAAGGAAGAAACGAGAGAAAAGGGATGGGATGTTCACTGATAACTTGGCTTGTTTATTTCGTGAGCATTTAAAGCAGTTCACTGCGGCCATGCATCCTTGTTAAGGCCTATCTTGATTTAGGAAATCACTCAGTTCATAGAGATTCATCTAAGAGATTCTGGTTTGCCATTCATATTCAAGATTGTGATAGAAGGCGGGAAAGTTGAGAGTCCTCTGGGTAGGACTTTTTGGCAATTTAAAGTGGTCTAAGTCATTTTATTCTCAAAGAAGATGTTTCAAAATGTAAACCCATTTTTTCTGTTCTTAGAGATCATGGAACACAAACACGATGTTACTTTTCATAACTACTAGGATGAGTTGAATTGTTGTGAGTTCTATGTTTACCTCCCCTACGGAATTTATAATTGAGTATGTTTTACACTGTATCATATAGCAAAACTTTTAAACTACAGGTAGTCAAGGGCCACTACGATACATCTGAGGTCCTTTGATCTTATTTTTCTAAACTTGCGCACTGTTTTTCCATAGTTTTGATGACTGGCATTTTATAGACACCCTGGCAGCCTTACTTTTAACACCTGTAACAAATAGTATTTTTATGTAGTTTTCAGAATAACATATGGTCTCAAGAGTGGGTAAAAGGCAGGCAGTAATTTCCAGGAAGAATTCTGCTTTTCACAATTTGAGATTTTTTTTTTCTTTAAGCTGTAATATGACAGCAGCCAAGTATACATATTTGCTTCTAAAGGTGTGTTTACAATCATCACTTTGTCCGCATTCAATCAGTGTTAACAAGTCAGCAGAAAAGTGTAATTAGGCGAACAGTAGGGGGAATTCCCACTCTAAGAACCCTTTTCTGGTATTTCTCTTCAAGCTGTGACCACTCAGTGTTCTGTCCACAGTCCATTCCTCTTTGACTCTTGGAATAGAAGGTCTTAAAAAGGCTTGCTAGGGCCTGCTTCTTTTAAAATCTTGAAGCAACTGTTAATTGGGCCTGAAAGTGATAACTTGAACCCTGGAAGGTCTTTTATTTACTAGGGCTATTTATTCCACTATTTCTTAAGTGATAAGAGTTACTACCTTTGCTGGAGACAAAAGGGAACTTCTTTGTTACCTGAATATCATAGTGCAGGTCAAACAAGCAAAAAGATTTCTTTCAGCCTTCCTGGAGTTGAGAATGTGACAGTCTTCAGAAGAAGGTCCCGCACTTTAAAAATAAAAACAAAAAAATCAACTCTAGAGGTCCTTTTCAGAAATGAATCTCAACCCCTTAGTCAAGAATCTTCTGTCGTCTCTTAATTTGCACATGACATATACTTCTATATTTCCTGCTCAGGTTTTAATCTGATCTCTTTGAGTTCTCAGCTTTTCTTTTCTGAAGTTCACTTGCATTGGTGAGTAGGATTGGAGCACACTGCTATCAAGGCATTTGGGGGAATCTATTTGGTAGACATAACTTGCTGCTTGTGTTTGAGGAAAACAAGCCTGACCATAACTGGATTATGTGACAGTCATTTGTAAATGCTGAAATGTCTGCTGTGTGGTAATACATAGCTGCTCCAACAGACCCTTGAATGGCATGCCCAAACCATGTCACTGTGGTTTGCTGTGGGAAGTATCAAGGCTCGAGAAGTATCCACTGATGAGCAATGTGCTCCTAACTCGCTTTGCAGGTTTCTGTCTGTTCATTTAAGGAACTTCCTAGTTCTACCATAGCCAGAGCTAGGTAGTTCTGACTTGCCTCTTTTACTAATTCTTATCTTAGTTCTTTCTGGAGAAATATCCAAATGGTTCCTTTACATGTAAGAGAATGCACCAAAACAGAGCTATATCAAATGCCAACTGTTGGGTTTGGGGGGGTTTGTTTTTGTGTCCCTTGGTACATTGTGAAAGCACAGTTTACTCGGGGATAAGACATCTTATCAGGCCTTCCTTATCCCCCACTTACCCTATACACTCTGGAAACACAGCGATATTTATTTCTGAATGAGGTAAATAGGTTTAAGGCTCATAACGTTTTTGTCTTAACTGCAGTTTAAGGAAGCATCTGGATGTCTGTCAGTGTGTTCCATTGGCTCCCTGTGAACACCTGCAGGCATCTGTTATCATCAACTCTTCTCTCTGCTTGCACCTTCTGTATTAACAATCATGTATCTACCTGTCCTAGGAGGAAACTGACTTTAGGTGCAATGAAAGAGTTGTGTCCTTCCCCTACAAAGGTGGTACCAATATGCTCTGCCTTTCTGATTCCATTTTATTGGGAAACCTGATTTATTCAGAAGACTGAGCTGTAAGGTTATATTGGCTGTACATATACTTAGCTTTTTTTTTCAGCTGCATGGCACAAGGTACAGAAAAAAAGTAGATAGCTCTGATGTGACAGGGACAAATGGGGACAAGATGAATTCAAGATTTGTGGGTTACGATAAACTTTGTGGACATAGTGCTGTCTGAGGGACCCTCAGTGACTGTACTTGCCTCTTTTTCACCAAAGAGAATAGGAGACATGATAGCACCTAAAAATAAGCATGAAGGCCAGACACCAAATAAATCAAATTTACATAACCGGTACAAGATCAGTTAATTTAGGTGAAATTTTACAGTTCAGAGAGGATCTGAGGGGCATGAAAATGGGTTATCCTCTGTGTTTTCCAGTTTGCCAGGAATTTTTCAGGTGGCTCTGCCCTAATTTTGCCCAGATTTTTTTTTGTCGCCAGTTCCTTATGGAGAAACATGCTGCCTCTCTGTAACAGTGATGAATTGCTTGTTATAAAGGCTTTTTAGAACAGTGAGAGCAGCCAACCCAATGAGCAGTAGAGGGAGATGTGAAACAGTCATTCAAACATTCCGTTCAGAATTTTCTGGATAAAATGGGGATGTGAGGGCTGACCATTAAGAGTTAAGATGAAGTTACCTGGCTGGCTGGCATACATACAGGTCAGTGTTTGAACGAAGTATAGTTGGCATGCACATGTGTATTGCACATTCTTTTAATGAAAATTCACAGAAAAGAAGCAATTAGCAGGACCAGTTGTGTTACAAAAGCTTAGAGTTAGAAATACAATTACTGTGCCAGCAGTTGGGTCTAATTCAACAGGTTGTATTAAGAAAGCCCAACTTGTCAGTGTGTCTTTAAGGCTAATGGCAATTTAAATGCAAATTTCCATTCTCTGCATCCAGAAAAACAAACAAAACAAAGCAAAAACAACGAGAAGATATTAAGTTGACTGGTGAATTTTTGAAGAAATACAAATTCTTTTGTGAGAAGAAGAAGATGCAGGAAGTGATTTAGCAACTTTGGCTTGTGTTTGTGCTTTCCTGACCCTGTGGCACACCTCACAAGTTTGTAGTTCCCAAGTCTTCATCTTCTCTCCAAAATGGCAAGTTAGGGTAGAAAGATGCACTGAAGAGGCTGGAGAGGACCAGGAGAGCCCTCTGCCCCTAGATTCAGGACAGCGCTTACACTATCCAAGTCACCTGCCACACGCTGTTTTAGCCTTGGATTATTCTTTTTTACTACAGAATTGTAGATTTGTGGTCATCGTCAGTTGTATTCCATGTTATTTTAATAACTACTGTCTGTATAGTTATTCTACAGCAAAAACTCCCTCAGATCCAAAAGGGGAAAAAAGTGAGGGGTGAATTGAAACTTTGTATATATAAAAGTTATTTTATAAATATTTTAGTCTTCCAGTTTCTGCAAAATAATTAAAATATACAGTAACTGGTCTCTTAAACCCTGAATTTAATGTATTAAATACTTATAAAATTTTATATTGGTGCCTTTTAAAAACACATTGAGAGTGTTGGTTAGCTGGTTAGCCCCACCACACTAGTACTGCTCCAATACACTTTACTGTGTATTTTTTAAGAAAAAAAATCACATAAAATCTAAGTACTCTCTAATTCACCTTTGTGTTCTTAGATGAAGAAAAAAACAGCTAAATTTCCAGACTTTTAGCTGAACTGGCAAATGTGACAAGAAACTTTGAAACTAGATTATAATCTTTTTAACTTGATGATATTTCTGGACACTATTCTATGGTAGAGGCAAAATAGAAGATAGACTCTCATGTCAGCAGTGAATTGGATCATGCTATGTGTTTTGCTTTATTCTTGAGGAAGAATATGTTTTACATCACACAGGGGGTTCTTTGTATAATTTGGAGTCAATGATTACGGTGTTGTTTTGCTTTTTTTTAAAATACCCAGCTCTAATCTTGGGTCTTCTGTCTCTTCTGTCTTCTACCCTGTGGTTGTTTCGTGAATGACGTAGAAATGCAGATCATTGTGTCCTCTTAAACAAAACAAAGCTCAGCACTCAAGTCCCATGACTGGTCTCCAAAGTATCATCTCAGATGTGTAGTATGAGGTTGTCTGTCACTTGTGAGGGGTGTCTTCGACTATGACAGCTTTTTAAAAACAAGCTGTCGGTTGTATAAAGCAGACATCATATGACCAAGAAGCTGTGAGACACTAGTGTTTCCTTCTGTCATAGTGTACTCTTAGGCCAAATAATGACACCTTGCATATTTTTACATTTATTACAGAGACCTAAAATTTTGAAATTTTCAAAGGTTTTTATGTAATGTTCTATTTCACAGCAGTTTCCTTTTCTCTTGCTGTACTGTGAGTTTGTGAGTATTTTTTCATATGCACTCTTGGAAATGAGTTCTTAATTCTATTTATGGTGTTTCTCTCCCATAACACTCTGTTTATATATGTTCTGTACAAGTTTGTTATGAATCCACCCTTCTCATGTATAGACAATGAGAAGTACATGAACAACTAGCTTCCTAAGATGACTTTTATATTATGAATTAACATGAAATTTATAGGTCATGTGCTAAACCACATTAAGTGCAGAATCAAAACTTCCTATAAGTCTAAATAAGCAGTTTGCAGCGAATTGGGCCTTCAGTTTACCTCAAGTGACATGTAAGTAAGGAAAGCTGGGACAGATGGAGCACTTACTAGCATATCGCTGAGTCTCATTTACTGGACATGGATTTTTAAAGGAACACACTGGAAGGAGGAGGGAAGGGATCGAGGGACTGCTGATATTTTCCTTGTTGCTGTTGCTTTGTACTTTTCAAAAAGTTGTTCAAATTATGGAACTGTGATCTAAAAAAGGTTTGACTGTGCAGCACCCGAGAGGATGCCCGTCAGTCACTTGCCCCTCGGTACGACCAACTTCTGGTTTCGCCTCTTCGCCTCTCCCTTCCCCTCACCTTCTTCCTCATCCCCTCTCTGTCTGTAGGCCTTCTACCATTACCTCTCAGCGGCTCTTTTGACGCTCCTACTAGTTAGGAGGTCAACTCTGAACTTCTGACTCATCAAGTCTTAATTTTTGTCTCAGTGGGTTTTATTAGCTGTGTAGTCTGCTGGTGTATTTTTGTACCCAAGTGTAGTTTTATATTTTTTAAGCATGGTTGGGTTGACCTGGTAAACTGTATAATCCTTATTTTTGCTTCATTCTCAAGTAGGAGGTACCTAATGTGACTCCAGAAATTCTGTAATCAGAGTACATGTCTGGCTCTTTTGTGCTTGGATTTTGACTTGATGGCTTTCATCTTAAATACAAATCATAAGAGAATAGACTCCCCACCACCACCACCATAAAGGCTAAAAATGTAAAGCAGAGAGTCTTAACTTTCTCCCAATTGGGGGGCGGGGTGAGTGTTTTCATGCTTCTGCAGTGATATTCCGGGCTCAGAGGGGTCTCCAGACCTCAAGCTTGCCCTCATCATCAGGTCTGTTAGACCCTGTGTTATTTGCAGCTTCAGAATGGTTACTTTTGCTATGGAGTTTAACAGCTATTCTCTTTTTTTTCCATAAAAGTGCAATACCCCTCTTGAAGTCTTAAAAACTATGGTAATTTTCTTCCTTTCTTTTTCTGACATTTGTCTCTTTGGCCAATGATGAAAAGAAACCTGTGGAAATTATAACATGTCATAGGACATAGCAAGCAAAGAAGAAAACCACTCTGCTATGAAAAGTTGAAAAAAAAAATGTCGTACCAAACGACTTCTTTGACTTTCTGGAAACTTCATTTAGGCTAAATTTCCTTTGAAATCATGAGTGAGAAGTTTATCTTGAGGCTAAAATATGATTTTTCTACCACTCTTGTCTAATGCTCTTAAGTTAAATAACTAATATTTAATGTTTTCATTTCTCTCCTTTTGGAAAGTAAATATCAAAGCACTTAGGTCAGGTTTAAATCAATATTACCTGTCAAAAAAATTTTTTTACATATTTAAAGCAGACCTGTTTCAATGCAGATGGAGAAGTATCTTTTGTATTATCCATATTTATATGTAGTGTGTTCTTTTCTTTTTTTAATACCTGTGCTTCTGTAGTAAGACTGCTGTAATGTAAATACACGTTTTATTAAAAAGTAACATTTCTTTGGCATTTCTTTTGATGGCATATACTGTATTTGTACAGTATATGTCTTGGCTACTTAACTTTTTTTTTCTTTAACAATACCAAAGGTAATTAGACTATTTTAAGGACTAATTGCTTGACAGTTTCTAGAATGCTTTGATTTTTTTAGAAGAAAAAAGAAAAAAAGAATAAAAAAAAAAGTCAAACCAGTGAACCTCATTTTTTCAAACTAATAATTTGGGGAAATAAAACTATTGTTTAAAAAGAAATATATAAAAATATATATATATAAATATCTGTAAAATTAAAATCCCAGACCTTGTATGTCAGGTTTGCTCAGTGTAATGTAGGTTTTTGGTTTTGGTTTTGGTTTTGTTTTTTAAAGCTCAAATACCTCAGAAAATGGGGTTTACTATGGAAATACTGCGACAGTCTCTGCAGCTGTGTGAGCTGTCATTCTGCTGCATCCTGATTGGGAGACCTCCACTAAACAGTTTTATCACTGCAGACTAAAATGTGGGACTTGTATTTTCTTTGTTTTTAATGCACACACATACACACTCTGTGCGTGTATGTGGGTACCGTGTATATGTGTGTGAGTGTTGTACATGCATGTGTGAATGTGTGTGTGTGTGTGTGCGTATGTGTGTGTGTACAACTAAAGAAGCTGCAGAAACTTTGTAATACTTTGTGAAAGGGTTATATTATAAAGGTTTGTACTGTCTGAGTGCACAGCTACTGGAATAAACTTAGCCAATCTCAGGAACAAGCATATAATTTGTCCAAGATTTATTTCTTCTCAGAAGTGTAAGTGCAGTTTTTAATTCTGTATATTATTTAATATTTTACCAATAAAATAAACTTCTGACAGAAATTATTTGGTACAAAACCTTTTTGTTGAAAATTCTGTACACACTACATCTCTCATCACTGAAGACTGAACTGTCGAATAGTACCAGGTGGCTTGGTCACCCAGTGTGTGTGTCTCAGTCCTGTCCTTGAATTCTGATGTGTGTGATCTCACCAGTGCTCACCTTACTCATTAGCTGCTGCCCAGCACTTTGTAAAGTCTACTGTAGAAGATAACAAGCCATCACATCTTTTTTAAATCATGGATAGCATCTCTATTCTTCAGCTAATTCTCATATAATTCTGTTGTTACCTTTAAATCTGAGATCTTTCCTTATGAGAGTCTCACTTCTTTTATAGAAGACATCAGACATAAAGAAAAGTGTAGTGTAGTTTGTTCAAGATTTCCACTGAACATAAGCGGTCCAAGCGTTGGTCAATAATCATAAGTCAGCATTTCTTAGTAATCAGAACAGAATTCTAAAAAAAAAAAAAAATGAAGTCATAGAATTGGACTGTATTTGATTGCCAGCTCTGCCTCACATAGCCCTACCTCTGAGTGTCTAGGGCTAATGCCTCAGATTCTACAAGGATTGTATCTTTTCCACGAGAAAATTATTCTATTACAAGGATATTCCCAACCGCAAATATAAAAGGACCTGGAAATGCATTTTACTTAGCTTTAGCTATCTGCTTAGCTCTCAAGCCAATTTATAAAGTCCCACACACATTTGAGATAGCTATTAAATTTTCATTGGTACATATTTACAGAATCTTTGGGTATTTGCAATAGCTCTCAATAAATTCACTTCCATATGTCACACAGAATGAGAGATAGTACAAATTCAAATGAACATGTATAACCTCAACAAAGCATCATTCAAAATACAAGCCTGTGGCTGGAGACAGGTGAATGAGAAATACCAAGCAGAATAAACTTACCAAATTACTACTAGTACAAAGGCTGGTTTATCTATGAAGAGCCAAAAATTTAAAAACAACAACAAAAAAATTGAACATCCCTTATGCTCTTAAATTTCATTCAAATCCAGTCAAAAGCAGGATAAGTTGTTGAAATGCTAAGACTTATCAGCATCCTCAAGCCAAGGCTCAGTCTTGAGGGACCAGTCATTTAGTGAAGCAATTTCACTTAGAGTTCTCACAATGCTCTTCCCTGTTGTTTGTGCCCTAAATGGCAACAAAACCCCATATCTTGTCAGTATCCCTATAGGAAGTTTCCAGCCTACTTTGTTTTATCTTAACTTATTTTATTTTAATTTTCTATGATGCCTAAGAAAAGTATTTACCTAAACTTTCTGACAGGCAAAGGGGATACGAAGTCATTTGGAAACACACACGCCATATAAAATTAGATAAAGGTAGGAAAAACCCAAAGAGATGCTTGCTCTAAGAAAAATAAACATGGCAACATCTTTTCCTCTTCTGGTGATTTATACTCTAAAGTGGTGTCCCCCATCAGTCCAATTGCTTTTAACTTCAACTTTACTGGGCAAAATACAAGCCCCTTAAAATAGTAAAAACAGATACTGCCCAAACTGATGTTGAGATGTTTATTCTAAAAACCCTGAGAAGAGCTCTTTGAACATGACCTAAAACAATGGAAATGTTGATGAAGATGAGGATATTTAAATTCTCCAGGAAGATCCAAAGGTAAAGCAGAACTAAGGTAAAGGTGCCTGAGCTGGGCTCTGTGGCAGCTTAGGTGCGCCTATAATAAAGGAGTGTTTTTGCATTGTGCATTTAATTTAACAGCCCATGTGGGAGTCAGCTAGCTCTACCAAGAATGGTTAGCGAATGCCTAAAAGTGGAAGTAGAACTGGCAACAGTGCCCTATCATACCAATGATGTAGACCCAAGTATTGGTTCTGGCATAAAAGCTTAAAGGATTGTGATTGATGAAGACTTTTTTTATGTTACCAATTCAAATAGTCCCTTTTTAAAATGAGCACTGGTAACTCTGGATATTTGGTTGTTGAGGTAGTGATGGTGGTAGACAGATCCCTTGGAAATGGGATATCCCCAGTAGGAAATGCGTAGCTGTCTTTCTTTTTGTTCCTTTCCTGGTTTTTCCTTCTTTTCCCACCTTTCCTTGTTATACTGCATTTTTCCTGTATTTATTTTCTGTCTTCCACTTTGTTTCTCAACATCAGACCTGTCTTTCTCTTTCCCCTTTCTTCTGTAGAATCTGTTGTATTATTTGCTGACTGCTTCCCCATGACCCTGTCACAATTTTGATTAACTACTCTGAAATACAGTCTTGTCCACGTGAATGATTTAGTGTAACTAGAATATATGTGAATTCTAACCAGATCCTTTTGGGTAAGTGCTTTACAAATGAAGACAATTATTGATGGCTTCATCTAAGGTCCATTCACATTTCTTATGGAAAGTAGATATTATCTGGTCCTTAACTTCATTTTATTGTCAATGAAACAGATTCCTGTTAAACTGTGGTTTGTTTGTTTGTTTGTTTCATTTTGTAAATATGTCAAAGTCAGTCAAAAGACTAAAAGTCAACAGAAATATTTTAGCGTTTTCTCATTCGGATTCTTAAACAGAATGACCTCAATTGAACTCGCTGGCACAGGCAAGGCAGAGTGTGAGGAGAGGCACTGAAGAATACCGTACTAAGTTGTAAGGCAAGAAATAATCTGAAATTAAAATTTTTACTAAGGTACTTTCTATCAGACCTTTCATTGAATTTTAATTAGTGTGGGTTTATGTGTTTTTCTTTTTTACTATCTTCAAAATTTCCTTCACAGTTAATAAAATTATTTATCATTCTGTTCCTATCCTTGAACTCATTTTGTTTATCCTTTTATCACAGGATGTAAAGTTCAATGTTTATGTTTGGATGTCTTACTTCTTTCCATTAAAAACCTTGAACCTGACCTATTAAGAATGTATGGATTCAGCCAGGCAGTGGTGGCACATGCCTTTAATTCCAGCTCTTGGAGGACAGAAGTAGTTGGATCTTTGAGTTCAAGGCCAACCTGACCTATAGAACAAGTTGCAGAATGGTCAAGGCTACAC
This sequence comes from Rhynchomys soricoides, assembly GCA_019843965.1. Lineage (NCBI taxonomy): Eukaryota > Metazoa > Chordata > Mammalia > Rodentia > Muridae > Rhynchomys > Rhynchomys soricoides. The sequence continues at coordinate 16,339,084 of JADRCH010000006.1, read as the reverse complement.
AGAGAAACCCTATTTCAAAAACAAACAAAAACAAAAAACAACCCCACATAAAACAAACAACAACAAAACAAAACAGAATCTATGAATTCATCAGAAGCTATGTCCAGCCTGTGCTTATTCCTCACAGGTCTTCAAACAAAGCATCTCTACAAAGTTAACATCTTTCTGTTAGTTGTAAAGTGCAAAATATACCAGCATTCACCTCCATCTGCTTGCGTCTTGAAATGAGTGATATATTTATCATATAATCCAGCCTCCTGTTATCTCTTCCTAGGAATGAGACATCACATCTACTGCCACTTGAACGTTCATGGCTTTGATCTAGAAATTGCTGCAGTCTTCCAGTTTGGTTGCTGGAGCCATGCCTACCACCATGTCCTCCTAGTCTTTTTTACAGTCTAAGTAAGTACTCATTATTGGCCTTCCATGAGTCTATTCTTTACCTAGTCTTTCTTTCTTTGTTTCTTTGTTTCTTTGTTTCTTTCTTTTTCTTTCTTTCTTTTTTTGCTTTTTGCTTTGCCACCTCCCTTCACTGTTTACTATTTATTAGTTTATATCAGATTGTAATCTGCTTGCATATTACTTTCATTTGCTAATACTCAAAGGGAAGGGGAAAACTGGGACACATTATGAGTCATATTTTTCCAGATACTGGGCCAACTTGCCTTTTGATCATCCCGGCAAATGATAGTTTGGTTATACCATAACACCAATGTATTTTCCAAGCTACATGCATACGCCCAGGGGTTTCTGCTTTCCTCTGTAATGTTTTGACAAGCTTGATTACAGCTTAGTAAAGGATAACTTCATCATATAACAAGCATGAAAGAAAAAAATATCTTCTACATGTATAAAGGCAAAAAATATCCCCCCCCCCAGAAGAATTCAGGTCACTCTCCTGATAGAGAATGGATTATTGCTCAATTCTCTTTAAATAAACATGAGCTCTACAGAAACATACATGTTGCTTTTCTGTTTAGCTGAAGTTCTAAAATGTGCACATAATACACTGTTTGAACTATAGCAAGCTAGAAAACAAATGTATAACATACACTGTACTAATGTATTTTACAAAGTAAACTATATTTAATATTTGTGTGAAAGACTCACCACATTCTGTATGATATGCCTTGGTTTTAATAAATGTTCATTTTTGTTAAAGTATTTTAATTCTTACTAGTTTATCCTGTTTCTTAACTTCTTCTTTATAAAAAAGATTGAAGACATTATATTGATAGAATGTGGTAGCTTTCATAGTCTATCGAAATTCTCTGACATATATCATTTGGATTATCTTAATAGTGTAGTTAATTTTTCTTTTTTCTTATGAGCAATGTGTCTTATAAATATGAGGCCATTCAGTCATGGGTACACTACATTATAGTCCTATTATATATTACTCAGATTAAACCATGGCACAAGTTTCCTAGGCAAGTAAAACCACTTACGAAGCACCAGACATGAAGAAGATAATGAAGGACACTTATTTTCCTTTCTCAAATTATGTGTTGCATAGTAATATTAGTATACCCAGTTATCCACATTTTAAATATGTTCATAACCCAAGTATGGCAATTAATTACCTTAAAGAAGTTCACAAGTAGCTCTGGGCAATAATAGTATTTCATGGCATTTTTTTGCCAACTGAAGTATCATATACCAGCAATGACAGACTGTCATTCTGCTGATGGACAGTGTGCATCTCCCATAATTCACTAATGCAGGGTTAATGTATAACTATCATCATTTATGTGCTTACTACTTCATTTAAAATAAGTAGAATGTGGTTTCTGTTTACCTGATTTTGTTCTGCAGTTCTCTGGGGGCTAAGTTATAAATTATCCTTGTATTTCTCAGAAGCAAATAATTTTTTTTATTTTTCTTATTTTTAAGTCTGATTTATTTTCACTGTTTTACAGACCATATAAATGATTGATGCAATTGTTTATGAGAATTAACCTAATACCTCTTTTTCTCCTCTGAAATTGCTTATGTCTATGAGGTCTGAATTAATTCCATTTATCCAGACTATTACTGCCAAAATCCATAATAAAACTAATTTTTAGAAACAAGACAGCTACATCATTGGTTTTCTGAATGACAGTAAGAATGAATGTACCAAACAGGCCTTATGTATATGTAGTAAAGCCTAATAGTGACACAGCAAGGTCTTTTGATATTATACTGTACGCAAAGTGGACCCGTGATGGGTGTAAATGTGAAAATCATCCTTCCTCATCAGATAGACTGATACTGAACAGAGAGTATCTAGATATGAAAATACTCACCATTTAAAGCCTAAACATAAGCTAAATTCAGTCTAATTGTAATTTTAACCCACTTTCAAATCTAAGTTTGTGATGAAGGGAATTAAATATCATCCTCTTCTGAAGGTGCCAGACTGTTGCTTTTGGAAAACCTCAAACAAGTTACTTGCTAAATAATCCCAGAAGGACTTAAAAGGGGGAAAAAATCAATAGGGAGTGGCAAATTTGCATTTTCATTCTGGAACTCCAGTCTTTAGAGCTTCATTTATTGTGGGATTTTCAGAAAGGTTAATGTGTACCTTTGAAGAAATCTGAGCAGCTAGCCTATAGGGTAAAAACTTCAAGGGAATGAAACGTTGAGATGATTTCATTACCAACACTAAATTGTCGTCCACTTGGAAAGATGCAAGCATCAACTCTGCCTTCTTCATCCTGTATTCTAGTTCTTTCCACATGATCACTTCCTGTTCCTGAAAACCATCTACCATGTTCAGGACTAAAAGGAAAATAGGAAGCAGAAGAAATGCATCTTCCAAGTCCAAATGGAGGGAGGAAGATGGAATGGGGCAAAGGAGAATCAGACAACACATGGAGAAACTCGAAAGGTCACCTTTAAAGAACTGGATGCTTAATAGAGTTTGGTAATGGAGAAGGAAAAAAGTAGAGCAAGAGGTAAAAACCCAAGAGAAGAAAGAGTCCTGCCTGTTGGATGTGTCTGAATTTTTATCAATAGAAACGGGACTCATGAAAGTGGCTTGGGAGTAACTGATTAGAGTTGCAAAAACGCCTGAGGTTCCATGCGAAATCAGATTGGAGGGGGTGCCAGCCTGGAAGTCAGAGCTCCTGCAATAAGTCTACGGGAAGGCAGTGGTTCTTGTTCTGGGAGTGGTATGGAAATGAATGGCTAGGGATGGTTAGATGCTGGAGATACTTAGGAGGTAGAATGTGCTGGACTGGTTTGTGCTGGGTTGCCTGTAGGCAGTGTGGGAATGCGGTTAATTCAGAATAAAGCTCGGATTTCTTTCTGGGGAGGGTAGATTCATGGTGGTACTATTTAGTGTCATCCAAAGCCACACAAAATGAAGCAGATTAAGTGAGAACAAAGATGAAGAGCTAATCAAACATGCTGAGTGGGAAAGGGCAGTGAGATATCCAAGAGGAAATATGCAGCAGGAAACTAGAGATGTCAGTTTAGGATCAGAAGAGAGTACAGAGAGAGAGAGAGACAGAGACAAAGGAGAAAGACAAACACAGGCATTAAAATCAAAGTTAGGTTAGACACTGAGACTGCACAAGAAATGAAAAGATTAAAGTCAGATTCATTTAGTTCAAGTATAAGATTTGTATAAATGTGCTGTAATAGAAAATACTATCAAGATAAGCCATCAGTGAAGAGACATAAGCTTCCTGGGCTTTCATGGTAGAGGAAAGTCTGGGTAGTTGGGAAAATTTGGGAAAGCCAGTTAAGAGGAATTTCAAGTGAAATGTGCCTGCATTTTCAGTCCCTTTGAATCAGATTGTGTCTACAAAGATATAGTGGAAAGCAGATCCAGTGAGCAAACCCTCTCTGGTACAAAGCACTCCTTTGTTCCAGAAAGTCTGACACATGTTAACAGGGCCTGAGGGGGTCTAGCCATGTGCACCTCTTCTACCATGAGTGTTTGAATGTTTGTCTCTGAGAAGTAGGGGTAGACTAGCATTCAGTAGCATCCTCCAGAATGCAGTCCATGTCCTGCTATCTCATTTGAGTAGTCCCTGCACTGCTGTCTTCCTTTGTAGCTTACTAGAGATCATCTTCATTTACAAAGGTAACAACTGAGGTCCTTGTCTTGAGGCTTTTGATGGATTTATGTAAGGTTTATCTTCAGTGCTAATTATATAGAACAGGTCTGTATTTCCTAACTGAATTTCAGACAATTTCATTTATGGGCCTCTCTGGGATCACATTTTAATTGCGACAGAACACTAACCTCCTGGTATCCTAAATGTTTTAAGGCAAATTAAGGAGACTTTCTTCTATATTATTATATAGCTATGCAGTTAACAACACAGACTTAAATTAATGGGATTCATGAATATAGATGGTACCCAGGTAAATTCTTACTGCTTTTCTTAGCCAGCCTAAGGAGAAAATCTTGCAAACATGATTTTAAAAAATCCTTTAATATCAAATTATAATTTAAAACATATTATCTTTCTCAGTGCCCAGATATCTACAATCCCCAAAGAGAACAAGTTCTGTATACAGCATAATAAAAGGTTCTGCAATATTATACCATTGGAAATTTTGAAATTCATTCTTCTATAGATGCTGAGATATTTTTACCTAAATCCTGCACCACCACCACCACCCCCCCAAGGTTTATTCTGAATGAATTTCAAGATTTTAAATTGTCTCTTCAGCAAACGAGAAATAACTTTGGACAAGACTTCTGAGTGAGGCTAGGGGTACCCATTAGTTGGCAATGATCCTTTGGCCGACAGTGTTGAGATGAGAAAATGAGATACACAGCCCAAAGACAAACAAGCTGAATTCCAATTGGTCTTAGTCAACATGTTAAAGAATATTTTTAAGTGAGTGACATTAATGTAACATATTTTTCTTATTTTAAGATGACTAAATTATTCCAACCCGTAAGTACATAAATAAATACTTACTAATTGACCCTATTGTTTTTCACACGAAATCTTTGGAACCTGGTATGTATTTTATATTTAAAGCCTATCTCAGTTTGGAGTTACATCAGTTCAGAGCTGCATTTTCCTGGTTCAGTAGCAGACCTGTGGTCTATCCTAACAATTATACTGGTCTCTATATGCACTCCTGTGTTATAATCATGGGCAAGCTACCTAATGAATAATTATTTTCACAGCAATTACTATAGTGATATTCAGATTTTCTTTTCAAATCAATGTTATACCTCACTGTCAGTTCTATTTTCTACACAGAATAACTAACAGCTTAAAAACATTTTAGGTCTTGCCTATAGCTACGAACTTAACACGCAAAAGGTTGAGTCTCAAACAGAAATACACACAAGTATACACACCAATGAGATTCACGGTTATTTTATGCTTTCATATGATTTTTGCATGTGTAATTTTCATTAAGCATAGTTAGTTTATTTCAGAGGAAAATAAACTTTTGGTAAAGTGGTTTGAAAGTTAGAAAGCAAAGATTCCACTGCTCTATGTCACTTATGGAATAATAAGATAATTTGTAAATACCAAAAAGGAAAAAAGAAAAGAGAGAAAGCAAGTGACTAATAGACTATTACAGAAGAGTGAGGTGAAGGGAGTGGCCTTAGATTCCATTTCCCAATAAAACAAGGAAGTGATTTAAGGTAGAAAGGGTAGCCTATATCATGGATTTATCTTAATGAGATGGTGTAGGGCATGTGGGACCTTATTACCAGGCAGGCATCAGAAATGATAAGACTGAAGGAGCTCAAACCTTGGGAATCTCAGAATTGAGACTGGCAGGAGGGGAGCCATTCTCTTCCTGCCTCTACCTGCTCTGGAACACATAACCACCACAACACTGTACTGAGGACATTGGGCACAGGGTCCCTTAGCATAAATACCTGGAATTCTTCTCCATGCTAATGATGTATCCAGATGGCCATTGAGTTTCCCTTTCTGGGTATTCCTTCCAGCAAAAGGTATTTAATCCCTGGGTCACCCCTAATAAAGTGTATGCATTCATATCCACCATCAAATAAACCGGTAGGAACAAGCAAGGATTATCTCAGAGAGTTGCTTGGCTACAGGGAAGGCCTTTATCTTTTAAGAGTCTTGCCTAAAACTCCCAAGAAAGGCCTTCTCACTTCCAACCCCTCCGGTATACTCTGCCCTTGCTCTGAATCAGACTGGGTTCCTCTCCTCCAGAGCTTGCTCCTCCCCTCCTCTGCCTGGCACACAGATGGAAAACCAGAACCACAGCATTTGACCCAGACTCTGCTGTTTCCCCTTCCGGTCTAACCAGTCCATCCTGGGAGAAATCGGACTGTCAACACCCCTACTCTGCCTACCCCACCCCCATTCAGACTTCCTTTTGCCTCCAGAGTGAGGTGTGCCAGCTGTACTCCAAAAAGTTGTTGAATCTATGTTATTGAAGATTGGAAGACAGTGAGCAACACAAGTGTTTTTAAAAAAATCAGTCAATTTATTTGGGTCTGAATTTTCTAAACCGAGAGAACTTACACTAGTTTGCAAGCCAAGAATATGAATAAATAATATATCATTTTGTGAAGAACTAAGATGGGTATCAGGTGAAGATTGATGTGGATGAAATTAAAGATGAATGTGAAAGCCACAGCTATGGAGCTGGTGGCCCAGAAGTAATTCCTAATAATCCCTCCAGGGTTCTATGGCAGGAAGGTTCCAATCACACATCGCAACACTGAAGTTGCTAACCTATTTGTATCCGTTTCTTAATCTTGTTCCTACATTTTTTTAAAATTTTATGTATGAATTGTGTATGGGCACACTTGCTCTGTGGTGTGTGTGTGTGTGTGTGTGTGTGTGTGTGTGAGAGAGAGAGAGAGAGAGAGAGAGAGAGAGAGAGAGAGGAGAGACAACTTGTGAGAGTCGTTTCTCTCCTCCATGTGCATTCCCAAAATTGAACACAGCCCCATTAGTCCTGGTGGCAAGAACTTTACTCGCTGACTCATGTCACTGGCCCAGTCCCTTAATCTTACTGTCCTTTCTACCTGCAAATAAGATCTCCTTTTCTGAATATTAAACTATAATTCTCTATCATTCAATATACCACTTGGAAATAAACTTATTCTAGGAAGTATTCCCAAACCACAAATAGGCCAGACAGTACTCACTACAAGCTAGAATAGCATAGGTACATGTGTGCTCCTGCTGTGAGTTAAATAACGCCATGGGATCAGTCTCTAGTCTGTAGTCTAACCTTTTCCCACCTCAACTCTCACATGACTGTTTCTGGAATCTTCCGTATTGCTTAGGTTTGCTTCCTTTTCCCTACACACTCATTCCCACCCCTTCTTGCTTACTGTTTACCTCTGAGTCCATAAGGGGAAAAATATCAAGCAAAGTGAATATAAACACACATAAGGAGCCGTTGGAAAAGAAAAGACTGAGGCCACGAAGCAGTTTCCTCCAATTCCTTTAAAAGAGTTTATCGCCCTAGCTGACCAAAGGAGCCAGCATAGTTGAAAGAGAACACAGGCTTTCATGTTCACAGAGCAAGGGTCTAACAGGTATTTGCTTTGTTAATACTGCTGTGATCTCATTTCTTTTTTAGGGTCTTGGTTCCCTCGCTTATAGTAGCGACAAGAATATGAGACAGGGTTGTTTTATGTATTTTTTATCAATTAATTTGGAGAAAATGAAACGGCATATAATGTATATATTGAACATAAAATACAAGAGAATAATTGCTTTCCTTCATGAGGTGTGCCACAGATTAAAAGGATATAAAGAAAATGTTAGTAAGAATGTTTCAAAATAGCATGCTGGTTGTAAATAGTGGATACAGTTGAGATAATAAAAGGGAAGTATTGGTTGACCATCGAGTGAAGAATCTCTCAGGAAAGCCGGGTTCTCTAAAGTTGGGAGCTCTGAGCCGCAGGGAAAGGACAGCAGATGAGAGGTAAGTATTCTGGATTTCTATAAGTGTATTCATTCACTCCTCATTCCCAATGCATGCATACTTCTCCATGTCTGCAGTGCCTATAGTTCACGAAGAGAAGACAATTCAGTGGGCAGACATTCTCTCAGCAGAACTCAACTCAACTGACTTGGCAAATTAACCAGTACTATCAACTTCCTTTGGGAAAAAAACCTGATGAATATTCTGAGCAGAAAGAAAATTATAGCCAGTAGGCCATGCTCCAGTAAGCCTACACACTGCTCTCATTGGTTCAGTTGCATCCCTGCCAAGAATTAGTTGTGTTTATTCCCAAACTATTGTCGCCAAGTGACTTATTGTAACCATGTAATATAATTAAATTGTACTTACATAATTCGGTGACATAGAATGTAAGATGAACGAGTTGGGTTCATTTTTATATTTTTGTTTGTTCGTTTTAAGTAAGTTGAGTGTTTTGGGAAAAGTCAAGAAAATTAATTGCTAAAAAATGTTCTACTACTTGGACGTACAATGGGACATCACTCCCCACAATTATACATTCAGACTGGTGTAGCAATGGTTTATTTTCACTCTGTGTAGAGAAATAGCAACAAGAGGTGTCCTATGACAAAGAAAGAGTGCATGGGTCATCAATATCCCAATTAATGACCATTGACCTAAATCAAAGAGCAGGTGAATAACTACATTTTAGTGTGCTAAGTTAATGTAAGTAATTGTTTCTTTAATTAGCACTCCTACTAGATTCTAGCTGTTTTATGCTTCTCCTCATAGAATAAGAAGGCGTCTAGTAAAGAGCTGTGGTATGTTATGATGCAGACATTATAAATCTCTGGTGGAAAGGATATGGTCCCTCTGAAAGAGTAGCAAGGGCAGGAGCCAAGGAAAGACGAGTGTTTACTTCAAGCAAACCATGGGCAAAAAGTGAGACAAGGATATATAGAAGAAATGTGGGTAGCCTGGACTATAGTGATATCAACAGACTCAGAAATGTATGATGGGCATTAGATACATATACTATAATCCCACAGGCTACAACTGTAGTCCAAATGGAGGGCCAGCAGATTGAGATGCAGCAGACATGTTTCCCACTTTCTGGTTTAAGAAATGAGATGTGTGGTGCTGTTTGTACAAACAACAACTCCAAATCAGAAAGTAAAGAGAAGATAATGATTTCTTACTTGGACACACTGTGTTTGTGACCCAAGACCTATTAAGTGGAAAAAACCTGTGAGCAACTGTGCATATCGAGTTTAGGAAAGAAGAAAAACAAGCTGGGAGATAGCTCAGTCAGTTGAAGTACTTAAGCATTAAAAAAGATCCTGGAATGATAACACACACTGATAATCCCAGCACTAGGAAGAGGGAGACGGGCAGATCCCTGGAGCTCACTGGCCAGCTAGCCTAGCCAAGTGGGTGAGCTCCAGACTATTGAGAAACTGGCTCTGACAACAAGGTGGACAGCTCCTAAGGTTCAACACCTGAGGTTGTCCTCTGGCCTACACACACATCTGTATGCATGCACACACAAACGTTCGTGCACCCACCAACATGCACAAAAGAAGAGAAGGTGGAGGAAGAGGAGGAGGAAGAGAAGGAGGAGGCAGGCAACAGACATATACAGTAGTTGAAATCATAAAATGTAGAGCAGAGCTTCTAAGGAGGTTAATAAAACATGGAGAGCAGAAAAGACAATCACCTAGGAAGAAACAGGGAAAATGTTAGCGAACAGATGGGAAGGGAAGGAAACCAAGATAAAAGCAATAACAGAGCAGCAAAAGAATTAAGAGGAAGGGGTTGTTCCAAGTGTTCCTTGCTATTGAATGAAAACCACCCAGAAGCTCCCCTAGGACATAGGTTGTATGTAGGTGTCTCCCATTGGGGAGTGTCTAGCAGAACCTAAACTATCTATATTGGGATGAGGACTGAGGGAGGGGTGCTGGAGAGAAGTGGGAAATGCCATTGCTTCCCTATTTGAAGAATCATTTGCAAAGTGGAGTGGAGAATGGGAAGAGCCTAAGACAGGTAAGAGCAACAGATCTGAGCCCCTCGCTGTCCAAGGTAGATGGGGTTGAGGTTTGTACCAGAAGATACACAAAGCAGTACTGTGAACACAATAGAGATTATTCCACATAAAGGAAACCAGCTGGACAAGATGCAATCAGCACATGGGAGATAGTAAAGGAAATAGTTAACAGTTTCTCAAAGCTCCCACGAAGGTGTATCACTGCAATTTGCTAGCAGAAATATGGCAATCAAATTTACAAAAGACCTGAAGAGTAGGAGGATGTCCAAGTTCACCCCTTTGCTAATGCCATTCCTGCCTTTCTCATGCAATATTTTCTAGCAGAAAGGGAAAGGAGTTGGAGCCAAAACTCTAACATTTCACATTTCATTTAATTCTAGATTTGACTGAGAGTGGAAGTTATACATGGACATCATCTCCCCTGTCTACTGACATTGAGAAAGGAGCCTGAGGATCATGGCGTTAGAGGATATCATCATGGTTGAGGCAGAGGTCCCCACTGCCAACAGAGATAGTAGATAAAAGGGACATTAGGGGTGAACAACTAGATTCAAAACCTGGCTGATTCAAAACCTTGTGAGAAGCAAGGTATCATCTACAAAATCTTAATAATTTGCTTTAGTTTGGTTTCTTTGAAGCAAGTTCTCTGTTTTATAGCCATGGCTGTCCTAGAACTCATGATGTAGACAGGCTTACTTTGAACTCATAGAGAACTGACTGACTTTGTCTAGCATTAAAGAGTATATCACCATGCCCCACAGTTTAAAACTCTTTACTGGAAGTTTTTTGCTATGCCAAACAGTCCAAGAAAGCCAACAATATCCTTTTCTTCTTTTCAATAACTTTGCATCCTAAATATTTTTATCCCCATTTTATAGACAATAAAACAAGAGTTTTGAGAATTAAGCCAATTCCTAATTCCAACAAGATTTCAAATCACATGCCAGTTTCAACAGTATCATTCTTCATTTCCCAAACACAGAGTGGCTTTCACATTCAGTCCTTGGCTTGTGTGAGGTTCATATAAATGGAGATTATAGACATGGGAAGAAAGTTAGGTATGAAAAAGAAACGAGTTCAGTTTTACAATTGTTTTTAGCCTGGAAAGTAACTTTGAGAATGTCTAATAGAATTATGTATATCTGGGAAAATGTTAGGAGAAATGTTTTTGGAGGAGGTAAAGATTTATGAAGTATTAGCGTTTAAATAGTGGCTAAAGTCCTAGGAATCATGAGATTTTACAGGGAGCCTGCAACATGAGGAGAGAACCACATGGTGAGCTAAGAAACTCCAGCATGAAAAAGGAGGTCAGAGAAAAGTGTCAGCTAGGGAGAAAGGGAAGATACAAGATAGAGGGAAGTGGCTGAAGATGATGTTACACCACAGAAGGACAGAGTTCCAAGAGCAGGGTGTGATAAAGCCGAATCAGCTGCTATGGAGTGGCCAAAGGAGATAAAGACTAAAACCATGCAAAAGATTAAGAGGAACTGTGTGAGAAAATGTTGATTATAGCACCCAGGTTTGTCTAGCCCAGGTCTAGCAGTCTGTACTGTGTGGAAAAGTCCAGACCTTTAGGACTATTGCTACATGTACAAGGATGTCAGTTTCATCCTTTAAAAAATGTGGATTTTCTTAACAGTGTTGTTAGGACAGCAGCCATATCACAGAAGTCAGGAAGACAATCTCTGTATCCAGGAATCCTGTGTTAGATCTTGGATTTACTGCCTGCTGACCTTGTAAGCATGGGCAAGTTGTTTAATATCCTTGTATCTTGGTTTCTTAATCTGAAAAGTGGGAGCAGTAAAAATAGTGGGGTTTTGAGGACTAAGTGAGTCTTACTCTATTTAACAGAATGAATATGGTTAAGTGTTCCTGACAGTTCGTAGCAATTCCTAAGAGAAGGTGAGGGCTTGTTACATTGATATTGATCACTGCATTTAAGAAAACAAGATTGATTAAGTAATAAGATTGTAGATGCTACAAAGCTATCAAAAATGGAGTTAAATATTTTTACAACATAGAAAGATAGTGATAGATTAAATTGGAAAAATTATAAACCATATGAATAGAATGATCCTATAAGTGAGTGAATAATGTGTCCCAGTATTGGATATGTAAAAAATTATTAGAAAACAATGTTTCGATATTGTATCTAAGTAGTTGGATTATGAATTTATTTTAATTTTAATAATTACAGATCATATAACACATACCAACAAAACACATTATTTTCATGATATAAAAATATGTTAACTACTGACAAGGTCTAGGCCTTGAATATTAAGCAATTGCTGACTGAAGGCCTAAATGTGGTGCACACCATTAGAGGAACTCACACAGAGAGCACTTACAGTCTCCTGGATGCTTACAACCCAGGAAGGTTGCTGTTAACCATTAAGATGCTGAAGTATAGCTCTTCACAGTGGATGGCTTCTGGTAGGGGTGGGAAGGACTCAGTTTTCTTTAAGGGGCTGGCCACTAGAAGTTTGACCATGCTCCAGAGAGTATGTGAGCAACACAAATTGCACTTGGTGGTCTTCTGTCTTTGTTTGATTTTGTTGTTTTTTGTTTGTTTTGTTTGTTTTGAGAGAGGGTGGGGTGCAAGGGGGGAGGGTGAACTTGGGAGGAATGGGAAGCAAGTGTAATCGAGGTGCATTATGTGAAATTCCCTACTAATGAATAAAAATATTACGTTGGGGAAGAAAAATATCTTCAAAACTATTAAAATTTCTGCACTACCACAAATCAACAGACTAGCCCAGCACAGGAGGTTAGAGAAGGAAAAAATAAATGAGTAAAATGAAAGGAATTCTGAAAAAAGAAGTATCCCAGCAGAGCCTTCTGGACATTGCTGCTGGGTTCAAGGAAGAACCCAGAACCTACTGCCTTGGGAATTGCCTGAGGATCAAAAAGAAGGTGAAGCCAAAAGCTAGACAGTCTGAAGGAGCAAAACAAGGAGGGCCATAAGGTCTGGAGATGGCCTCTTCCCACCCATCATTTATACAAACATGGTCTTGTGTCTAACCTAAAACCACTTGGTTGAACTTTCTTCTAAGTATAGATTATAAATTCTAATCCAGGAGTGGATAGCATTCATCTGGTAGTACTTCCTATGTGCTAATCTTCTCCAATGATCAATAAAATCTACTTGAATGTCGGGTGGCTTGAGAAACGCAAATCCACCACAATGAAAAAAATCATTTTAACTGACTGGAAATGATCGTAGAGGCCGATTTATAGATGGAATTTCATTTTGAATTTATGGTTTCTATTTAGACAGAAATGCTAAAAGTAGTTGGGAATAAAATTCCAAAGAATTATGCTATCTTTGCAACTGAGTGGCAATTTTAGACTTCTGCTATCTTTAATAATTATGTAAAACTACCCATTACACAGAGTTAACAATTCCAGACCATAGAATGGAAGTGGAAGTAACCGTAATCTATTTTGTTTTATTTTTTTAAAGGCCTTAAAATGAGAACAGAACTTTTAGGAGACAAAGAGTGTGTGTATATATGAAGTATACATCACATATGAAGTTTACATATACATCAAAGTAAAAATAATAGTGATTTAAAAGGACGGTAACCTTCCATATCATTTCCTTCAGGTTTTAAGTTGATCCCACCCAGTTTGTCAAAGCAGTTTGGACTCTGATAACGAGCTTCTTCAGGCCACCACGACATTCTCGATATTTAAGGTCTCACAAATATCAGAAATCCACTCAAGTTATCTAAATTGACCTGCCTAGCACTTTCCAACGTTCAAATACAGAGAAGGACACAAAAGAGGGAATGACAGCTACTTCAGCTGTGTGCCCGGACTCCGCAGTTCCCCACCCCCCACCCAGACTTCCCTGTCCTCTTTCTGCCTCTCTCCCACCCCTCCTCCCCATCCTAGTCTATAGACAAACAAGCTCTCCAATCTACTTCTTATCAAGATGGAAACAAGGCCAGACCTGCTCTTCTAGATAAAATGCTTTGGCTTCTAACTGCCTGGTTGCTTATCTTTCATCTTGCAGTGTTAACCATAACCCCTTTCCTGACCTGCTCTACTTCTTGTTTTTAGATGAGCAGCGAGGGCTGGGGTGGGGGGTAGGGGTGTGGGGCATGCTTAAATGGACAAGTTCACTCTCCCAAGTCGCTTGCTCACTCTCGGTTCTTTTTCAAGTCTGTTCAAATCTCTTTATGTTTAAGATGCCGTTCTGAAATGAGCAGAAACCACACAGCATGCCCCGTGTGATTTGCTGTGTTTCTCGTTCTCTCTCTGACTTTGACTCTTCCACATTATAAAAGTTTTTCTATCCTTCTTAAGTATTGAACTTTTCGTATTGATGCCTCACCCCAGGGACAGTGGAGGGGTTTCCTGAGGAATAGTTAGTCCTATAGAGTTACCCTCCCTGTATCTTGTCTGTCTAGATCGTAATGGGCTGAATGGTTTTCTCATCCTAGCTCTGTGTCTTGCCTAAGTTCTCACATTTTCGTGCAAAGCACTGCATGCACTTCCTGCCCTTTCTTGAGCAGAGACAGGGAATGACATGCAGGGCTGGACAGTCAGACCATGTCACTCTCCCATGCCGGTTTTCTTGCTGTGTAAGGTTAACTGTGTCAAGGTCCTCAGTCTGCTCTCGCTCTTCCTATGTGAAGCAGAAAATGAAACTGGCCTCCTTTTTGTTCTGGAGAATCCTGGTAAGTCAATTGGCCTGTATTTTGAAATGACAATGAAGGTGAACTGTGTAATAGTTCACAGGACCCTGGTGTTGTAAACACGGTGTGTTCTGGATTATGACACCTTTACCCCATACAAATTCATGTACCTGAACCTGCACAGCCTTGAGGATATGGGAGTCTTTCCAAAAGAACTGGAGTTCCTTGGAAGGGAATATTCTGCTATCATGAGGTGTTTATTTGGTTTTAATGTTTTACCCTTTTGCATTGAAAACTTAGCACTTGACGCAACAGAAGGATTCTTTACAGAGTCCTTGCTCTCAGTCATTTTTTTCTTTTTTCTTAGCTCAGAAAGCACTGCACCTTAGAATCTTACTGTTTTCATTTTCTCCTTTGCATATTAGGAACATGATTCAGCTTCTGACACTGACTGCTTTGCAGTGCCAGCATTGGCTCTATTGGTGAAAGAGTGTTACCGAACCCACTATGGAAATGTACAGTATATGCTGGTGTGTGTTGGCTGCTTTATTTAATCCTGATGGGGATAAAAGACCAAGGTCTGCATCTCAAAATGGCATTGTTCCAGAATAATGAAGTGAGACATCCATAGTCATCTATGGCGTCCCCATAAAAAAAGGTATTCCAAGTCTAGAGCAGAACATTCTGGAAAATTGGAAGACCACAGATATATTTCATAGTCTATATCCCCTTTCGTCTATAAGGATGGTTCTGAGGATTCTTTAATGTTTATTACCAAATCCAATTATCTTCAAATACTATTTTCTTTAATGGAGAACCATACTTATCAGGAAGTGTGTTATCTTTCTTAACTTTTCTACAAAATATCATAAGTAAGCAATGTATATATGTAAGTACACCTGTGGAGGGGGGCAGAGGGAAGGAGAGAGAGAGAAAGGGAAGGAGAGAGAGAGAGAAAGAGAGTTGCAGAAGACAAAACCTTCAGCTTAATACCTGCTAGCAAGTGCTCTCTCGAGCTGAGCTACAGGCCCATATTTAAACTGAATTTTCAATGATTCTAACCTGCCACTAGCAATTCTAAGGGAGAACTGAACTTGTTGTACTTTGGAAAGGGTGGGAAAGGGCTCTCCATCTAACTGCTAGTTCAGAAAATTCTTCTGCCTTTGCCTATGGTCAAGAGACGTCCTCTTTCTTATGGGCCAACTTTTTACTACACATTTTTCCCTGTGATAACTCCTTAGGGGGCCATAGGGTAATGATAGGCTTAAATTAAATTATTCACTGCCAAATGATGGAAGAGCTTTCCAGCTCACAGAAACTCTGAGTGTACAGCTTAGAGAAGCCTTGTGATGATGCATATATAGATTTCACAGCCTTGCTAACATATCATTAAATGCTCCTGAGCATCTCCATTTCTAAAGGAAATCGTTTGTGTGTTCTTTTTTTGCTTTTTGTTTTGTTTTGTTTTGTTTTGTTTTTGAATGTTTTTTAAATAGCCCTGACTGGTGTTGTAACTCAGTGATAGAGTACTTGCTCACCTCATAGGAGGCTAGAAGTGAGTGTCAAAAATCAGTTTGACTGGAACTCGTTATTAGAAGAAATGAAAACTAAGGTGGGAAAACTTTAGGCCAGACTCTGACTTTAAAAGACTATGGTGGAGGAAGAAAAATCTAAGACATAGACTGGAGACGTCTGGAAGTGGGCGCTCAGTTAGACTTATAATCAGCAGCTTGGTCACAACAGATGCACATATGAGCATGGTAGCTTCAGTAATAGGACATTGGAACAGGCATTATAGACAACTTGATACAAGAATGAAAAGAGAGAAGCTATAATGTAGTTATTACAGATCCAGAGAAGGACAGAATTCAATCCAGAAAGCTGAGCAGCAGAGAAGAATGTCAGTAGGACAGACATTTTAAATGTCACCAAGTATACTCAAAATCAGATAGAGCTTGAAGAAAGGTGGAGTGGCATGGGACTCCATGCCGTGGTCATGGTCTCTCTTCACAACAATGGAACCCTAAGATGGAAGTAGACTTCCAAGATTCACTTTTCTGTGTTGAAGAAGAGCTCCAGGCCTAAGACTCAAAGCAGAAGCAGGGGCCTCAGTTCTACTCAGCCTAAGAATGCTTAGGGAATTGTAAATATTGAAAAAAACATTGAAAATGTTGGGAAGGCTCAAGGCAATAGCATGCATACTTGGATAAGCACAGTTAGAGAATTAACAGAGGAATGGATTCAAGAACCAAGTTGGAGGTCTTACGATACCTGATTTCAAGATGCATAATGTTTGTTATGAAATAGTGTATCATCTGTGTGTGGGATAGAAAAGCCGATGCAACAGAATGGAGAGAAATCCACTCACACAAAAGGATGATTTGAGCACAGTCACAGAGACAGTGTGATAATGGATAGAAAGTGTTCTCAATGAATCCCAGAACAATTGAATAGCCATGCACCATTTGATGAATATTTCTATACAATGTATAAAAATTGACTACAAATGGACCTCAGACCTAAAACAAAAATTTCAAAAAAAATGTATAAAAAAATCTTAAATTAAACAAATATTTCTTACAAACAACACAGACATGAGCCAAAATGAGGGAAATAAGTCAATTAGAACTCACTAAAATTAAAAAGACCATTGGAAGACACAATTAAAAGTCCTAACATTGGGGGAAAATACTTGAAAATGTTATTTTTAAACAATGGATTTTGTATGTAGAACAAAGAAGTATCAAACTCAGTCTAATAGAAAACAAATAGTAATCCTACCCCAAAGATGTTATAGATGTCAACTTAGCTGAGAAAACATGATCAGCACTATTAGTAAACGGAGAAATAAAACATAAAACCCTAGCAAGATACCAAAATACCTCCTCGTGAATGGTTAACATCAGTGTATTGATTATACCAAGGGGCTTGGGAGGGAGGCTTTGAAAGAGCTGGACTCTCATTGGTTCACTAGCAGGAATGTAACATACTCATGATGTGGTAGAGTAAGTTGTCAGGATGTCATTATTGTTATTTTTGTTGTTATTGTAAATACACTAACATATGAGTTATGCATTCTAAACAGTAAAAATGAACTGGCCTGTAAGGATGGCTAAATAGGCAGAGGCACTTGCTACCGAGCCTGAGGTTCAATCCCTGGGACCTTAATGGTAGAAGAAGAGGATTGGATATCCACAGCATATGTCTTCTGATCTCCACATATTCTCTCTCTCTCTCTTTCTGTGTGTGTGTGTGTGTGTGTGTGTGTGTGTGTGTGTGTGTGTGTGTATGTTTGTGTGTCATACACACTAAATATAAAGATAAAAATCAAAGTATGTATTCTTCGGAAAACTTACTCACTTGTTCATGAAATATTTACATGTAATAGCCAAGCCAGAAATAACCCAACAGTCAAAAATCTAGAAAGAATTTAAAGTTCGGATTAATTGTACTGTATTTGTACAGTGAATTCACATGCAACAATTTTTAAAAAAGGGAATTAACTATGCATGAAAAAACATGACCAAATTCAAAATCATTGTCCTGAGTGAAGGAAAACCTCACAACAACAAAAACAACAACAACAACAACAATAGTAGTATATTAATCCACTCATAAAATACTTGGAAAGGAAAACTAACCTTATGTGGAAGGTACTGTATTAGTGATTGCTTAGGGATAAACACTTGAGTTTGGGAGAAGGAGGAATCTTTAAAAACAATCATGGGTTAATTTTAGAGAGTATCAGGTATGTTCATAACTGTAGTGACCATCCTATGAATATATCAAAGCCTTCAGTAGTACAGTTCAAACATGTCCAGTTTGTCACGTGTCAATTAGCTGTGGAAAAGGCTCAAAGGGTCATTAAACCACTACCTCAAAGAAGATGCAAAACAAATGAAAACTGAAACAGGGAATAAGAAGCTCTATGTAAAGCTGTAAGAAGAGGAAAAAACGGAACCTAAAATGAAGCAGTGTTTTAAGGGGGGGGGTCATAAAAAGTATCCATGACAAAAGAATCCCAAGATGCATGAGGTGGGGAAAAGCTAAATGAGTCAGAGACTTGGTGCAGTGACTTTAAACCCTTGTTTAGAAAGTCATGAAATGAACACTGCATAAATGAGGCAGTTAGCTAGAGGGGACAGTGAAGTGAGCTAAAGGTCTATTGATGTTTGAAGGTAGAAAAAACAAGTAAACGGAATGAAGAAGGGGAAAAGAAACAAAGATTCTAGAGATGAAGGTAAAACATGTGGGAACAAGATTCTTGAGGAATTTGGAAGGGAAGAGAAGGCACAGGGGCCAGCCTACACCTCAGAAAGGAGAAATCCTTAATTATTAACCCCTAACCTGCCTCAAGAAAGAATAAACCAGACCATGTGTTTTGATTGTTTAAAACTCTGACAAAAACTAAATAATTTCTGCCAGCAGAATTCTTAAAAATCCATGTACACAGACATTCCCACACTCCTTAAGTCCTTTTTTGTTCTTTCCTTGGCATAGTGGCATGAATGGCTTCTAGCCACATCCTTTCACGAGGTCTCTGGGGGCAACTGATTCCTGGCCCAGGAAACAAAGTAAATTTGTCCTGTTATCCAATAGATCGAATGGAAATTGGCTATAAAATATAGTGCAACTGCCAAAGGAGATACTGGAGAACCAAGGAGGAATCATCAAAAAATGGCACCTATTATATGGACATTTACATGGTATCAAAGCCCCTACCATCTACCATATTAAGTTTCAAATATCACTGTTTTCTTCTCAGTGGGACATGCTTTATAGGGAATCTGATTTTTCATTTTATTTATATGCCGTATACTAGAAGGTTGGTTCAGGAATGCATATGTGAAAACTGTGTGTGTGTGTATGTGTGTGTGTGTGTGTGTGTGTGTGTGTGTGTGTTATTGAGAAGTCATATGAGTCAACATCTCTAACCCCAAACTGTGACTCTTCCCTGTGACTCTTCCATGCTGTGATCCACTGACCACAACCCATAGGTCTCTGTTCCAAGCTCAAGTTTGTAATAATACTTCCGTTTTGTTGATCTCAGTTGCTCTCTGCATCAGGAAGATTAGCCCAGACAGATGTTTCAGAAGGAAGAGAGAGCAGGGATAAATGTAGGTTTCTGTGTACAGAGATGGCAGAAATCTCTATGGAGATAAAGACAAGTATAACCGGAAGGCTGGAAGGCATCACTAAAGCTCCCAGGGTAGGGAAAAGCAGATGAGCCTTAGCATGAGACTTGGAGTCATATCCAACCTGCTTGTCTCTTTTTCTTATTGTGCTATTTGTCTTATTGCTTTTTTTCATGTAGTCAGTGCTTGTTCAAAGAATTGATTATGATGGAGTTAAAGATGCCATAGAAGAGAGGTGAACAGTTTAGAGTAGCCATAGAAACTGTGTTAATGTCACATGCTAGATAGTCTTTAAAACTTTTTTATGTGTATATACATGTGGCTGAATTTATGTATATGCACCACTTGCCAGTACCTACAGAGGCCTGAAGAGGGATCAGACCCCCTGGAACTGAAACCTCAGTTGCAGGTGGTTGTTGTATGCCATAAATGAATACTGGGAATTGAACCTGAATCCTCTGCAAGAGCTAGTGCTCTTGGCTGTTGAGCCATCTCTACAGCCCCTTACTAAGTATTCTTAACAACAACAACAACAACAAAAACAATAAAATACATGTACCCAAGGTATATTGATTCTGTTATTTGCACACCATGAATATCCAAGTAATGCCTATTAACGTTTCAATGGTTTACACTGTCACCCACTTTATTAATAAAGTGACAGACTAACTGAAGGTTAGATAACACATCATTGAGGAAGGATAAAGTCAAAGTGCTAACAGCTGGCCCTCCTCCCCAGAATGCCCCCTTCTCTTTTGATTTATAGTGGGACTTGATACTATCATTCTACCCACTTGTCAGAGGGAAATTGTACACTGAAAAATCAGTAATGCAGATAGATTCTCTGACGCTAGAAGATAAATACCAAGGAGAAATCCTCAATGGATCCCTCCCTGTTTCATGTCTCATAAGGCCATGCAGTTGAGTTCATATTCTATATGGGCATATAATTTAATTTTCTGAGTATTGGACCTTATCCAAAAGTTAGACAAAGTAACTCAAATATTTCCTAGCATCAAATGAGACATAGTTTTAAAATAAATACTTTAAATGCAAAATGCATAGTACCTTGATCTAGCCTCAGTTATATTTACCCTATCAATGAATTATAGCAGTTTGACCTAATGAAGCTGAACTTCTAGGTACAACCTATATATTTCAAACATTCTCTGTTGAGCTGTTAAAATCTCAGATGTAACTCAATAGATGAGTTACATCTATTGTTCACTTATCAAGGCAAAATGAAATTCTTATGATAAATTCTCAGAACAAATGCACAAACCTAATAAGATCATGTCTGTGAAATTAAAATATGTAGCCTTGAGATGATCTTATTCATCACACATTTGATGGAAAGCAAAGTGGCCTTGGGTTTTTGCACTACCATCAAGCATTAGCTCAAGTGCAAAGTGGAATGAGGCTGTAGTGATCAGGATACATCTGCTAAAGATAGCACACCCCTTGCCCATCTGATCCTCCTGGTGCCAGTGAGCTGCATGCTCAGTCCTATGACTTAAGAGCTATAAAGGGTCTGGCATGGGCCTTCTCCCACTTTTATCATGGCTGGAATGAGCTGATCACCAGCACTGCTAAATTATCTATAACTTCACGAAAAAATCTACCAACAAAATAAGTTCTTTTTATTTCCTTTATCTTTGGGGGAAAAAAGGCAAATGGGCAGTATATCACAATAGCCAATATTTTCTGAGTCCAGAGAAGTGTGAGTTCACTCCATGAGTCAAAACTTAACAAAAACTCTCCTAAAGTAGGCTGCAAAGTTAAGACCAAGTTAGGAAAGTTAATTTGGCACTTGTTTAATGATACACATTATTGTACTACATGGTAATTAGGCATAAGTGGCAAGCAATTAATATATACGGCTGAAATTAGAAATTTTATATAGTCAAACCAATTTGAATTGATCTTTTTCTTCTTGCTTCATTAACTTTCCATTTCCTATAAACAGCATTGATGCTGACAGCTTCTCTGACACGTCGCATTAAGAATCTCAGTAGGAAATTATTGTACTTCTTGAAAGATGGCTTGATATTTGAAGAGACATGCCTTCCCTGATTTGAACATTATACAATCTATATATGTATCAAAGCATCATTTGCTATCACATAAGTATGTGCATTTTTATGTGCCAATTAAAAATATATGTGAAATGCACTCAAAATCACTCCTTCAGTATGGGTTTGTGCTGTTTAACAAACCAATGGTGATGACATAAATATTTATTACAAACTTTTAAAGGGCTGTTGGACGAAGTCATTAGGCTATTTGAACACTGGGTGGATTCTTCCTCCACTCTGCCCAGAAACCTGGACCCCTGAAGTGTGTAAACCCCATAGGAAAGTTTCCTTATATTCTGACTTCTAGGGAGGTAAGACAAACACAGTAGGGAATGGGCATGTGGGTAGGTGTGCATTTTTTTTTTTCAAGACAGGGTTTCTCTGTGTAGCCCTGGCTATCCTGGAACTCACTCTGTAGACCAGGCTGGCCTCGAACTCAGAAATCCGCCTGCCTCTGCCTCCCGAGTGCTGGGATTAAAAGCGTGCGCCACCACTGCCTGGCATAGGTGTGCATTCTTTAAGCTCTAACCTCTGGCCTTTCAAAGCCTTTCTCTCTGTTCCAGGTTTTAGTCTGCTTCCCTTTCAAACCTAAGCTGCTGCAGAGCTCCATGGTCTGAGAATGCACCACTTTGGTCTGATTTTTTTCTGTACATGCACCTAATAAAAGCAGCCTTAAATTCTTCTCATACATTCTGAATCTGAAGATAGTGTCTGTTTCCTGGACCCTGACTAATTTGAAAGGTATGAGTTCAGCTAAAAGCATGGTTAACAAAGGCAATGTTCTTACCGCCTCCTGATCTTTCTTGTTTTGCTTGTACTGTATTTTGTCAGTCTGGGATTGTGGAATGGGGTAGGCACTGAACTTATGTGTTGAATTAATGAATGAATGAACCCATGTGATTATAACATGTCTTGAGTTACAGTTTCTATCAGCAGCGGTAATCCAGAAAGACAATAGATGCTCACAGCATACGTTGTGTGGTGGGAAGTGAATTGTTATTACTCCTCGGTAATTAGTAAAATAATTAACGAAGATCCTGCTGTTATAGGTAGTCACCCCAGACTGCCTGCTTCTATTGTACCAAAACATTTTTTTAGTTGTTGATTCTTTAAATTCACACCTTTTGTTCATTCACTCACGGCCTGACATACTTGTCCAAATCAGGACTATAATTGCTTTTTTTGCATAAAAATGTTTATCAAAGTTAGGTAAACAACTATTGAAGTGCTTACCATTGTAAGATTATTTGACTGGTCATGGGGATAGCGGTCATGAGGATAGCGGATTGGATAAGACAGATTGGTGGCTAAAAGATTGGTTAGGAATCTGTTTTGATAGTTGAAGATAAACTAATATATTTATGAAGCTTTGTTATGACCTTTCTAGATGGTTAGTTCTTGTTTACCTGTGGGTATGGGGGTGCAGCTTTGGAATAAACTGATATTTCTGCTGTTCCAGCAAAGTCATCGGAGTTACGGTGGCTCCCTACCCCCTTCATTACTTTTTGTTTCTTTCAGGAACTTTGAACTACTTACAGTTTAGCAGGGAAATGAAATAGACACTTGGGCACAGTATAACAGAACAGCAAAGCAGCTGAGGAGTTAGGGTGTGGATTGGGGCTGATAGCAATAGGAAGAACAGGGTACTAAATGGATGGATGCAGAGAACCATTGGCCTTAAGAACTTCAATGGCCTATTGAACCTCAGTGGGTGAGAATGGAGATAGAGAAAGACAAATACTCATGGTAAGAAAAATTCTAGGAAAGGCAGGGCTGTAAGAAACTCAGTTTAAGCTGGGGCTGTGGTGGTAGGGAGCGGGAAGTGGGGGGAGGGTTCCCATCTTTTCCTTGTAAACTCCTCCCTTTAAGTAGCAGGGTGGGAGGGCTTACTTGAGAGTGAGAAGCCATTCAACTAACTCCCTCTCTTGAAATGCCTGTCCACTGTGTGGAAGAACTACGTATTTTCAAGTCTGACCTTTTGCCCACACTGAAGACCCACTTAAGTGACAGACAGTAACTAAAATTGAATGCGTTTTAATTCTGAAATCCACAAGGAGGCAATTTCTTCAAAGAATAGTGTATAAAAGAAACTGTATCCTTTTCCAATTGCTCTGAAAGTCATAAAAAAATTAGAATTTCTTGGGTAGATAATTGTGAAGGGAATTTGCTATGTGAGTTGTAGATGCTGAATTGAATGGTTCATGTGTAAAGGCAGCTTTTTTTAAAAAAAAAAAAAAATCAATGAGGAAGAGGTAATTTAACAAACTCCTGGTTTCATAAATGGAGAAAACTGGTAGACAGATTAACAAAAGAGTGTACTTAACCCCCCACATCTTAGCAAATGTTAGACCAGTGATCTAAAACCAGTGACCCAAAGTCATTGTCTGACTCCCAAGCATTTTAAATTTTTGCTTTGATGTAAAAGACTGAATTGAATCTTTGCTTGTAAAATCTGGCAGGTTGAACTAGATTGTCACAGAGGCTTCTGCAGCTCTTGCATCCCCTGAGTTCACCTCTCACACGTACCTACCTTAACATCTGCCTGTGTGTTAAAAATTAAGTGTTGGATTCACATCCACACTTCCTACTCCACTTACATAGCTCAGGTTTGAAACTCTCTGTCCTCACTCCCAAAGGAACACTCCCTTCACAGAAACTGACACTGAGCGTTCTGGGTTTTGAATAACACCAAGAGGATAAGATTCCAGGTCTGTGATCAGCAACTCCTGTGTCAGATTTGCAAGTCTCCTAAACGGTCCATGGAGTGTAGGACCTATTTTCAGGATGCAATTGGGAAATTTCCAGTGTTATGACAAACTCGAACATACTACTGACAAAAAGGTAACTATTCTGTTTTGACATGAAACAGATAGTCTAGTTTGAAAGAATATCCCTACTCACAACAGAAGAGAGTTATTTACATGTTAAACTGTTTTAATGTCACCTTAAATAATTTTTCCATGAATTTTTCTCAGTGTAAAAGTAACTAGCTCTCCTTGGTACTAGCTCATAACCTTAATGAGTCACCAATTCTGTAGGACACATCCAAATTCCTGATGTCTGATGTTTTGGTGTCTGAGGAAGAAAGGACATCATGATAGGTTAATAATAATAATAATAATAATAATAATAATAATAATAATAATAAGTCCCAATTTGTGGACAGAATAAACCAAGCCGTTACCTTGAATTCCATAGCTCACAGTCATGATTCACGTGGGATTTTATACATATTTATTATCATCCAGACATGAGTGTTCATCAGCTGTATCACAACTATCTTTTGCTCTAGCACAATGAGAATAGGGAGGAGAAGGTAGACACCATCCCCATCTACCACCATCCCTTCCTCCATCTTATACTTACGGAATGACATGTTCTTTTAGAACCTATCTCTCAAGTAAAAGTAGTATCATGACTCAAATGTTCTAGTGACAAAGGATTATATTTCAGAATTCCATGCCAGGTTGAAAACAAACTAAAGAAAGGAACATACTGATTGGACAATCCTAGGCAAGTGTGAATGAGAGAAGGGGGGAGCTTAAAGCTTTCTATTTAAAGATGCAAGAGTGGATGAAGTAAGACAGGTTGTAGTTGAGATAGAAAGACCGATTCTGTTTCCTTAAGCTAATTTATTACTAAAGTGACTCTACATACTATGTTATCATAAATAGCAATGAACCCCAAAGAACCACTGATTGAACCTCTGGATTGTAGCTCATTGTTCAAGTTCCCCATCATAAATGTGAAGCATTTAAATTTAGAAAAACTCCCCCCGAGTCATCATGATTGTTTCCTGTGACTTATCTTGTATCACATAAAAGGCCAGATGAAAGAAAACTTGAGGTGAAGGGGATAGACATATGGGAATGTTTGTTTTCAGAATTGATTCTGTTTAAGACACAGCATGCTCAGTGCATGGGGTTGAAAGCAGAATGTGATAAAAACTTGAGGTGTGCTCTAAGAGATAAACGGTCTTTCCTGGTGTGGCCCAATGAAATAGTGACCATGCTTCAGAGTATGTTGAGGTATTTGATGATCTACCCACCCCCGTTCTTTTCTTTGTTTCTATCAATCTGTCATTCTAAGCAATTTCTATCACCTTTATGAATTTCTTTGTAGCATAGGATTTAGCCTTCAGTTTTTAGACCCACATAAAGGCAGTTTCTCTCTTGCATTAAATTAATTCTCTAAAACAACATTTATTGAGTTTGACCCACTACACCAATTTGGTTAAATGTCTGTCTAAACTTGTTTTTGATTCCCCAGGATGACATCTATAGACTCACCAGCAACTGTGTTTGGAAAAATGGTAAGCCATGTCAACCATAGTTTAAAAAATATCTGATGGATCTTAAGGTCACGAGTATTTTTCTGGAAAACATCTAGGTATCAGTTGAACAAATTTATGATGGTTCAATGGGCTTTTGGGGGGTTTCACTCAAAAGCAAAAAGTATGAATGTATTGGCAAAATTATAAATTAATACCACATACATGGGGAATCGCTAATACTAACATATGAGGAATAGAAAGTTTAATTAGCTTTGTTAATGATAAGAGCTAGCATAAGACTGGATTATACAACACAATTCGTTAACAATAACAATTTTATTTACATATATATTTCTAAATATTTTGAATTGTAATCAACGTCCCAGAGTCTTGCCCAGCCTACATACACCACTGTCTTCCTGAGACCCTCCAGGCCGCATGCAGGTATGGTAGAATGGCATACAAATGACAGAGAGGAGTGGCTGATAAGCCTTGGAATGGCAATAGTTAAAAAGGCCAACCCTGATAATCCTTTGCAAGCAGACTGAGCTGGTCTTATGAAGATGCCACTTGGTCTGCTCAGAGGGTAGGGCCATACAACAAAGAAACCAGGTTTTGTGCATTTTAGTATCATATGTGTGAGGATGAACACATCAGATGAATGGCAGTTTCAGGGTCTTCTCCACAAAGTGTATTTACCACAACTTGATCTGACTTTTAGACAACCAGGGTGGTATGGTGCTGACCTGAACCAACTTTTATAAAATCTTGTGTGATGGCAAAATGTACATTTTGGGTGGAACTCAGAAGTAAACAGAAAACATGTAACATGTCTAGACATGCTCCAGACTGCTATGAGATAAGAAGATTTAAGGGTGGAAGGGGCATATCTATAAACAAACTGCAAACAGGATGATAGGGGTACTGGAAAGGACACAAGAAAACTGAGCTGTTTAATATTCTTATTTTGAGAATGTTTTAAAGGCGAAGGCAAACACATTGGTTCTTTGTGAGTTGAAAGTCTTTTTTAAAGATCTCTAGATAGCTCCCGGATTCTGTCCACACCAGAATTCTTCGTTCTCAGGATAGAGTGTGGGCTGTAGACATCACAAAGCCTTCTTCCTGGGTTTTCTTCTTCACATAATGCTTTGACTCACTTACATGAATTCTAATTAACTGTGGCTCCTAGTTCTTCCAGCATTACAAAGTACTTTCTTGCAAAAATTATCCACATGTGAAAACTTGTATGAAAGGCCTACTTCAAGATATTTTGTGAACATTTCTTTAGAATTATAAATATTCTTTATATTAAGAAATATTTTTTATTTTTTTCTTTTTCACCTGGTGGGTTAAAGTTTGTTCATGTCTTCATCCTTTCTTTCCTTTACTTCCTAGCTGCTGGATTTATATTAATTACCTATAGCATCTTGTTCAAAATCTGAACAATTTGCTGCTGACTGGTTCCTACAGAGTAACAAAACCATTCTCTCTCAGTTTTAGTACTATGATGTTTCTATTGATCTATTTGGTGATTCCATACTTTTTATCCTAATTATGATCTAATGATCACAGAGCTGTGAGAGGAAACTCACATTACTTGCTTAAGTAGGATAAGTTGTCAGTTTAAGTCAAGATTAAAAACATCCTCTATCTTTTGGGACCTTTTAACCCACCAAAAGAGGTACCTCTCATCCTGCTGAGTTAAATCACCTTTCAGAGAACAAGCTCTACTGAAACTTTAAGGAGTTGGCTTGGCATGGTTGGAAGATCTTTGAAGGTTGTCTTGTGTGCTCATTTAGCGACATGAATGCGCATCTCCTACTCTTTATAAGTCAAAAGACTGTAAAAGAAACCATTGACAGGTCTCTTTACAAGTCAAACAAGATTTAGGAATGACTTACATATGAAAATGCAGCAAGGGTATAGGCGTTTTAGATCTCAAAGAAGGAAACTCTCTTGTCTCTAAATGCAAATGATTTCCCTGATATCTCTGGAAAAATAATAGCAGAACACCTTGAACTTTGATTTTCTCACTAAGAGAAATGACTTCAGGGCTTGTTTTGGCATTTGGGCGATCATCCGTTTATTAGAGGAAATAAAGGTCTTCGTTTAAACTTCCTCTACCAGTGCTGGTCTATTCAATATTATCTGGCCGATTCTGAGAAGTATTATAGAGTAGCAGACCACCAAGGGCTCCCTAAGAGATTAAGAAAAGATGAGTAAGCAAATTAGTCAGCCAAATGAACGAGTTGCTTCAGAAGACAGGAGCTCTTTCCCTCCATCACGCTATGCCTCATTAGTTCCATTAGCTGCTCTTCAACATAGCCATTACCCTGCCCACTCGTTTCTAAGCAGTTTCACTGTGTCAATGTCGATTCCTCCCCTGCACCCCCCTAGCTTACAGCTATTATATCACCTTCCAAGAGCATTGATTTTTAAGTCAAGTGTCACAAATTTCACAGTCATCATTTCCTTGCAAGCCTGAAACTGACTACTGCTGCTTCGTGCTTTCATTATTTCAGAATTAATCACTTGCTCCTATTGGCCGGTCCCAGCAGGCTCCTGCCCTGTTAAACTCAATGTTTAATTGTTATGTGTTTTAATTGACAGATGCTAAAGTGTCACCTCATCCTGTGTTTTACCAAACATAACTAATTAAAAGGTGGTTAGGAAAGAGACGGAAAACACATTTTCTTATTAAGATGATTAGATGTTTGTAGGACATCTCTCATGTGTCTAAAATTGGAAAGATTACATTGGAGATAGGACAGAAATTCATGCAGTGGCAAATTCCAATCCTCGAAGTTCTGACAGTTTTGTATATGAAGTGATGGAGAGGTAGGCTAGAACCCATGCTATGAAGCTGACTTAGATTAGATTAATTTTACATTTCCTTACATTGCCTTAAAATTTCTGGAAAATTCAATAACTCAGCAACTGGTGAAGATTTTTTCCCCCATAAAATGTATCAATAATTGCTAGAACTCTGAACACCTACTTGGAAATTTTTGAAATAGAAGTTTATGTCTACAGTTGAAATTTTAGTCTAGTTGTCACTAAAGGACATCATGTAGCCAAATTCTACAGAGCGTCTCTTGAAGACTGCCAAGACACACCACTGTTTCATCATCTTAGCACAATGTCTGCATGCAGAGCCTTTTGTTTTCCTCTGTGGATATAGAATCAGAACCACTTTTTGCAGAAATTCCTACAGCTATTTAACAGTGTCGGGTCTGTTTGAACTAGCAGAAGAATAACACTTTAAGAGGAACAGTACATATTTACATTGCATGGTCACATTGACATCATACCATCTATGGTCATTGTGTGTATGTGTAGCCAGGGCAATATGTGTATATGTGTATACATGTGGTCTATATTTATTGTCATGTGAGTATATGCATATATACATGTGGTGCATGCATGCACATGTTTGTGTGTCTATGGAGACCAGAGATCAATTTCAAGTGTGTTCTCTAATTGACGTCTCTCCATCATTTTTTGAGACAGGGTCTCTCACTAACTAGTTCATCATTCAGCTTGACTAACTGGCCAGTGAGCTCTCAGGATCCACCTGTAAAGATCATATTTTTATGATAGAGACAGGAGATGGTGAAGTATAGTCATTACATTGCTCAAATGTTACACAGGTAGAAAGTGGTTTAAAATGAAATATGATTCTAGAAAAAATGATAAGGGTGGGGTTAAGGAGGAATTTGTATCCTGACCAGGTGAATTTTACATTTTTAAATATCTTTTGAGATATGTAGGATATAATGTTTTGAAAGCCAACAGTTAAAAAAAAAAACCAATAAGTGATATTGTTAATCATCCAAAGCACAAGGACAAGCTAAGTTACAACACTGACCAAGCTCCATATGAAGAATATGATACATCTGGCTCCCCTCCACTCTTCCACATGTCTAGAGCTTTTTCAACTTTTTTACTGAATTCCATCTTTCTATGTCTGACACTTAACCAACTTTCTGAGAAAGAGTTACAAGATGATAGAACTGTAAGTGAAATATAAATTCCATACCTGCTTTTCTCTGGACAAGTAATGACCTCATTTCTTACAGTAAAATGTGAATAATGCTAAGTCCCAACTGTACCTGTGTCATATGGATTTTATGATACTAAAGCAAGGGGGCAATGGATTTGAAGGAAGAGCTTGGAAACAGATTTATCCAGATGTTGGGAAATCCTGTGTGTCTATGTTTTCTAAGTCATGAGTTCAGAGCTCACCTATCATATATTCAAACTCAATGAAACTTGGAGAAATGATGGAAAATGTAATTGATAACTTATTGGATGCATTATAGTCAAGACAAACTTAAAGGACTTCCTGTCCCATCGCTGGGCACTCCTGACACTTGATCAGGCTCGTCATGATGTTTTTCTCTATCCACTGTTCTTAGAGATACTATTAGACATTCTGAGGATCCTGAATTAGAATTTATTTTTCACTGAACAACATTGGTTGTAAATATGCCCTGGTGTTACACTATCTTAAAGACTTCCCATTATTCTCAGCACAGTACCTTGGTGATGTGATAATAGATAGCTACAGGTTGTGTTTGGTTCTGCTGGCTCGTAATGACCAGTCCTTCTGGCAGCTTTCTTTAAAGAAATTGTCTGCTAATGCACACATGGCTTTATGATTTATTCACTATAATAACAGACCACCTGGATACCTAGAATTAGTTTTTCTCAGTCAGACCTATCAATGTTAGAAATTCCAATAAGTTTGACCTATTGTTTAAGACAAACTTAAATGTAGTGTTGGATTGACGTTGTGCTGTTCTATAACTGTTTTTGGCTACAAAACCCGAGAGTGCTTCTCTTTTTCTCTTTTATTGGATATTTTCTTTATTTACATTTCAAATGTTATCCCCTTTCCAGTTTCCCTGCTGGAAACCCCCTATCCCATCTCCCCTCCCCCTTCCTCTATGAGGCTGCTCCCCCACCCACTCCCCCACCCACTCCCTCCTTCCAACTCTGGCATTTTCCTACACTGGGGCATCGGACCCCCACAGGACCAAGGGCTGCTCCTCCACTGGTGTCCTACAAGGCCATCCTCTGCCACATACGCGGCCAGAGCCATGGGTCCCTATATAGAGAGACCCATGTACTATATATATCAAGATAGTACAGAAAAGGCTAGTCCATACAGAATGTTCAACACCTTAATATTTTTCTTCTGGGATAATTATCTTTAAACTTAATTTGAAGAAATGTACTCACAAGCTTCCAATTTTATGTTTCTTTAAGAATGTGCACGTGACCAATGTATCGTAACTAGTTTTTGCATGTTCCACATAAAATTCCTCATAACTAATGAATCCTCCAAAAAAGACTGGCCTAAAATAAAGTCTTGGTTTTACTAGTGATGTTCTAAAACAGGAGTCTTGCCTCAGATCACAAAATTAATCACAAAATTTCTTCATTGCCCCCATGGAGAGATTAGTTATCTCATTGCAGTATCCCAAACACACAATAGAATTCAAAATATCAAAAATGGCAGCCCTCTGTCCTGATGTTTCTCCTGACATCTGGTCAAGCATACCCATAGAACTCTCTACTTTCAATACTTAGATTTTTACTTTGCTGAATATTTTTCCTTTTCCTTAAATAACCAGCAGTTATCTGTTCATATATTTTAATATTATATTTATTCCAAAACAATAAAATAGCTTTCATTTTTTCCTTACACTCCATCCTTATGTCACTACTAATTTATACTCATTTTATTCTAAATCATTCCTTCTTTAAAATAAATAAGTAGTTAACAGTTTTATATATTATGTCGGTTAGCCTATTATTTAAGCAGTAAGAGATTAACTTTATTAATGTCAACAGAGAATATCTATTCACATGAAGAACAATAACAGCATGTAAGAAAACAAATGTAACTCTCCTAGTATAATACCCACTGTAGTCAGTAACTACTGCCTGTTAAATATTAGCTTCTTATACTCTCTACCAGTCTCAGTGTATGTGAGGAAAAAAAAAAACTTGAAGAATTGTCCCATTTCATTTAATTGTGAGTTCTATGTTTTTAAAAAATTATTTTAAAAACTCCTTTCCAAGGATGCAAGGATGCAAAGAAGAAGGAAGAATGGGAGAACGTGTCGTTTGTTTTATGGTTTACTGGAATCAGCTTTTACTTTCCTAGCATTCCTTTTTTTCCCTGTTTCTAGAGAATAAAAGGTATCTGGGCTCCAGCATCACAATCCCCAATAATGCCAGGCTTTACTGTGATTGCCACACCTCGTTCCTCCACACTGCACTGACAGTCCTCAGCGGGGCTCTTGTCTTCGGCCTTAGCTACCAGCCTCAACATTCACATACGAAACCTATTTCTCTCCAGGGATCTTTATCTAAAGGCTAACCAGTTTCTATCACCACACCCATGTAAATCTTTTCTGAAAATCCTCTAAGTGCCTAAATTAAGTTTGAAGTCATCTGTCAGTATTCTTATTGTTGAACGCAGGCTTGCTCCATTTCTCCTAAGCTTCCCATGACCTGACTGTGAGGCACACTCTCAACCTCATTCCTTTCTCAACTTTCTTCAGTATTAATCACAAAATACAATTTATTCACAGAGCCTTTCCTGTCCTAATGGAGAAAAAAATGAACTCTTTCTAGAGACGTTGCCTATTTGGTTATAACTTTGTAAATTTGCCCTTTTCTTTGCATGTGTGTGTGTGTGTGGGGGGGTAGATGCTGCATTCATTGCATGAATATGATCAAATGGTTTACATTGCCTATGGAGTTGTCAGAGTACCTCAGATGTAGAGGCTGTTCAGCACTGCACACATCTCTAAATCTCATACAAGTGCATATAAGCAACACTGAAGTATACTTTGGGCGAGTCTATGACCTAGTGCACAGCTACATAGCTACGGTATAGCAAATATTATGGTTCCATTGTTAAAAACTCTCTAATCTCCACCACAATTCATACTTGTACTATATTTTTCTAAAGATCTGGTGGAAACATGGCTGACATACACAGTGACACTTCACACTGGCAAATAGAACACTAAACCAGATGATTTTGCTGGAAATCTCTATCTGCCACTCTTTTTTGTGTTATTTTGGTTACATATATTTTCTGTCGTAGATAGCATTGTGGCATATAATGTTTGCCTTAATTTCTTTAAGGCTTCCTAATCCTTAGTAACAAACTCACATCTGTTAGGCAAAGGCATCTTAGTCTCAGAGCACAGCCTGGAATACAACCACTGTCTAAAAAGTTTACTAAAAGGTACCATCAAACACAGAGAGAAGCATGCTAGGATGGCATTGTGTTGCTAGTTTGTCTTTGCACAGGCAGAAGTGTATACATCCTGTATACTGTGCAAGGTGAATGTTTAGAATCTCTGCTTAATATTTCAGGTGGAAAAGAATTTCAGATGAGGTGAACTCAAGTGTTCAAATGAATAAGCAAGCCAGGCTGGCTGTGGAATTGGGAAACAGGATGTCAAAGTGGAGTAATTTTAAATGACATAAAGTCTCTGGATAAGCAAGAAGGAAGTTGCCTTTTCAGTTCATACCACATCTGGGGTGGGAAATGACACCTTACTGTGGTCAGTATTTATTGTCTACATAAGCCTAAGACCTTCTTATCTGTGGTCCCACAGTGTGAAATCCTTTGAAACTTGCATTGCCCAAGAGTGCTGGAGCACAGCAGATAGTAACGGCAGGGAAAGCCGTGTTAAGTGGTAGCTCTGCCTAGGGCATTTCAGGATAACACATAAATTGTATTTATCTAGAGTAGTAATGTTGGGTCTGGCTCATAGCTCTGAATTGGAAAACAACCTCAAATTATGTGTGCAAGAAATGCTTTATTTATTTAAAAATAGGGATCTGATGGCTCAGACATTAAAAGTCTCTGTATCAAATAAAACTCAGAACCTTGTTTAGACAAAACTTCTTTGCCTTCTGAGCTGGATAAAATTCTGTTGTTGTTTTTGCAGTTGTTTTTAGTGAATGAACATGTGCCTGTTCATAAATAAGTAGGGTGCACAGGCATAGGCATACGTGTACTTATGGAGGGCAAAGGAGAACTTCTAGTGTAATCCTCAGAATGATACCATCTGCCTCCTCTGAGACAGGGCATCTTGTTGGCCTGGAGCTTAGCAATTAGGCTAGACTGGCTGCCAGTGAGCCCCAGGGATCTGCCTACCTCTATTTCTGCACCACTGGGATCACAAGCATACACCACCATGCCTGGTGTTTCTGCATGGGTTCTGGGGTCATGCTAAGGTCCTTGTGCTTCTGAGGCAAGCGTTTTGCTGCCTGAGCTAGCTCCCCATCCATGAGTCAAATGCAGTTCATGAAACTATAATTCCCTCACCTTAGATATTACACATATCCTGGCAGGAATAGCTTCTAACCTGTTTCTACCCAAAATTTATTTTGTGCTTTAAATTTTATGTAGCTCTTCCCACATCTGTCCTAGTCCAGTGACTTCTTTTTCTTAAAATTAGACACAAAGAAAACTTTGAAGAATACCTCTTATTTGTTTAAGTTAAAAAATATATGTAAGAAATAGGAGGTATACAGCTTTATAATCATGACAAGAGATAGTGCCTTTCTATAAAAAGGTATTCATTGAGATGTTTATTAAAACCTAGGGCTTCTACTACAACCGTTGTGGCTTCAAATTACACAAAACAAAACAGACAAGCAAACAAAACCAGTGTATCAGGACTGTAAAGCTATAGGAGTCTTTTGTTACCAAACAGATGAATCTTCTTTCTATGAGCAAGAGCATTTAAAACCAAAAACACCCACAGAGCACCCTCTAGGCTGCAGAGCCACTGGAAGCAGCTTCTCTCCTGCAGTCAGGTTAGTACCCTTTCTAAGGATCTACTACAGGGGCATTCCCACTGAAGTAGTAAAGGGAAACTATTTTTTTTAAAAAAGTAAAAATCTCTCACCCAACAAAAGCATAACTAATAAATATGGCGGTCTATTCAATAATCAAACCAGAGTCTAGTTGTCCTGATCCTACAGTATCTTTAAAAAGAATAGTCTAGAGGAGCTGCAGTAAAGAGATTTCTGCACAAAGATGAAAACCTGAATTTGATCTTCGGTCCACAAATAAAAGCCAGGTTCTCTGGCAAGTGCCTCTAATCCCAGTGCTAGGGAGGAAGAGACAGGAGGCTATCTGGGCTCTCTGACATTTAAATCAACTGCAATATCAGGGAGACGACCTGCCTCAAAAACATAAAAGTGGAGACTGAGGAAGACACTTAACATTAACCTCTGATCTCCACATGCTACATGTACACATACTCATACTTACACAACTGCACACACACACACATGTTATACACATACATACATACATAAACACATACATGCATATATCAACACATATACACACATATACACATTACATACATATACACATATACACAAATGCATACATACTTATACACACACATACACTTGCATACATACACATAGACACACACAAGCACACATACAGATGTATACACACATACATATACACATATACACATGAAGAGGATTATAGAATGTTTTAAAATAAGCAAAGCAGCCTGTTGTTCCAATTCTTTATAATCATATGTAATTCCTTAAAATCTCTAAAATGTTAGAGGCGAGAAATGACTAAGCCAGTTTTTTTCACTGTATTTTTTTCTCATATAGGATTCTTTACAAAATGATTAACTTTTGCTCCTAAACCTGCTTTACTTTTAGCCCATTTGCAACATAGGGCTTCCTTCCTCTTTCTGAACCGATAAATCCAGTGTTATCAGCCTCAGGGATCAGACAGGATACTTGGGAAACTGATGTGCCTCACAGAAAGCATTTCGAATGGCATCTGATAAGGAAAAAAAACCACTTGCAATCTTCAGATGTGAAATCGCCTGGGAATCTCTAACCATCGTTTTACAAGTGACAAATAACCAGGGCAAGGAACACAATTGCATTCCCCTTTAACCAACCAGGGCCATTTGGTAGCTGGAATATCACCTGGGAGAGAAAGATAACCAGGATGCATGAAACATAAAATGCACTCCAGTGTGCTTGCCGGGACAAATCCCCAGGAGAAGAGAATGTATAGTTCAGAGACTTGGATGCCACGGAAGAAGGTATTAGCCAGCTGGGCAGAGGGAGTGACATTTGGTTGAGGCAAGGTGTGGGCACAGCTCTCCAGGCAATCTGGCTTCCGTCTTCCCTACTATTTGGCAAACTCATATTCCCTTCTTCTGTACTCCCCCTCATATCTGACGTCGTCATCTCGGGGCAAGATGATTTAGTATACATTCTGCATAATGTGACTTAAATAGCTTTCCAAGCATGACAGATCTCCCAGAGAAGAGCTCCAGTTTGATGAGTCCGCTCCAGCTCAGACCTGGTCTGATAGACCTCAACCCTTTCTAGTTCCCTTGTGTCTCTAAAGCCTTCCTTTGTACTTTGAGGTGAGCCAGAATCAAATTGCAACCTCTTTAGATAGGGGAGAGTTGAGAACATGAGACACAGGCTCCATTTTCCTGGCTGAGCCAAGGAGCTCTCAAGGCCACACAGAAGAAAAGCTTCCAGCCGCCTTCTCTGTTTACTGCATCTATTTAGGGGAAGGTCAGGGTTTCCTCACCCTGATAAAGGATGTCGAACACAGCACTTGTTCCCAAGCGACTCTTGTGTTTTTAGCTTTCTTTGCTCTCCGATGTCTGACCTGCTTTTGTCAGTCTAAAGTTCAGGAGCCATCTGTAAGGCATTCTTCAGTGTAACAAGGGCAAAGATGAGATCCATGTGCCCACTCAGGTACACAGATAAATCCAGCCTATTTTGTAGCATGACCCATCCATCCACCCCATCCTGTGTGGAGATCAGCCTTGTGATTTGCATTACACTCTTGTAGGGACCATGAGTAAGACATGCTAGGAGGACAGGGAGGTTGGCTGTGACAAGGCTAGCACTTAAAGATGGTGAGGGAATGCTTACATCTATCCCATTACGTATGCAGTTTGCATTCCGGAGATTGTTATCATGAAAATGGACATGCACTGCGCCGTTTCCTGTATTCTTTACACTTTAAAATCATGACAAGAAGGTACCCCAGGTTTAAACATCACATATTAAACCGTCTGCAGTAACTGTTTGTGGTATGATTCTTCTTCTCACATGGTGATTGATGTCTGCCCAAAAAGTAAAGGCAATGCCCTCTAGCATTCTAAATGATGCTGTGCTATGTGGCTTGAGACTATCAGGGCGGAAGCAGACAACGTCCTCCTTCTGAGTCCTATCCTGCTTCCACAACTCTCCTGAGATGCAGTGAGTTGCATCTGCTCATATCCACATCAACTTCCTATACCCACTTTTTTGAACAGTCCAAATGACACTCCAGGTGACAGTCAGACTGTATCAGAGGAGAGGCAAGGCTGAGCCATTTCCAATTATCATCAAAGAATTTCTCCACCATTACTGTGCTGAGACTGGAGGGTGTTGATACAGGTGAGATCAAAAATAGAACATGGTATAATAAGAATCTATGCTTCCTGCACTGTGTAAAATCAGAATAGCTAATGACACAACCCCTTCAAGCTTTTCCTTTTGAAAGGTGGGTTTAGTTCTCGAGAAAGCTGCTGAGTTGACAGCTCAGGATCCTATGGAGGGAAAACTGCTAAGCTCTTTTGCCTTGCTTCTCCAAGCATACCTTCAGCCTGCCCTGAGGGCTGTCTCAAGATGAGACAGGTTAGTTCTTCCTCCAAGTTCTTTTAGTCTTTGAATGCAGGAATAGGTGCATTATCCAAGCTGACGATAAGGAATATTTCAAGATGGGACTACAGTGTTTCCACTGAAATTGACAGAACGCTTCACACAGGTGCCTGCAAAATCACTCAGCAAGAGTCATTTTGGAAACCATGTATGTCTTCCTATAAGCAGACGCCGCAGCTCTGCCAGTGAGGTTTGTGATGCACACTACATGGGAGAAATTCTAAGAGCTTGGCTTTCAGTTCAATATAAAGTTAAACATTTGCTTCCTAACCATTCCTAAACATTCGCTTGATTATGAAGTTCCAGTCATTGCTAATGCTGTTGCTGATGCACCTGTCTTTCATGAGCTCAGCAGCTGAGTAGGGAAAACTATCTATCTATCTATCTATCTATCTATCTGTCATCTATTTCAAGTAGCCTGTCTTCCTTTGCTATTCTCATGTGAGTTGGGCATATTCTATCTTTGGCTCATTCTGCCAAATCTTTCTCTGATTCATCACTTTGTCTGCCCCTCAATTGGACATCACTTTCAAACATGGTTGTTTCTTTCTATGACTTAACCATAGATTTATTGTTAGGGATTCAAGGTATAAGGGTATGCCTGTATTCTAGCCAGATCATACTGTAATCCATGGTATATCTGGACAGATCATATCTTTGGATGTGATCCCTTGCCAGGGCAGCCATATTGCTGGATTAGAATTCCTCTACATAAGACCCATGTTCAATTCCCAGCACTTACACTGTGCCTTATAACCATACACAACTCCGTTTCCAGGGGACCAGTTATACATGTATTGTGTCCATAAATATAGGCATGCAAATATACATAAACAGAAAATAAAAATTAAAAACTCTTCAAGATCTCCCTGAGATAGGGCTTTTCTTCATACAATGAGGGGTAGAAGAACACTGCTGAATGTCATCTGAGATTTCTGCAGCTTCCTCCTGACCTTCTCAGCCATGTGTACACAACTCTGCTTTAGCTGCCTAGACTAGGGAAGCTCTAGAGTGTATAGAGAGTAGACGGTTAACTGAGAAGGAAGGAGAGGACAGACTCCATCTATGCAGCTATAAAGAAACCTCTTTCCATGTTGGAAGGAGACTTCAGTGGTGTGGCTGCTCTGGAGGCATTCAAACTCCTGTGAATAAGTAACTCTTCACCCAGGCTCTGTACACAAGCCCAGTGAACTAACTGGTTTCCCAAGTTGAGATTTGATGGAATCATACTTTGGTTTATTCTTATCATGTGTGTGTGTGTGTGTCCAAGGAAACAGTTCCTGAACCCATAACCAAATCCTTTTCCCTTCATGTTTTAGGAGCATGTTATCAATCCCACTCAGAAAACAGAGGAAAATGTGAGCAGATTCATAGCATTTACATTGATTTTCAATTTTTAAATGTTTGGTTCCTCTCTTCTTTGGACTGTACTTTTATCTGTCAAAGATACTGCACTTTTGTTCAACTTGTTGATGATATGTGTACAGTATACTTCACATCATAAAGTAAGCTACTGGAGTACTTACTCAATACTGGCTGCCTCAATATAAGCAGTATCATTTGACACAAGGAAAGAAAGACTCCTTTACAAAACACTGTCACTTTAAGGAAGGGAGACTAAGGATATAACCCAACATCTAAAGGACAGAAATGTATAAAATATGGCAATTTTGGTATGCCAATTCAAACACAACTACATTGCCTGTTCTTATTTTTTTAAAAGCCAACAAAAAGCAACAGCAAAAAAAAAAAAAAACCAGAAAGGCAGCTAAAAAGCAATGTTCCTCCTGTTCTAGCAAATACTGTTCTGGGAGTTCATAAGGTCAGGAACTTGACACTAGTTTCGACTGAAAGCCAGTCAAGCAGGATTTCTCTGCCCTCTGGACAAATGGTTAGCCTGCTTCAGGAATTTCGAATAATTATTGCTGCTCTGTGCAGCAGGAGAAATTTACCTTTCACAAAGAAAAGAGCTTGTGGCATTAACTTAATCCCATTGCCCAGTGCATAAAGTCAGTTATGCTTTCCAGTGATTATCCCTAATATGTGAGTATGAGAAGCATTTTACCTTATTCTTTGGGTCTTCGTGACAACAAAGTGCCTGGGGCATTACTTTTAGCATGATACAGTGCCCAGCCTCTCATGCTTCCTGGACGGAAATCGCTTCATGAATACAAGGCAGTAAGAGGAGCTGAGAGAAGGCTAGATATTGGGGGGTGGGGGGAAGGTTGCTGCTTTTTCAGAGAACCAGAGTTTGGTTCCTATCATTCACATTGAGTGGCTCATATCTGCTTGCATCTCCAGCTCCAGGAGATTTGACACTCTCAACTGTTCTCTGCTAGTACCATCTGACTAGTGCACATACACGCACAGAGACACACCAATATACATAAATAAAAACAAAACAAAGGTACAAGATTCTGATTGCTTTTCCTGTGTGTCTGACACTGTCTCTCACTGGCTTGGAAGCAGCAATTTTATGCTTGGACCCCTGGCATTCGAGTATGTTCCAAAGCCTCTTTTCCCACCAAAAATTACACTTTATCTCCACCCAGTTAACCTTCCAGCAGTAAAACCCTTGGTGTCAAAGTCAGTTGTCTGTACTGAGACAATCATTATGTTGTTATGAAACAATTGAGGAAACAGAATTCTTCCAGAATCTGGATCTTCCACAAAACTAGCATCTAAGATGCTTTAAAGAGGCCACAGCATTAGTAATGAGTGACTCAAATTGCAAGCAGCTATATTTTCATCAGGAAAGCAAAGTTCCCTTTATTTTTACGTCCCTCTTGCTATTCCCTGGTGACTTCTATTGTTTTGGAATCATTTTCTACCATACATAACAAGAGCCATTAACCATGTGGGATTACCCATCCAAATTCCCAGGGACCAGAGGAGCTGTGAATATTTTTGAATGCTACAATGTTATTGCTTTAATGATGCCTCAGATTACTAGAGTAATTTCACCATGAATTCCCCCAAGCAAATTGATACCTCAGGAATCATTCCACAGGCAATGGGAAACCTGTTGGTTCTAAGAGAGTATATAATATTGTTCTGCAAACACTGTAGATACACACACACTTGCTGTAGTAGAGCTGCAGCATAGAAATTGACTATGTACTTTGGGTAAGCTGTGAGGGTGAGTTTTGTTTGTTTGCTTTCATTTGTTTTAATCTATTGCCTTTCAGTTGTTTGATAAAAGTCAAGGCAGAACATTTATTTGCTCTTTTATTTGGGTCTAATACAAGAATCCGTAAACTTAAATGCAACCTCTATAATTGACCTTGTATCCAGTTAGACAGACAACACACCTGGGGTTTTCCAAACTTACCGATCTACAATGCATTTGCTCAATAGTTTGATATATGTTTGTTGAGTGCCACAGTGTTATGTCAATCCTGAAAGTGTTTAGAGATTTAAAAAAATAAAAATAAAAATCAGTTCAGTGACCTTATACAATAGCTTTGATGTCTCATCTCTTAAGCTTCTCAGTTGTCTTTTTATTTATATCAATATCAGGGGCACAGAGAAGCAGCTTTAGTGACATTTACCTGCTTACCCAGTATTATGTACTCCTGAGAAAATGTCTACAAGGATCATTTGGTGTCCATATTTTATCACATGCATGATTCAGTAAGCTTTGGAGACTTGACAGGTTAGTTAGTTTTCAGGTCTGACCTTGGAATTTTGCTTTTTAGAGTATTGCTATGAGAATTCAGGTGATCATCGATCAGCAATCTTGATGGAACCCTTCTTCATTCAGATCTAAGTGGACAGTTTTACTTTAACGCCTTATGCAGTGAAACACTAACGAGATCTTCCCTTTTAGATTGCAACATGTTCAATGCTGCACTGTTAACCACAGGCATGGTTCTGTGTAGCAATTCATGAGACTTTTCCAGTGGGAAAAACAGACCCTCTGCCTGTGACCTGTTCTCTGCAGTTCTTAGTAGCCACTATTCTATCTCTGCCTCTTTCTGCTATTTTTAAAGACCTCATTTGAGTGGAACCAACATTTACCCTTCTGTGATTACATTAACTCACTTACTATAGAGAATCCCCAAAATCCATCCATATTATTGAATATGACAACACTGCTTACTTTTTAAAGGCTGGATAAGACTTCTGATATGACTAGACCAGTTTCTTTAGCCAATTTGTTTTTGATGGACATGGCCCTTGTTTATCTTCTTCGTTTTGGCCACTGTAAATAATGCTTTGGTGAGCGATGGAGGATATCTTTCATAATATTGATTCCAGTTGAATAACTATCCAGACAAAAAGATTGTTGGATTGTTGGTTTATCTATTTTTTAAAATCCCCATTTTGTTTTCCATGAAATTTTTAACATTTTATGTTCATGTCACCAGTATTGAAGGGTTCTAAATACCTGTCAGCAGTTCGTTGTGTTACTGTTTACGATGCAATGTCATTATGACTTTCGTTAGTGTTTCTTCAACTACTGGCCCCGTGGACATGTTTGCACACACCTGTTGGCCATTCATGCATCATCTTTAGAGAATGTCTATTTACTCTGCCAAATATTTAAAAAACAGCTGTGCTATTGGTTTCTCCTCTTTACCTGTTGAATTGTGGGAGCTGAGAGCCTAGTCCTGATAGTCAGTGGGGCTTTTTCTCCTAAGATATTCACTGTTATATACTTTTGCCGTTGCTGTTGAAATAAACACTGGAGTGTTTTCTTCCCTTGGTCAAATGAAAAGACAGAAAAAAAGAAAGAAAAGAAATGAAACTTGGTAACCTCAGATCCAATAGAAGAAAGATAAATTTCTGTGCTGATTTTTGTGAATTTTGTTCATAATTCTACTATCCACAGCCATTGCAGAGAACCTCTAGGGAACATCATATGGAGTATCTCTCCAGCATCAGCCAGAAGCACATGCTTCCAGGTCCCCTCCCTCTCTCCGTAACAGTCTAATTTGGGGTCATTAGAGCATGGGAAATGTACCAAGGACCACATTCCTAAAGAATACTATCTTTCCCCTAGTAGCCAACATTTGTCAATAAATAGGCTTTTTGACAGGGTAGGGAGAGGAGGTAGGGTGCCCCTTCCCCATCCGTGCTGCAATACCAACTGGCTAGATCTTGTATGAGTCTTCTATAGGTACCCCACAGCTGCTATGAGTTCATCAGTGCAATGCTCCTATCATGTTCAGATATGATAAAATACTTTTTTACCCCAGTCCTCCATAACCTCTGGCCTTTATAATTTGTTTTATTTCTTGAGCCTTGGAAGAAAGGGATATGCTATAGACATGGTACAAGTGGGTGAGTATGCTCTAGGCACTTGCTCTCTATATTGTGATCAGGTATCTGTCTCTGTGTTCACCTCTGTCCACTGTAATAGGA
Organism: Rhynchomys soricoides; assembly: GCA_019843965.1. Taxonomy (NCBI): domain Eukaryota; kingdom Metazoa; phylum Chordata; class Mammalia; order Rodentia; family Muridae; genus Rhynchomys; species Rhynchomys soricoides. The sequence continues at coordinate 16,295,918 of JADRCH010000006.1, read as the reverse complement.
AAATTTTCTGTTGTGGGGTGAGAGCTGTACTAATCTATAAAGTAGAACTATGTATTTAGACATATTTGATGCTATATGCATCAATGATAGTCTGATACTATATGCATTTAGAAAAAAAATATAATAATAGGTTTACCCCTCATGACTATGGGCTCCCCATACATGGGTCCTTGACCATATTTACAATATTAAGAATGAGTTTCCTCCAGTGGAACAGACTTTAAATCCAGTCAGAAAGTATTTGGTTACCCCCACGATATCTATGCTACTACTGTATACATAGGAATATTTTACCAGACCACTTTTGTAATTTGAAAGGCTCACAGCTGGTTACTCTTATCTCTCAACAGCCTGCATAGCACCTCGGACACTATGAAAGCAAACCAGAAGGAAGAAACTTTCTGAGGGCTATACCACCTGGATTTCTCTATGTCCCTTGACCAAACTCTGAAATGTCTTCATCAATGGGATCTTACAACCAATCTGTAGTGGCCAACCAAGAACAATATCAAGAGCCTCTATTGTTTTGTGGGGAAGGTTTCTGGGACCACCCCCCATCCCTGATCAACCATTTGAAGGAAAGCATACCACACCTAGCTTTAGAGATTTTTATTTGGCAGGTTATCTATCTGGAAACAGTACTACCCTCCATGTTGGGTTGCTCCAGGCATGCATTCACCACCCACTATGTGTGTGTTCAGAAGCTTATACTATAGTAGGTTTTCTATCTAGCCTTTAAAACAATCTTTCATGTTTCTTCTATCTCTCATCTGTCTTTCCTTCCCAGTCTCCTTTCTAATCTAAACTTTTCTAAATACCATTATTCCCCTTTCTTCAAAGCTGGTGAGTTGTAGGGAGGGCAAGTGAGAGACAGCCTCTAGCTACCCTGTAGCAACTCTGAGTCCAGCACACAGCGCTTGAGCAAAGGCCCAGCTTTCTCTAGTTAACTGTCTATGACGAGACACAGCAAGGCTCCACTCTTGGGCCTTCTTTGCAACAGAGTTTGCTGACTTAGCTGCTAGGGATTTCTCAGTGCTCTGCAATAGAAGCCATCATTTCCTATTGAATCCTCTTCATCCTTCCCAGGTCTTAAGCTTGCAATTGTGACTTAATGATCTAAATGCTTTTCCTAGATATTCTTGCCCTCTTTCCTCATCATTTTCACAAGATGTCATTGCAATTAAATGTTTATGCCTTAGCTTCCATCCCAGGGTCTGCCTCCCAGAAGACCTAACCACTCTCTTTGAGTCCACAATCCATTTCTATCTGTAGTCAAGTCATTTCTGCTGGATAAACATCAAACAAGAACTACTGGTAGATATGGTTCCTTACCCCATCACCTGTTCCATGGCTAATCACCGTCCCTGTGTCTTAGACCAGAGTACCAGTTCTACTCTGAAACAGCCATTAGATAATGCCCTTCTTGCATCCTGTGGTTTCCTTTCATTTTATTTTGCCTGTAAGAGGTGGAAAAATTAACAAAATAACCAGAAGAGGAATGTCAAGTCCTAGTTAGAAAAATAGTCTCCGGATTGACATAGCTATGATTTGAATCTTATGCCTATGCCTTACAACCAGTATAAAGTTGGAGAAATTTGTTAATCTCACCATGTCCTAGTTTTCTTGCCTATAATATAGTAATAACTCTTAAAAGTCAGGCTGGAGAGGCAGTGTATTGAGTTTAGGGCTGTTACAATAGTCTTTGTTAGTACTTGTCAGATCACCGTTCAGTCATTTGCTCTACGTCTCTGTGGGTCCTGTTCTTTTCATTTTTGCTAGTTCTTTTTCACAAGTGATACCTCTGAAGGCTGGAGTCTTCCACTCCTCTCAGATCTTAAATAGATAGCTACTGTTCTATGCCTTTTGCAAGATACCTGCTCCTCTCATCAGATTTAGCAGCCTTGCAAATGTTACAGAGATGCCAATAATGGCCAGATCTCTTCAGACCCCAAGCAAAATGATATTCATTTGACGTTTCTACTCCATATAAAGAACGTGTCAAGTTTTACACCCTAACAGCAACTATCGATAATTCATCTCATCAAGTCCAATCTACTTCCCTCCATTTTTTCTTTTTGCTTAAGCTAGAAAAACGTGTCCTTAATTCGTTTTCCTTTTTCTCTTACCTGACATGCTCCATCTGTCAGTGTCTCTGTCTCTGCTACCAGCACTTTAGTCTAAGGCATCCCACCACCACCTTTAGCTTTGATTGCCATGAGCACCAGCATCCTGAGTCCTTAGGATCATAGCTGTCTCCCAATCTTCCATGGAATTATCACTCAGCTCTCCAGTTCATCTCCTCAATAGGTAGCAAGATTGTGTTTATTCTCCTCCTTGAAAGTCCTTTAGGTTATGATGGGATTTGGAATAAAATCTAAACCCTCTTCTTTGAAGTATGTAGTCTACTCCCTGTCTATTTTATCCACACTCATCCAGATTCACCCTTCTCACTGGTCTTTGAACCCTTGACTCTTGTCTGCCCCAAGGGTTCAGCCTCCTCTCCTAAGTGTGGAGTCTTCCTTCTCATGTTCCTTGGCTGGAACTTTTGCTCAACTTCTAGTCATAGCCTGAATACTGATGCCTTTGGGAAGCTGAAAGAACACACCCTGAGTTTGTTCATGATTCTTCAGCTCTTCCCACAGATCATGAAAATATGAAATTGGCTCTTTTGGTTGTTACTCATCTTTATATTCAGTAGTAGAACAGGACAGACATTTTTTTCACTTAATAACTTAAACTTAATAACTTTCTACCATCTACAGAAATACTTGATATATAGTAAGCACCCAATGGATGTGGGCTGAACTGATCTATGAGTCACTACATAATGAAAGACAAATATTTTAACTAAAGGGGAAACAGGACTACAAGTAATGGCTTAAAGGGACCATTCTGGATAATATAATATAGGTCCTTGGAGCTTAGTTCCTTAAAGAGACCACTCTGGATAATATAATACAGGTCCTTAGAACTTAGTTCCTGCACTAGAACTTGTAGATGCCAGAGAAATAAAGAAAATGATAATGTTTAAAGTGTTAATATAAACTATTATATTCTATTTTTATTAATTAAACCAGTTGTGGTGGAACACATTTTATTAGAAATTAAATCACCAAAGTTTATAATGCACTCCATCTTCCAAGAGACTAGGGTCTCTGCAGAGCAGTGGTCCTTGCTATAACAGTGGATTAGGCACATTCTTATGGTGCTTCACTTTCCTGGGCACTAAAATTTCCCATGGATATTGAAGGAAAGCACATGGAAGATCCTTGAGCTGATACAGAGCTTGAGTGTACCTCCTCGGGCCTCCTTGTATGAGACTCTGGTTTGATCAAGCCCAGATTTCTCCACATGGCTCATAGCAACCACAGGAGCAGAGCTGTCTGTACTTTAAGTTCCCAGAAAGATGGAAAGCCTCATCACTCGGCATCCATTTTGGCAGCCTGTAGGGAGACATTGATTGGCTCTAAACAAGTGAGAAACGATATCCAAATCTCTGGAGGAAAATATGATAAGAAAAAAGAGAGAGAAAACATTCCGCTGGGTTTAAGAGGGAAAAACTCCCTTTAATCCATGTTTTAAATGTTCATGGATCCCTAAAACAAATGCAAATCCATTTGTAATGGGAAATCCAGATACCTAATGAAGACGAACAAGACAATAACATCCCTGGTCAAATTCCAATCATTTTCTTTGTTTATTTGGTGTTTACCAATCTCTCATCAATTTCAGCCATTATTCTAGACCTCAAGGATAGTGAATGAAAATGTCCTTTCTTTCTTGAGATCAAAGACTAAATAGATAATAGAGAAATCATGATGAGGGCAAGGAAGGAGACTGAAGTGAAGTGCAAACAGAGTGCACCATGAGAAGGAAGGTGGAAGCTGTCCCCAAGTGGTAGCCAAATAAGGAAGACCTATTCCAAAAGAGTTAAGGGAAGGAAAGGAAGAATTGTATGATATTTGTGCAAAGGGAATAGCAAGAACCAGATGGTGCAAGAGCCAATGAAGACACATGGGTGGCTGTAGCAGAATAAAAATTCAAGAGACAGAGAGCAGAAAGTGTTGTGGACCTACAGCAACCCTGCCTTGGAGGTGGTGCCAGGACTTCATTGGAAAGTCACTGGAAGATTGTGACCAAGCATACCAATGTTCACCATTTAAAAGTACCACTCCTAGCAGGGAGGTAATGGCACTAGTCTTTAATCCCAGAACTAGGAAGGTAGAGACAGGTGGGTTCAAGGCCAGCCTAGTCTACAGACTGAGTTCCAGGACAACAAGTGCTACAAAGAGAAATCCTGTCTCAAAAAAAACTAAAATAACAATAAACACAAGCAAGCAAGCAAGCCAACAAACAAACAAAAGAACCATTCTTCCTCAGAGAAGACAGGAAAGACAGGAAGTGAAACAGAAGCTAAGAAATCAGTAGGAAGCAACTGTAGCTGTCCACTGATGTTTATGTGTTGACCCAAACAGAGCAAACAGACTATTACTGAGAAATTACTGAGATTTGGGAATATATTGAAGAAAGGACTGGAAGGTAATGTGAATGACTTGGTAGATTACCTAGGTGAGGGGTGAGAAAGACTAAGGTGATAATTTAAAGATGAGTTTCAGCCATTGGGAGAGTTTGGGAGAATTAGGGAAGGAACAAGTAGATGAAGGCTAAAAAATCGAGTTCTTTTTGGAGACCTGATAATGTTGAGATCCTTTTCGTGACCTGATAATGTTGAGATCCTTTTCGTCAATCAAGCACTGTAAATCATTGGGTTGAAATAGATACTTGTTTTCCTGTGGGAAAACCTCAAAGTAAAGATGCAATTTTAGGTTTGTCTCCAATGGGAGAAAAAGTTAGAAGCATTTAATTGCCCAGAGAGAGCACCAGAATAGAGAGGCATAATGGGGTCAGCAAACAGTTAAGTACGTTTTGCCAGCACCAGGCATTATTTTAGGTGATTTATTTATGTTACATTCAACCTTCCTCAATATTGAAGGAAACAACAGTATTCATCATTTGCAGAAAACAAGGCACAGTAATGCTGAAGTAATTGCGTTGTAATCTAAATCACAGAGCTAGGTAGTAGAAGAGATTGTGATTTGAAGACTGCCGGGAAGGAACTACAATATGCCACAAAGTGGGCTCCACTCTAACCCATACTTCTAGATTTTTCTGCTGTAGTGCCAGGTATTCCCCAGTAATTGTCAGTCAAAAATAAATTCTAAATTCTAGGCTCATATGATCATTATCAATGGGAAAGAGAAGTTTCATAAACAATCATTAAGAATAAAACCCCAAATCAAACAAATCTTTCCTCAAAAGAAAGCAAGCAACCCTAAGCAAGCAAAGATATATTTTATCTTTCTATTTTCTGACTCTTTCTGTTGATTATAAGACACTTTTCAATTTGTAAGATGTAAAATAAATAAATAAATAAATAAGTAAATAAGTAATAACAAAAAAGTGTCTCAGAATTTATGAAATACCACATTTAACTTCTCCTTTTGACCTGGTTTGTATTGTTGACGGGGCTCTACACATTATTTCTCTAGGAATGCATTGTTCATAATACACTCTCCATTGTATCAGACCACAATAGTTCCCCTGAAATAGAAATGACTGGGGATGGGGGTAGTATTCATTGTGAGCAGGAAAAATTCTTCATTTTTAACCCATGTGTTTCCATGCTATAATTTATCACAGTTTAGAAAGATATTCAATGATGGCTGATGAGAGACATAGACACATAGCTAATACTTCTTCATCTTTGTCATTTCACAAATTGATGTCTTACTGCCTGTGGTTTACACACTGGCAGAAATCTCTGGGTGTACAGCTGATCAACAAGCATCAGTTCTGTGCCAGTTGGCCAAGGCAGCTAGGAGTGTCCATCCATTATGGGCTGTGAGAAAAACAGTTTGCAAATAGTTCCTGACTCCCTTGGAGAAGATCCTGTGTAGACATTTGGGAGACCTAGCCATCCAAGAAACAGAATGAGACAAAATGTTCTATGCTGGGTGCCATAACTCACCTGGCCATACTGGAGTTAACTAGTAAAGAGAGGTAGGTGTAAGATATCTGTGCTATTAACTATCCACTGTGACTATCTAATAAACGATCAGCTTGATAGTGAGAAGGGCTTGAATAAAGGGCATAAACTAGGATATAAACCAGGAGCTGTGTAACTTCTTGGCAAAACTGTGGATCCAAAGTATGATGTGTGCTTCTGAAGACCTGGACTTAGAATCCTTCTCCAGATCATTCTGACAAATTATGCACACTCTAGACACATGCCCCCCCAAATGAATGGTATATAGCTCACTGGCTCCCTCTCCAGTAGACCTCACTCAAATTCATAATATGGAAAGTAACAGGTGTTCCTACAGACAATGGTAGCTCAAGTTCTATTATGGGAAACCACAGGCCTGTTGTAAACTACATCTCCTTCACCACATAACAAAAACTTGACTTCAGGATAAAGAAATATTTACATGAGATAGACAGGCAGCTATTGCCAATAGAGCTGGAGAAATTCAAGGATCAATTGGGGTGTCCCTCCAGCTGCCAGTATGGGCAACTGATTGAAATTAACCTTGGAAGGCTAAAGCTGCATATCTATGTCATCTGCCTCACCCTGTGTTAGAAACCATTGTTGTGGAGAAGTAGGGTATCATCCAAGTAGCACTAATTGGTGGCCCCAACAATTTGAGTACTAAGGATGGTCATTATTCAGCAGCTTGGGCCACATAGCTCCTAGCAGTTCACTATCAGACCAGGTTCTCAACAGATAAGTTATCTTTGAGCAGGAGAGACAGGCACAGGTCCTAAAGGATGTGGATGGCATGATCCTGGCCAAAGTTCATGATCCTAGAATTGGCCAATGGAACAAGGACATCAGGAAGAGGAAAGAACATGCTGCCTCTTCCAAGCATTCAGATCCTTATTTCCATCCCATCTCCAGAATGTGTCAGAGCTCTCAGCTGCAATCAGAAATCTACTTCCTGACAGTCCAGGGTAGCAAGAAGTTTCAACCTGAGACACAAAATTTCTCATGTTGAGTTTGTGCCAGATAAAAACATCCCCAAGGACATCCGTGAGAAGGACAGTGGTCTGTAGATAGAAGGCATATCAGACAGCTCTAGGAGCCTTTCACCAAGTAGGATGCCAAAGACCTAGAGAACCTGCAGATCCTCACAATCAAAGGGAAGGTGCTTTAGATCCCACCTCAGCTGCTATCTCTTGGCTCAAGATTCTGGGTACCTGGGCAATTCCAACAACCTGCTCTTGGGTGGCATCAGCATCCAAGATGGCAATGTGTACAGTGCCATCTCCATAGGAATTTGGACACACCCCTGACATGCTCATTGCTACAGATAGCATCACATGAGGTGTGTGGTGGCTGAAGAAAGAAGGCACAGTGTGACTAGAGCTGATTCAAGCAGTTGGGAATTCTTGCAGCCCCAGGGCCCAGGATGCTATCATCTTGATCTTCCCTGGAACCATAAGTTCCTGCTGTTTCTCACCTTTAGTAGCCTCACATCTACCCTGTGAAAAAGCTAACCCTCTGGATCTTCCCAGTAAGTACCAGAAGTGTATTGTCAAGCACCACAACGGATCCCAGGAGACCATTCATACTCCTGAGCCAATGCTTCAACAAAACCTAGATGAAGTGGTTTTACATAGTCAACTGTCTAGATGGGAAAGGGGAGCTGCTTCAGAGAAGAAGGGCTATGTTGTGACTTGTCCCCTGCATAGGTGACTTGTCTTCTGTTTCATTGCACATGCTATCTAACCTGGATCTGGTTTATCTAGCCTTGGCTTCTGGCCACAAGATGGTGTGACCAGATCAATCGTGGGAGAGCTTAAACGTTTGGTAGCTCTGCTTTCCCATTTGTTAGCTTGGTTAATATCTTCAACACCTTTGGTAAATGTATTTATTCTTAAGACCACATTTTTTTCCATAGAAGTTTTTTGTTTATTTATCGTTTGTTTATTTGTCTTTAAATCTACCCTCACCATTTCACTGGCAGCTAAGGTAGTGTATAGAATATATGATCTTGAAAGAAGAGTTAAGATTACAAGTTCAGAGAGAAGAGAAGGAAAAGAGATAAAATTTTCAGATTCTTAATAGTATATGCTTATGGTACTTTCTGAATAATTACAAATATTTTATTTAATATTTTACAGATGCTTACGATATGTTTGGGTGACCTTTCAAGGTCTGCACTCCTGAAGGAAACTGATTCTTCCTTCCCTAACAGCCATCAGTTGCCCTAAACTCCCCAGATAGGGATAAAGTTTCATGAACTCCTCCTCCATTCAGGGTTTTTGCTGGCTTGATCTTGCGCAAGTCTTGTGCATGCAGTCCCAGTTACTCTGAGTTTGTATGTGTTGAGACATACGCAACAAATACTCCATTGCTTCAGACATTTACTCTGTCTGGATCTCACAATCTTTCTGCCCCCATTTCCAAGATGATTCCTGAGCCTTGTGGGGAATAGGGTATGATACAGAAATCCCATTTGGAGCTGAGTACTCTTCAGTCTCTCATTCTGTTCGTGTTGACTGATCCTGTGTCTGTATGTTAATTGCTATTTACTGCAAAAGGAAACTGATCTAAGGAGTGTTGAGAGATACAGTAATTGGTGGGTGGAAAGATAAGACCCTGGGGATGGATTATTGCTGTATCTCCTGCAGGTCAGGCCTGGTCTTCAAACAAATGATTCTTGCACCTCCTCTAAAGCTAATTTCTGGTTTGTTTCAAGCATGCAATTTGCCGATTGATTTCAGGATATATTTTATAACTCAGAAGTTGCAGAGTCCTAAAATGGAGTTCTAAATGTATCCTAGATCTGATAGCGAAGACCTTCCTTGCAGCCAGCAGGCTCTGCTAACACAAGGGCATCTCCTCACTTGCTGGGAGACTATGAAAGGGTTTAAGGCAGTCCCAGTAACAAAATTCCCTGAAGTTGGTAAATCAAAGATTTTGGAAAACACAGTTTAACATCATTTCCACCTGAAACTTGGAGGTGACAGAAAAGTCGCGTAGCTTTTTGCAGCTGTCTGATCTGGGTTCAGTCCCCAAACCTGCTTCCATTTCTGTGTGATCTTGTTCTTTAACTTCAGTCTCCTTAGGTATAACTAGGAACACGAATACCTATTTTCTGGGTTTAATATTGATGTATTGTGTTTGGCACAAAGTAGATGATCAAAAAGTTGTAGACATCTTCTCTTCCCAAATGAAGCATGACCAATGTTAGGGCTTTGAGAGTATATACAAGGGTAATCCATAGTATGTCTCCAAGTCTCTCAATAAATCTCTCTCTAAGACCTCCCATGGCAGCAAGATTAAATTTGTAATATTGAGGACTACCTAGTATAACTGGGACACGCTAAATGACTAAATGGGCATTGAAAACCCACAGACACATACGAGAGCTACTTTGTCTAACATAGAGAATAATAAACTCCTAACTGGATTCAGTACTGTTTCCTTTCCTGAAGGGTCTAATGGCTGAGGCAGGGACAGCACAGATAAAAGCAAGGTGTGCATTTCTGTGGACCTCTTTGGCACCTCTAAAGGGAAAGATGAGGAATATATAGCTCTCTGCGTATTTGGGCTCTCTGATTGGTGTGGGTTTTGTTATGAAAGGGTAGACAGCATCATCACTCAGCCAAATAAAGTAAAGGGACTAGAAATTTGAGGACACTTTACACCAGCAATATTACATATTTATATATGTAAATAAAAACATTTATCTTCTCCTTGCTCTAGTTTTTAAGGAAAATTGCTATGTGCTCACTTAACTACTGCAAGCAATTTTTAGGGGACACAATTCAAGGGGGACTTTTCTGAAGCAGGAGTGATAGTGCATGATTCTGTGGAGAAGTGTCATAGTCCAAAATACAGACTTACCAGAGACAATTGAGACCTAGGGTTGGCCAGAAAAAGCAAACACATCTTCGTGATTTGGTCTCCTGCAACAATATGTGGAAAGGCTGAAGAACACAAGGATCCTAAAATGTATGGGTTAAGGTTCAAGTCCATTCTGTTGGAAGGAGATAGGCCTGGAACAGTCTAGTTTCGTGGAGAAAAGAGAAATGAAAAGGATATCCATGCAAGTCTGCATACTTCCGTGGTGCATTGAATGCAACTTGAACTGCAGTGTGTGAATATGCAGTACAGCAAGCATCTTGCAAAGAAGAGTGTACTCATCTCTAAAGAGTATTGACTTTCCTATCATTGTTTTATGTGTGTACACAGAAGCCATGCTTGTACTTTTTAAAATAGAACTGGCATCACAAAGAGAATATTTATCAAGGTTTTCTTTTTAAAGCATTCATCAGCTGTGGGCATCTATATTTCATATTTTAATTCCAGTTCAGATAAGAACACAGCCATGACTTCATGAAATGCTGTTTCCTATTCCTTGATGATAGGTAAAAGGTAAGTAACGGAAACAAGCAGCTTCCATGTAAACACAGGTGGCCTGCTGCCTTTCTTTGTTTAATGATTTTTGCTGTGTATAGATGCGCTTGCTCTTATCCTACAGTTTCACTGTGAAGCATATAGACCCACAGATAAACATCTGCAATTGGATCAGTACTTTTATATTTAGCTTCTCAGCAATTTTCTAAGGAAAAAGACCCGAATATTTTATAATAGTGAAGCAACCTCAGATTTATCTGAGTTATTTGCAATGTTATTGCAAATTGTTAGTTATTTACTAACACATTTCCAGCTGCTAGTCAGCTCCCTGACATTGGTAATAGCTGTGTGAAGGGTGGCATGATGTAGGCTCTTAGAAAACATTTTATTACAAATAGTCAATGTTTGGTAAACTAACTAATAGAGCAGTGAATGAAAGGAAGGTACTGGTCAAATGCTCTGAGATGACATAGTGACAGCCACTACCTGCTACTCTTTCCACCAGCTGTCCCCCAGCTACACTCAGGAGTACACAGGCTGGTACCAGCATGCTTATAGAGATGCTGGCCCATGAGAATTTTGAGTGATGAAAGGCTAAAGTATAAGAACGAAAAGGAGAGGTGCTCTTCAAATACCTTCTCTTATTCTAGTGAGCTCTGCTCAGTTTAGGCTACTTCTCTCATTTAGGGTCTTTTGACTACTCAGAACATTTTTATAAGTGATATAAAACACAGAGCTTGGTTTTCAATAAGATATATTTAATCACATGACTTTTTTTTTTTTTTTTTTACAGAGGTGAGATTAAATATTCCATGTTCAAAATCTCACTGAATATCAAGCAGAAGGTCCCTCTTTCCTCTTCCTTTCCAAAGAAGTGTCTATTCGTGGGATATGGGTGTGTGAACTTCTGGTCCTTGGCTTCTGGCATTGGGTGAAGTTAGAGCTGGCAAATACCAGGAGTTAAATGGAAGTTCCCTGAAGGGCAAAACTGTGTTTTCATTAACTCTTTCTGCTGATGCACCTGGAAACAGCTAACAATGTTTCCTATGACATTTTCTTGGAAAAGACATGCACAGTCTCTGTGCTTGGAACTGTCGATTTGTTCCTGTCCCAGCAACATGAATGGGAAATAGGTTTGGTTTCCCATTCAAACCAGCTCTGACTTCTCTTGTTTCAGACACAAGGGTTCATCCATTTGATACCTGCTGCCCACATTTCTACTACCACATGACTTCTTATCTCTGAAGATACTTCCTATTTCCTATTTATTTTGAAAACATAAGCCACAGGAAACAGTGCTCATTTCTGTGAAATGTGTTCTTGAAATTTTGAATTTCTATTATAAAAATTTTGTTGATTTTTTTCTTTTTTTAAAGCATGTCTTTCATTTTCCACTGAATTTTTTTAAATTCTTTCTCCTTAGAAGTTAATGTTTGCATGAGCTTTCATCTTTGAGGTGCTGGTAATAAATAGCAAAACAGATAATATTGTTACTACCCTTAATATTTATCATATATCTCCCATGTTCAAAGCCCCATGCCACTTCCTTATTAATATAATTCCTGCTATGTGCTAACACTTGTTTATTTTCCAACTAGAACACTTTCATTATTAAAATACCCAGATAGTCATGTCTGAGTCAGGTTTTCTACTGCTCGGATGAAGCATCATGACCAAAGGAAAGGGTTTACACTTCCGGTAGCATTCTATCACCAAGGGAAGTCAGAGCAGGAACTCCAACAGGGCAGGAACCTGGTGGCAGGAGGCCATGGTGGGTGCTGCTTACTGGCTTGGTCTCATGGCTTTCTCACCCTGATTTCTTATCAAACCCAGGACTACCATAATGTGTTCTTATCCAATATTATGAAAAACAATGGTTTATTACCAACAATTGAGGAAATAACAAATTAGTGGGGAAAATCACAAATTACAGCCACATATAAAATATTTTGTAAATAATTTGGAACTGATTTCATGCTTGCTTTTAGTTTTTGTTGTTGGTGGTGGTTTTTGTCGTGATCAAGAACCCATATTTATATTTTCTAAGAGTGTATCTTAATCATTATCTGTCTGTGAGCACTAAACAATGATGATAATAATTGAGAAGCTTCAAGATTATGACATCTGCAAATTATAAGTGTACAGAAGAGAAACTATTAGACTACCTCATGAATGCTAGATTTTTCTAATTTAATGATTAATGATAAAGCCCCATGGATGATGTCCTTTATTAAACATGCAGAATACTTCCCAGAAATCTCCCACTTGCTTTTGTGTGAAAAAGTTAAAAGCTTCAGAAAATAGTCATTTCAAAATATTTTTAATTACTTATTTTACATGTATTTTGTCTGCGTATATGTCTGCATACCACGTGCATTCAGTGCCCAACGCGGCCAGAAGAGGATATTGTGTGCCGTGGAACTGGCTTTACAGACAGTTCTGAACTGTCCTGAGAATTGAACCTGGGTTCTCTAGAAGAGTACCCATTGTTCATAACTGCTCCAGATCGTGTGTGTGTGTGTGTGCGATATAACATATATAATATATGCACATATATATGTAAGTAATTGAAACACTCATATATGTAATCTTCAACTCCTTTTGTGAGGATATTAGAATCTAATAATGCTGTGTAGCTTAAATTTTGTTTTTGAAGTAATTAGAAATATTTAAGTCATTAAACATGTGTACAAATAGTTAAATAGCATTTCTTACCATTTAAATTAGAGGAAGAACATAAATTATACCATTTTCTCAACATTTGCAGGGGTAGACTCTTTTACTCTTTCCTTTTCCCAGTTGTGAGTGCAGAATGACTAGGATATACTTTTAAAAAATAATGCTTGTCAGTCAAAAGAAAGCTAAAAACAAATTGGGTGGGAGAGTACTAAAATTAGTTCCCAATCACATTCAGACTTGATTATGTATATTGTTTTCTAATTAACTTGCAATTCCTTCCATTGTTAATCTCTTGGTGATTTTCCTCCAATGCCCACTTCTCAATTAGCAGGTTCCCAAAGCAGTCTTTAAGGACTGCAGAACCTATGGATTTCCCCAATAACTATGGAATGGAACATCTCTTGAGTCTAATCTGTGTGACAGATACCTGGGGGGATGTGTAATCACATGTAATGTGCCTCTCTCCTTTGCAGTTGCATTGCACAACTGCTATGTGTGTTCATCTGACAGCAAACCCCTTAGTTCAGAATCAGTAGTTGATATGCTTTTCTCCAGTCAGAATTATGTCATTTAAGGTTTACATTCACTATTTCAAATCACCTTTAATCATCTTTACCCCCTTTATCTTATTTTGCCTGTCAAAAACTCTTCTTGGCCTTTCTTCAGATATCCCTAGCCGTTTCTAGCCTTGAATGAAACTACCATGAATGCTGGGATTACTTTTACCCTTCTTGGCAGGCTTTTGTACCGAACACTTGGCCTGTTGGCCATAGGTCTCTTCCTCACAGCCACAGGCAATCCAGTTCCTGCTTGGCTGTTAGGGAAGGGCCTAATTAGCCAATCCAACAAATGACACTCCACACCCTTTGCTTCCATGGGTTTGTCCTCTGCTCCTGCAGGATTTCTGCCAGGCTGTCCCAAAAGGGGTCAAATTACCTTTTCAGCCCCAATACAAAGCTGCCCATCAACCTTCTAAAATCGTCTTTTTCTTCACTGACAGTTCTGCCTCACAGAACTTTCATTTACTCATTTCCTTCCTAAGAAAAACTAATATTCCTTCCACTTGCTCAACAGAAATCCATAATTTTATGATTTTTTGATGACATGAAAATTGTGTATCTCTTTCTAGTAAGACACCACCAGACTTCACTGGAAGTGGTGAACTGTAATTTCAGAAGTTTCCTACCTAAGGAAAAGAGGTTTGCATCTCCCTGAGTAATCACCTGCACGTACTGAATGTATTTAGAGTAAGGTCCACAGCAATGATTCAGGGAAATTAGGTAGTTAGCCCCAGATGGCCAGTTAAAATAATGGTCTTTGCTGAAATTAGTACCTGATAGATAGCACAAAGAAAGGAAATCGAAATGGTGTTGAGGTACATAGCATGAAGGAAGGAAATCTGGACTGTGTCAAGGTACATTTTGGCGAAAAGAATGACTCATCTTTCTAAATTCTGGGTGTATTCATAAGAGAGTTCAACTGGGCAGCCAGGTGATCTGTAGAAATGGGCTATTTACCTGGGAGGACCTGGAAAGCTTTTTACACAGTGTCAACAGGATTGCTGTTGGGCAGCAAGTTGGCAAACATGGGAAGGTTGTCATCAAACACCGCTGGGATTCAGAACTGTTGGCTCATATTTGCTTTTCAACTCTTCAGCAGCTCACAGAGAGATCCAAGCTATCTTGGACAAAGAAGCAAATGCATCATTACACTCTCTCTCTCTTCTTAAAGCTCTTGGCAACACCAACACAGGGTGAAGCAATCCTTTAAGGCAGGAATTTCACAGAGAGAGAGAAAGAGAGAGAGAGATTACTTAAAGGGGGCTTTTGAAGTCGTAAACTGCAAATATATATATTGTATTGAATGTGAAATCGCATGTATGTGTATGAACTCCTGTTTGGAAAAAAAGGGTGTGAGCAAAACTTATCTAAGTTCGCTAAGGGGATCTGGGAAACAAGAGTTTACAAACTACATTGTACTTTGGGGTCTAAGTACATCAGTAGTAATAATGCTGACAAAGGAGGACCCAGTTGTACTGGCCTGGAGTGTAGTTCAAGGTCAGTGTGGATAATGGGCAGATTCTTTCTCAAAAAAATTGTAGTGTTCCCAGAGAAGGACTGACAGACGCTGTACAATATGTCCGTTTGTTCTGCAGCTTTTCAAAGCATGACCAATTGAGTAAGAAAACGCAGGGGGAGAGGAGAATGCTGGTCCAAGCTGTAAAGATAAAAAGCATAAGTGGGGAGCAGGTAAATGGAGATTGGGAAATTACTCTGTTGATTCAAGCACATCTGGCTCCCTCATCTCCTTCACCTCGATAGGAGTTCCTAGCTGTTGCTATCTCTGGAAAAGCAAATTCTGCTTCTCTAAAGGTCCCATTTGCCCATTCTGAATGAAGACGGATCAGGCTTTGTTATCTATCACCTTTGACTCTTTGTGTGGTCCTCAGACAAATTCACAGCACCTCTCCCTTTACTCATTATTTGTCAGATCAAAAAGAAAAAGAAAAAAATGATCTAATGACAGAATTTGCACTCTTCCATCTTCCAATCCAAAGACTTCTACCAAATCCTACAGCCATAAATACCTAAGATCCTACTGTGTGACTTTTGCTAACTGTGGTATATGAACATTCTGGATGTTCTTTTTCCAAACGAGATTTCAATGTTTAAGTGCTCCTTCCAAGGATAGCTCAGTAGATCTTCACCCTTCAGCCTCCTGTGACCAGAGAAGCATTGCCTTTGGTAGTTCAGATTCTCTTCAGGAGAGAGCTCTTCATCCTAAGCATTGTGTCTCAGATGAGAGACAATTAGCTATCTAAGAATGTAGGCTTTGTTTCTGGTCTACTTGAGGCACTGTACTGTATTACCTACTTGTAGAGACTACTTCTCTTAAAGAAATTGCCCTGCCTGTCTGTCATCTACTTAAGTCAGCACAATTTATAGTCCATGGACTGTGGAGTGAGCCATGTTCCCACACATCTCAGCTTCTGTCCTGCATCCTCCTTCCCAGTAGCCCGGTTGTTTGTAGGTAGGTAAAAGTAGAGGGAGAGGAAATCAGGCTTTAGGAAATATTTTTAGTATAGGAAGCTGTTTTATCTGGTTGCAGGCTCAGGTTTTAGTTACTCTTGTAGTATTTCTAGTTAACTACACTCATGCACACAAACTCCATTTGCATAAGATGGAAGCTTTTATTCATCAATGAGTCAAATAATCAGGACAAACTGGCACCCCTTCTACCTTAGCAGACCTGAATCTGTGGCACTCTTTTAACTATGTCAGTTCCTACTGGAAGTATTGTGTTTTTAAAGTCTAAAACCTGTCCATTAGCTTTAAGCAAAAACACTCCTGTTGACGCACAGGTACCTTGTATATGAACTTTAGTATTTGAATACAATAGTGAGTATCAATGGTGTGAAACATTATGGTGTGGTCTGTTTTATAGAGTCTAGATACAGTTCCCCACATCGTACAACTGGGACAGATTTTTCATTTTTGCTTTATAAATGCACTTGTGTCTTTATTATTAGTTTTAATACATTTGTGGCTAAAATACCATTGAAGTATTCACTTGTAGATCAGAAATCATTTCCTGGGCCACAGTTGGTGTGCTCGCTGGCTGTCTTCACCTGGCCCACAGAGACCATCTGTGTACCTTGGCTATGGACATCATACTTCATCTTCCATGACCACAGAATACTTCCAACCCTTCTGAGTCTTTCTGCTTTGCTCATTCAGAACAATCTGCTCTTATCTTATAAGGACCAGATGACAATATTGATCATCCAGATCACACAGGCTACTTTCCGTATGTCAAAAGCTGTAACTGGGCATATCTGCAAAATCACAGCAATATAATGAATCCTATTTGGAGGTTCTGGAGATGAGAACATGGACATATGGGGAGGGAGAACATAGCTTTAAGCCAATCATACCAAATAAATGGATATCTACCTTGCAGTGCTTCTTCTAAAGAACAGAGTTAGTCTTTAAACTGTAGTCAGAAAACTGAGCCCATTGCTTCACATTAGGCAAATGAATTCTAGCCAGGTCACAGCTCCTTGAGTAAATTCTGGTGAGAAACGTTCGAATCTATCTTCACAGATGTGTTTTGGGAACAAGTCTTGACTGGATCTCTGAGAAAACACAACATTGTGTAAAAATAAGTTGTCAAGGTAATTTCTTTCTCGTTTGTGGTTTTGTCCATGAATGCTACAAATAAATAAGAAGCAGGCGGAGTAATGGCATTTAAGCTCACAATTCTCTGGGCTGGGCTGAAAGCTGACAGACCTGAAAGGCTCTTTTCCATCCTTGTTCCCAGCGAAGGAGTCATGCGGCTAATGTGCCCTGACTTTCCCAGTTTTGTAACTCTGAGCCATCAGACAAGGAAAACACCTGAGGCCATGCCCAGGTCTTTAGGTAATTGCTGATTGTCCTTTTTCTGTTCCCTCTCTAAGCCACCCCCTCCCCCCTCCCCTCCTTTCCCCTCAATGGTGAGTGATACATGTGGACACTGGAGCAGATGTGAGCATCTTTTTGGCATGTTCAAGCAAGACTGGTAGGAGGAAATTCACACACATATATACATTTTTTCTTTCTTATCAGTGAGGGGAACCAAAGGAGATGACAGATTCCCATAGGAAATATACACACCTGTTTTTCTTTTCTATAATTCAGTGCTCTGGGGCAGTTTCAGAAAAGAAACCCTAGAGTGAAACCATCAACAGGAGAAAGCTTTTATACCCTTCAACATGATTTTCAAAGCTAAGGAGCACTCTCTCAACAGGTGGTCTTTATCCCTGCCCCCAGCCCCAGCCCCATTCCCCAAACACGTAACTACTTTTTAATTCTTTTTCTATAAATTAACACTAACAAATTTTGAACAGTGGTTTTGCGACGCGTAACTTTTGGAAGTCTATTTTTGGACTGATGTATGTATGGAAATAAAATTTAATACCTGAACATTATCGTTCTTGTATCTAATCACTGACCTCATATGATCTGGATTCTTCTTTGCAGGTTGTGGTAATATTCTTTGTGCTCTATCCTGCTTCTGTGCTAAGTCTGCCTCTTATTAAACTTCTGAGCCTTTGTTTAGACGCACAGGATATCTGCAATCTAATTTCTACCACACTTGACACCAAGTGCATGGAAGCCTACCCAGTAGCTCTGTATGAAGAACTTGAGATCTTTCCAACATCGGCAGATGCCCGTTCGTGTGGTAATTTCCCAAGACTGCTGCTTTTAACTCTGACCTGTGTAGTTGTGTGAATTTTCTACTAAGTGCTAATCTCTGTATTTTCTCAGCTACATGGCTTTAAATTTTCTGAACTCAGCTACAAGAGCTCCTGTCAGCTTCACTCCAGCCTCAGCACAACCCTGAGAAATAGGCACAGTCCTGCCTTTGATATTTGACTCCAGTTACAAGCTGGCTGGGCCCCTTTCCCTTAATCTGCACATTCCCTTCTGAGACCACTGTCTGGGCTCCAGAGACTCGAAGATGAATTCTCTACCTGCAGGGATATGAACGTTTTGGACCTGCACTAACCTGTTTGCTCACTGGCTCATGGTTTTTGTGGGAGGTATTTATCTGGTATGAGGTTATAAAACTTGACTTAAAGGCTACCATAGATGTTTACACAGAGTGTATGCTTGTTAAACAGGACAATATGAAGCCGGGAGCATAAACATTAAGAAACTCAGCAGAAGCAGAAAGCCTGAGGCCAAGGCTAGGTCTTCTTTGCATAACATTTTTTTAGTGGAGCCTTCTAAAGGTTGTAAACATCAGGGATTTGAACCTTGCTTTCTACTCTAGAACCCAGAATGAAACACTTTGTTTAAAACTTTAAATTTACAAATACTTAGATGGGATATTGATCTGTCTTTATACTTTTGCTCCAAACCCTGAAAATACTGGGTCAGGTCTCCTAAATTAAGGGTTCAAACAACTAATGTAGTAAACTATGTGAGTAAAGAGGAAGTTTGAAAAGAGGCATGGAAGTAAGTTTACTACAGAATAGGAAGATCGGAAGTTATTGTCTAAGACGGTGAACTTGGTCCAGCCTGGGGCGTTGCTATAAGGATAACCAATCATGTCAAGGACAGCAGTCTGTTCTTACAGGAACACAATCTGGCCTGAACAGAGACTCCATGTTCAGTTTTACCTCCATATCCTCCCTTGACGTGATCATAACTTTCCCCTAAGTATGCTAATGGACAACTGACATGCAGAGAATGCCTCAAGCTCCTCAGAGACCTGGACTGTCTTGTAATTACTGTTAATTTAGTTCCATTCTTCCTACCAGGGTCAGAATATGATTGGTTTGAAATCAGCCAATGGGCACGTTAGGTGTCCTGGGAGGGGAGAATCGTTTTCT
Source organism: Rhynchomys soricoides (assembly GCA_019843965.1). Taxonomy (NCBI): domain Eukaryota; kingdom Metazoa; phylum Chordata; class Mammalia; order Rodentia; family Muridae; genus Rhynchomys; species Rhynchomys soricoides. The sequence goes on along the minus strand of JADRCH010000006.1, from coordinate 16,276,437 downwards.
GCTTGGAATCTGCATTAGGTATCACCATAGTATTTCCAGGAGCATCAGTCTAATTGTCTCCTTGACAACAGCACCTTATCTACATGACATCATGCTGGACACGTGTATTAATGAATAAACCATCTCCTAAGACTTTTTCAAAAAAATGCGAATAAATGTTGAGAATCCCGGTAAAGGTAAACTCTCAATGCTGTCATCTTACCTACCCAAAAGAACAATACTATAGAAATTCACCATTGTCCCAACTAAGCAGGTCCCCAAATACAATATCAACGTTCAGGTTTCAATAGCAAGTTCTTTTGTAAGAATGATCCTCTAGTATCTTTCAAATCATGAAAAATACAAAAGTAGATATTTTCTCAACTTAGTTGGAAAAATAAAATTATTAGCTAGGATTTAGGGATATCTTTAGAAAAAATATGACAAAAATTGTATTTATGGCTGGTGTTACTAGAAAACAAATAAATAAACAGCCGTCACCAACTGGGTAAATGCTAGTCTAACACACCAATTTGCTCTGGATAGTGTGTGCTGGATTCAGTTGGGAGTAGGACGAAATGTATAAAGGAAAGATTCCAGAGAAGATAGCTCTTGGGAGATGACTGGTAAATGCGGACGGAAGGCTCCAGGTCACGGGAGGAGGGCAAGGTGTGACTGTTTATTTTGAACATCACCATCAACTTGACTGGGCTCTGGAAGATTCTTATGTTTTATCAGAGACTAATCTGGGCACATCTCTCAGAATGCTTTCAGAATCAACTAGCATTTGTGTGGATAGAATGAGAAAGATTGCCCTACTTACTACCTACCTACTTATCTAGTTAAAAGTAGTCCAGAATAGAGTCAAACAACCACCTTTACCAAATGTATAGCGGAAGAGAATTCTTCCTGCATGGTGTCCTTTGACTTGGGATATTGACCTTTTTTCATGCCTTTTGTCTCAGATTGGACCACAGGATCTATAAGGACAAAGAAAAAAAGACACTAAATATAGAGCCACTATGAAGATAAGTTGCACCCGAACTCAAGAAATTTGTTGTTATGACATTTTGTTTTCAAAAATTAGCTCATAGAAGTAATTGTATGGGGAGGAGGGAGGAGGGAGGAGGGAGGAGGGAGTTCTGCCCCATCCTTTCCCATTTAGCTTCCGAGTAAGCAGCATAAGGACATTGAAATTTATTAACAGCTGCAAAGCCGAAACTGGGCAGATTCTCAGACTATTATAACCTGGCTAGGCTATTAATAACCAGATAAACGCCCCATTGCTTGACAACCGAGTCTTGCTCTGTTGCATGTGTGTCCTCAATGTGAGCTTCTTCTGGCCATGTGCTCATGATCCATCCTCACAGTCCATCCTGCCTTATACTGACCTCCTACTTCCACTCTGTCCATCTCCTAGTGGTCCCTACCTGATCTCAAGTCCTACCTTCCTCTCTCCTGCAGTTTCAGGCTCTAGCCTTTTATTTACAAATCAGGGATTATTGGGGAACACTCTTTAGAGCACATTGGTCAATATAATGCCTATATCCAGACTGCAACCTGATCCTGAGGCACAGAACTCAGCATCTGAATACACAGCACACAGGAGCAACCCAAACAACACTAGCCTTTAAAAGCAGCATATATATTCCAGTCCCCAAACTCAGTACTTGGTTCCTTGTTGGTTTATTTTATAATTTTCAGGAAGGTAATGTGTCCTGGAATATTGAAATTACTATTGAGTATATTTGTGCCTTAGATGTTTTCAATAAAGTTAATTAATAGCAGTGCTTCCAAAGGACTAAGGGAAAACTATTCAAAAGGAAGATTACTCCGAAGAAATCACAAAGGATGTAGGTGGTAGTATTCCAAGGAGCTCTCTGAGTAAAGGGAGAACCTTTCTTAGTTAGAGGGGAAAGGACTGGCCGCAGGCCCATTTCTCAGCCTTCTACCATGAAAAGCTTTCAAGCCTTTTAATTGAAATGGGTGTTTTGTCGATATGAAGAAATTGATAGGTTCTTTCTCAGTATATTTAAATATATATGAAATAGAATTACAAAAATCAATCATAGAGATATCTTTTCTAAACACTAAAAAGGGGACCTTAAATACTTGTCAACATATTTATTTATAAACAAACAAACAAACAAATAAATATGATGTGTCCAATTACTGTACGTTGGGGTAAACTTTTTGTACATTGTGTGAAGTTCGTCTCTGTATTATTCAATTGTTAATTCTGTACCAGCAGAGAGCTGAATACTGGCTGGATTTTGGTATTGTTATTCTTATGTCTTATTACCTGCTTCAGTATTTTGTAAACATATACCTTCCTTGATCCCTGATTGGCTTAATAAAGATCTGAGGTCCAATAGCTGGGCAGGAAAGGGAAGATGGAACTTGCAGACTGAGAGAGGGTCTCTGGGAGAAGAACTGGGAGCAGATTCATCAGGGCAACACAGGAAAGAATGGATGCTGGAACTGAGAAGTAATGAATGGGTCATGTGTTGGGAGCTAGGTCAGTAATAGTCAAGGTTAATTCATTTGAGCTAGCTGCGAGTCTGCCCAGCTATGGTGCTTAAGAATCTCAGTGTCTTTATTCATCTGCTGGCAGGTCCAAGAAATCTATAACTGTCATCGTATCAAGCAGTTGACAAGTAACACTACATTTCAGGATATATGATAGGGGTACAATGATAGGGAACTCACTGCCATTGTTCAGGACAAGGCCATGGGTGATATTCATACCGCAGCCGTTTATTGCCTCTAACGTTAATCAAAGAGAATAGTACATCTGAGTTTGAAGGCCTTGCATTAGAGGTTACTCTTTAGTTTTGTTTCCTATCTCCTGTCCAAGATCACAGACCTTCTTAAGTCTGTCCTTCTATTGGCCTTCTCTTACCAAAACAAGAAGTAAATTGTATTCTGTTGTTATTTTACTGGGTTCTGTCCTTCAACTATCATTGGAGCTCCTTAAGACAGTGATGGGCCATTTGTTCATGTGTATTCATCTTCTGGTTGACAAATGATATCCAGTAATAACACAAGTATATTGGGGTCTACACAAAGGATGAGTGTTGGGAACACACCTGGTGCTGTGGAACGAAGCCCCACATGTCTGTCCCGTGGCGCTGCAGCTCTGGGTGGGACAGGACACATAGGAAGTGAACGGGCATCTTCCCACACAGTCCGAAGGGAGTTTGGGGGGCTGTGCGAAGCCTCTGAGGGCCCTGCCTGTGGGTGGGGGAGGGGGCCATTCCTGGGGAACTCAAGGCAGCCGTCTTTGTGGGTTCTCTAGCGCGGGGCACTGCAGTCACCGCAGGGTGCCTCAGATGGGCTAGCCAGAGCGCAGCTAGGGTTCCCTCCTGGACCAGGGCTCGACTGCTTTGGGCACCGGGCTAGCTGCTTAGGCTTGGGTGAATGGGTACTGTCTAGGAGCACCGGGGTTCCCTCGGTGAGAGATTAACTGTGACTCATTAATCAAGGGCTGGATTCCTGGCTTCCCACAGCAGACAGTCCATAATTCTAAGGTGTCTATTTTCATCATGTGGAAAGTGGCATGGATGGAACTGTACCTCCCACCTCTCCCAGAGAGGCAGGGCAGATATAGTAACTGGGAAGGGGTGTGGCTAAGCCTCTAGGTGTCTCACTAACATGGAGATGGCTTGAGATTGTGTGGCCACGCCTCTACCGGGGCATGATATGTGACTGTGGCTGGAGCCAAAAGGCCTTCCAGGTGCTTTGGCAAAAACGTTTTCCGGTCCCTTGCAAATTACTCCACCAGGTCTCCGGGAGTTTTCAGCCAGAGTTTTCAGCCTGTGCTCAACTGGATGCCAGACTGCCTGCCAGATCACTGCCCCACAGATGAGAGCAACAAATACTTTGCTAAGAGTAGTGATGGGACAAAATTCCAGCACGTGAGCAGTATCAGCCTTGTATCAGCCTTGTATCAGCCTTGTAGGTCTTAGGGGGTGGGTGACACATCTACTTTTTAAATACAGGAGTGTAAACATACCCTTGATGTGCTGTTGTTGTTACAGCCACCCTTAAGCTTTTTGCAATTCTCTGTGTGCATTTTATTAAACAAGCAAAGGGACTTTCAACACACTGTCCTGGGCACTGGTAGCTCCTTAGGAGACAAGCTTTGATAAAGCTCAAGCAGGAGAGAGTTAAGCTTTCTGGCTTTTCTCCAATGATGAAAATTCAGAGTAAAGAGGGCAGGGAGACGAAAGAATACTGAAAGCGAACTTGTCTCTCACTTAATTTCTATCTAGTTTCTTGTATCTATTACCACAGAGACTTTAGATTTGGATAATCTATTCTTTTAGCCAAGAGTGGTTCATTGCTCGCAGACAATGTTAAAAGCCCAACACTCAGGGAGAGGTTGATCTTGTTTAGAATGTTAGGCTAAGAGAATTTAAGATTTCATTAATTTTTAAAAGTATATTGTGCAAGTTAATGCTTTTGTTTTAAAGGTAACAAAAAAATTAACATTTAGAAAGAGGAATTTAGTGGAAGAATGTGAAAAGCTCAGAGAAAAGGGATGATATCTTTGGGAGGGTGTAATCAAAGACACCACCAACCTTGCCTGTCCTTGGGCCAAATTCCTGAGCTTCTATCTGATTGGTTTTCACAAGTAACAGAAAGAACAGAGAGTCAATAACTACTCAGATCTTTGTGTTTTGGTCAGCAATGCAGAAAAACCAATGACACCTCCTTGTGGAGGTGAGCAAAGCCCCATAAAATCCAGTGGCCTGTTATCACAGCAAGGGAAAGTGATACCTTTTCTCAAGGGAGAAAAAGGGTCATCTCTAGGTTGGCTTGTGTAATCCAGTGTTGTAGACAATTTTTTTTTTGAGTACTTATTTTAGATGTTCAAATATCACTTTCAACTAGAGGCCAGGTCCCACTTTATTATGTGACAGCTAACAAGTTTAGAAGACCTATATGTTTACTGTGACTCATTTTGCCATTTTATAATGATTAAAAAAGACAGCAAATTTTAAAAAGATTCTGCCTTCCTGATTATTTCTTGCAATAATCATATTAGTATGGTTTTATGTAAAAGGATACAATTTATATTATACAACCTGTAGACAAAATTAACTTCAACATTAAGATAAAACCACTGTTCTTTTTTACCTTCTGAGATATAAAACCTTCTTTTGAATTTCATGGGATAGTGAACACATTCAAATTTCACTTTAATTCACTAATGCTCAGTTTTTACCGCAGCCATAATCTGGGTTTGGCTTGTCTCATTTTCTTCTTAGGATTCAGTGATGTGGAGAAAGGGTAACGAGATGTCAGATGTTACATGCAATTAACACAAAAAGTCTAGCTGATGAATAAGGGTGGTATTTCTGAAGAGGATGACTCAACAAAGGCTTGCTAGTCAAAACCTTAGTCACTCTCAGAGATCTCTTGGCCGATACTGTAGGTGAAATGCCTTTGAGTGAGATCTTTCTGAAGTGCTATAGGATGTCCTCGGTGAATCATGCTTCTCAGGCCCCAACTGTCATCAATCTGTCTCAGAGGATGTGAGCTATGTTTTCTTGGAATTTAGTATCACGGATAGTATTTATACAGTGAGTTCTTTTCCTAGCTAGATTATGAGTAGGTCCTTTTTGCTCAGCACTTGGAATTCAGGAAAGTTATTTAAGACTAAGGACTTTTCTTTAAATTTCAGTTTCTCTGGTTGGATAATGGGGACAATATGAATTCTATCCCTTAAAGGAAATGTCAAGTAGTAACAATATACCTTTCAAAGACTTAGTACAATAACAGACACACATTACAATCTTGATAAATAGAGTTAATATACTTTTTTCAGCCTATTTGGAATTCATGCCTAATTTCATCATCCCGCCCTATTGAATCTACTTCCCCATTCCTGTTGTAACTTTTATTCCCTAGGATCGTTAAGCTCATTTTCCAAGTTGTCTTTAGTGGGAAATCATGTGGAAGCCTCCTACTCAGCTCTGGAACAGTCCACGGATTGCCACACACCTTTCCTGGTCAGGCATCAGGGTGTCAAGAAGACAGTTCCCTCATCTTTTTGCTCTATTCCTCCAGGTATGTGTTTTACCTTTCTGGCTCATTACCTTTATAAAATCTACCTTTGTTCTCACAGTCACCAATGACTAATGTTCTCACAGTTGGCCAGAAGTTGTACTCCCGTGCCCAGTGACTATGAATTCCATAGAGCAAATAGAAGTCCTTAAAAATGAAATTTATATTTTATCTGAACAGAGTAATGATAGGAAAAGACAGTCAGTGGAGAATCGTTAATATTTATCACAGATATTTCTCAGGAAATATTAGGATGCCTGTGTGAATAATTTTCAAATTGTTTGTACTGTATCAATTTTATTGCATTTATTTCCTTAATATCTTAGAAATATTTTTAGGTTACAGGGTGTGATGGTTAGAGTTGATTGTCAATTTGAAAAAAATCTAGAATCTCATGGGAAATGGGTCTTTGGGTATGACTATGGAAGGTTTTCTTAATTTTTTAAAAAATGTATATAAATTTTTATTTTTTAATTGTGTGTGTGTGTGTGTGTGTGTGTGTGTGTGTATACACCTGCATGAATGCTAGTGCCCTTGAAATCCAGAAGAGGGAGCTAGATCCCTTGAAGCTGGAATAACAAAAAGTCATAAACTACCCAATACAGGTGGTGGGAACTGAACTCTGATCCTAAGACCAATGCACGATTTTAACCACCATGTCATCTCTGTACCTTCTTTACTCACACTTATTTAATCATGGGTGTGTACACATGGTCACAACAGATGTGTGGAGGAGGTCAAAGGTCAACTTGAGGGGTTGGTTCTCTCCTTCACCACTTGAGTTCTAAGGATGAAAGTAATATCATCAGGCTTTATGACAAACTGTTTTACCCACAGAGCCATCCCCTTGCCCCAGGGGATTATTTTAATTATGTTAATTGAGGAAGGATGACCCCCTACTGCTTGTCACTTTGTGCATTCACCCTTCCCTGTTTCCTGATTGTGTATTAAATGTGACCAATTGTTTTGAGATCCTGCTACCTTGACCTTCCCACTGTGATTTCAAACTTGAACTATGGGCTAAAATAAACCTTTCTCTCTTAAGGTGTTTCTGTCAGTGTACTTTATCACAACAGAAACAAATTAACTAAGACACAGGAGACAGACACCTCCTGAACATTTAGAAAATGTTCCCAAGTTGACAGATGACTTGGCTAAATGCAGGACTTATTATGGCTGGACTTTTAATTTTCAGGTAAAAGGGTCAGATGTTAAACCCAGAAAAGAAAGAAAGAATGAGAGAAGGAAAGAAGGAAGGAAGAAAGGAAAGAAAGAAAGAAAGAAAGAAAGGAACAGAAACAAAGACAGAAAGACAGACAGACAGGAGGGAGAAAGAAGGAAGGAATGACAGAAGAAAGGCAGGAAGAAGAAGGAAAGAAAAGAGAATGTATTTTAATACCTTGTTAAATATACTTGAATTTTCTTTTATTTAAATATTTAAGATAATTAGGAAGAATTGTGATCTTCCCTTTTACAGACTATAAATCCAAGGCCATAGAACATGGATGTTTTCCCATGAGACCACAGACTGTTTAATGGGAGAGACAGACATTGAATCAATATATTATCAAATCTAACTTCTTTGAGCTTAATTCCTACTCTGTGTTATAACACATCCTCTAAAAATGAAAGCAAGTTTCATTTTCAGCATTAATTAAGGCAGAAGATTCTGCTAACTTTATTTGTGGGGTTTTGGTTTTCCTTCACAACTTCACAAAAGGAGATCAGCCATCTCACAGTGTGAGTGACTTAGATTCCAATTATCCTTATTCAGATGGAGAATGTGGATAAATCTCAAGCTAAAGGAAATGATGGAAGAAAGAAGTCTCCATTCCTCAGGGTCCAGGGGAGGCAATGGCCTCTGGGCATTCTTCCAGGCTCCTCTGCCTCCAGGACTTGCTTGATCCATCCCACTGGCTCTCAATAGGAAACGCTTTATTTTTTACATTACTCTTGGACTCTGCTCAGTAGACTTGAAAATTAGTGATTTCCTTGCTTCCTGGTCCTTCCTGTGCCTGAGAAGCAGACATGGTATGATTCTTTTCTTTTCTACCCAGCAGAGCACAACCCACCAGCTACCCAGCCTTAGTTCAGCTTTTGGAACTCTGCCTGGGTCAAGAGGTCCTGGAAAACACTTGATATTCTTTGCCTGTCTCTTCCCTCAAGTGAGGAAACAGAGAGGGGAAAAAATGTCATATACCACATAAGGATAAAATTTCCTTTAAAAGTCTTGAGACTCAATTCCTCAATTAATAATTATTTGAGACATTTGACCTAAGTAATATGGCGTGACCTCAGATATCAGGTCCTAATTCTCTGAACATAATTATTGTTTTCTGTAGGAGAAAAGTCGTTGTAGATATAATTCCATTCAAGGTTCTTCAACAGGAAGCATATGGGAGTTATCAGAGCAGGCCCAGTCGGTACACATGTACATCTAAGGGGAGGCAGGCACATGCAGAATTAGCACACAGAAAAGAAGAAAAAATTAGACATTGTGATTGCAGATAGGTAACCAAGTAGTCATACATCAACAAGTGCTGGCCTTGATCAGACAGTTAAAGATACAAGGACCAGATTCTCTCTTAGATCCTGCAAAGGGTTCCCTGGTTGTAAGTCATTTGGAATCTTGGTCTTTTGGAATCTTAAGCATTTGGAATCTTGGAATCTTTCTCAAAGGACTGTTCATAAGTCTTTGATCTAAGTCTTGAGAGCTCAGTTTTGCTTTCTAGCTTTTAAAACTTAGAGGATACATTTCTGTTGTCTTTAAATCTCAGCTTGTGGAGATTTGTTCAGCAGTCATAGGAATTAACTGAATTCTATTTCCTGGTGGCTGACCTTTCCTTTACTTGGTTTGTACAGGATATTTGACCCCAAGCCTGTGGAGTCATAGATTTTGCTTTTGTAACTCTTGGCCTAGAAACAACAGACCTGTTTCCAAGTATTGTATAGGTTTTAAGTGTTGGTTTCCAGGGGTCTCAAGAAGAGAAATATCTCCTTTCCCAGCTCAGTATAAAACATTGAAAAATAAGATAGTAACACCCATGAAGAACAAAGTGACATTTTTTGATAATGTTTACTTTGAAGGATAACCTTGTGGAATCTCTGATCTATAGAGACCCTCCAACACTATTCCTACTCCTGAACAACCTAGGGTTGTTCCCTAAAACTCAGGGTTTCAAACATCAGTGTGGGATGTAAGCTTTGTGAGGGCACATGAAGCTCCAAAGAGCAGAGAAATCAAGGAATTTAAACAAATGAAAGAACTGCCTCTTCCCCTGAGGGCCAAGGCATCAGAGCTAGATACTAATGGAAGCCCATTCACATAGAAGGCAATATGAGGCAACGTGCATATGATATATGTTTGAGGGCTGTCATTCAATATGGACCAAGATTAATTACCTATAGACAGGGATAGTGACAGTGAGAGTCTCACATTTGCAAGCTGAGACAAAGGTAACTTGAAAAGTAGGTGACAAAGTCATAGCTGTTATCAACTCCCATCTTCACTCTGGACTTTGTACAGCATATGAAATTCCAAATGACTCCAGGGAAGTCTGGCTAAGCCTTGTTTTTACATCCTGAGTTCACACATGAGTCATTGTGCATATTCTATCAGCCTTCTTTATAGTCTGCTAAAGAGATATTATGCTTTCTACCACCCTGGACTATAACATTATACAAAGACCATTGTTAAATGCTGTGAACCTGTTTTTAACATCAGAAACATGTACTGAAGAGACATGGCTTTCTTTTCAAAATTATTCTGATTTGCAACGCAGACATTATTGTGTTAAAATTTTGTGACATCAATATGAAGTTCAAATAACTTTTCTTAGGCTGTTTCAGGAACCTTGTGTTATGAGTAACAAAGGATGCTTTTGTTTCCACACTGGAGGCAGCATGGGTAAAGCCATACATGAACAGATATTTCGAACCCGCAAAACTTATTTAACCACAAGGGTTTAACAAATAGCAAATGATTAAGTCCCTAACATTCAGAAGGTTCTGTGACCATGGGTATCATTCCCATGATTCAAAGGGTAAAACAAAAGTAAAAAGTGGCTAAAAATCAGAACCTGACAATGACACCATTTCCCTCGCACCATACATGCTGACCCTAACCCTAACCCTAACCCTAACCCTAACCCTAACTCTAACCCTAACCCTAACCCTGACTGTAGCCCTAACCCTGGGGAACCCTAGCACTAACCCATAGAATAATGAGCTGTATTTTTCTATTGTTCTGTAAAATGAGGTGGCTGGAGGTAGCCTGGGCTACATTGAGGAAAGTCATTTTTCATAACTTTCCTGTATTTCTGCTTGATCTTTAAACTGTCGCATGAACACAGACTATTGTGTGTAGGGCATAGTGCATTTTTCTTACTCCTTAGAGAGTCCTAAAACTTTTACTTTGAATTAGGGCCATATTAGGGGTATTAGAATCTCCTATATAATCATGAGCTAGTAAAGGTGTACTGTAGAGCTCACAAAAATGATTCTGTCGTTTTCAGGTTGCTTTAGGCTTGGAGTGCAAATGCCGTCGGATGCTAACTAATTCCATGGGTTTGAGGAGTTCCCTTTCTGTCTACATTCCATTCAACAGTTTCTACATTCCCATGGGCTTCCTAAACTAAACCTTTTTTTTTCTTGTAATAACAAAATGTAAGCGATTTCTCATTTGTTTCAATGCTACCTGTAAGGAATGATAGAAATAGTGAGCAGAACTCCAGATCACAAAAGCTTACTATTTTCATGTCGCACAGTATTGGGTGAAGTGCAAATTTTTATTTTCCAAGCCCAAATTTTATTTAAAATATCATCGGACTGCTTTCCATTTTCTTGTCTTCCCTGCAAGCCCTATCATGTTCCCTTCCTCAAATCCTGCCTATGGTCCCTCACTCTCAAACCTTTAAGCAGTTTTAAGGTGAGTGTGTGTGTGTGTGTGTGTGTGTGTGTGTGTGTGTGTATGTGTGTGTGTGTTTGTGTGAGAGAGAGAGAGACAGAGAGAGAGAGAGAGAGAGAGAGAGAGAGAGAGATATGCTCATCTCGATTTTGCATTCTCCTTCCTTAGCTTTCCTAGTGGAGGAATTGCAAGCACGCCATTACAAGCATAAATGAAATACTTTTATAATACTTTTTCATAACCTTTATAGCACAGGACACCAGCAAAGCATTCTAGTATTTGTAGTTACCCAAGCATTCTTTTGCAGTAGGTGTGGTAACTGGTAAGGAGTCACTGATGAGCTAGTAATAGGTTGTTTTTTGTCATTAAATATAAGATATGGTAAAAACATCTTTTCATAATGATTTTCAAAGGAAGGAATTTTTTTTCAGAAGAAGGAAAATGTTGCTTTCCTTTTCTACAATAGCCTATGTAGTCAGTAGCTGGTTACCTCCATCCCTAGAACAGCAAACCTGCATGTTTAGTTGCGAGTTCACCATAGTAGTCATCTTATTCATAAAACCCAGAGTGCCTTAGAAGAAACTTCTGAGTGCTCACTGCCATATAGAATATAGAATCTGAAAAATGGTGGCCTAATATTAGGGGACAAAAACCCAGTTGATGAGGTAAACAACTCACCAAACTACTAGCAATGTAATAAAACAGACCTCACATTGTGAGTGCAGAAGGACTTCACTGGGCTTGAAAGACAGATCCTCATCACTGCAGGCATGTCTTACATGAAAAGGACATAGTGATGTGGGATGTCTGAAAGCAGGATGATGCAGAGGGATGCAGGAAAAAGGATAACACTGAGAAGAAATAATAATTCATGGAGTTAATAGATACAGTAAAAAAATCAGTAGTCATCCTCAGTTCTCTTCTTGGGTCTGACACACATACTTTAATATTACAGACTTTATTCCCATTATTTTAAAAGTTTATCAATTAAGCAGGGTCCATATGGGCTCACAGAGACTAAAGAGGAAAACGTGGAGCCAGCATGTGTCTGCACTAGGTCTTCTGCAATTATATTATAATTGCTAGCATGGTGTATTGGGACTCCTAACAGTGGAAGCAGTATGCCTCTGATTCTTCTACCTGCTCTTGAGACCCTTTTTCTCCCACTAGGTTGCCTCAGTCAGCCCTGATTTGAGGGTTTTTGCCTAATCTTATTGCATCTTGTTATGCCATGTTCAGTTGCTATCCATAGGAGGCATGCTTTTTTCAGGGAAATGGAGGAGGAATGGATCTAGGGGAGAGGAAAGATGGAAGGGGACACTGCAAGGAGTGGAGGGAGGGGAATTTGCAGTTGAAGTATACTGTATAAGAAAATAATTAAAAAATAAAATAATAAAAATAAAATATTTTTAAAAGCCATTTTTTTATATCATTGAGCTAGATGAGTAACACATATCTACTATCTCAGCACTCAAGAGGCTGAGGCAGGAGGACTGCTACCAATTTGAGGTGAGCCTACTACACCTCCTGACCCAGACAGCTCGGTACTCTTGGCTGTGTGGTGGTTAATGCTGTCAAGTTGTCAGGATCCAGCACCCTGAGGAGGTTTCTAGACTGGGTTTGAAGTGGAAGGATCTACCCTAAATATGGACAGCATCATTCCACTGGCTAGGGTTCTGGCTTGAAGGAAAAAAAGAAAGCAATTATAAATATGGCTGCTATGAACATAGTGGAGCATGCGTCTTTATTACATGTTGGAGCATCTTCTGGTATAGATTATATGCCCAGGAGTGGTATTGCTGAGTCCTCAGGTAGTATTATGTCCATTTTTTCCGAGTGTCTGACAAACTGATTTCCAGAGTGGTTGTACCAGCTTGCAATCCCACCAGCAATGGAGGCGTGTTCCTCTTTCACCACATCTTCACCAACATCTGCTGTCATCTGAGTTTTTTGATCTTAGCCATTCTAACTGGTGTGAGGTAGAATCTCAGGGTTGTTTTGATTTGCATTTTCCTGATGACTAAGGATGTTGAACATTTCTTTAGGTGCTTCTCAGCCATTTGAGTTTCCTCAGTTGAGAATTCTCTGTTTAGCTCTCTTCCCCATTTTTTGATAGGGTTATTTGGTTCTCTGGAGTCTAAGTTCTTGAGTTCTTTGTATATATTGGATATTAGCTCTGTTTCAGACGTAGGATTGGTAAAGATCTTTTCCCAATCTGTTGGTTGCTGTTTTGTCCTATTGACAGTGTCCTTTGCCTTATAGAAGCTTTGCAATTTCATGAGGTCTCATCTGTCGATTCTTGATCTTAGAGCATAAGCCACTGGTGTTTTGTTCAGGAAGTTTTCCCCTGTGCCCATGTGTTTGAGCCTTTTCCCCACTTTCTCTTCTATTAGATTCAGTGTATCTGGTTTTATGGAAACAACCCAGATGTCCCTCAATAGAGGAATGGATACAGAAAATGTGGTACATTCACACAATAGAATACTATTCAGCTATTAAAAACAATGACTTCACAAAATTTGCAGGCAAATGGATGGAACTTGAAAATATCATCCTGAGTGAGGTAACTTAGTTACAAAAGAACAAACATGGTATGTACTCACTGATAAGTGATATTAGCCCAAAAGTTCGGAATACCCAAGATTCACTTCACAGCAACCAACCGTTGGACTGAGTGTGAGGTCCCAGATGGAGGAGTTGAAGAAGGGACTGAAGGAGCTGAGGGAGTTTGCAGCCCCATGGAGGGAGCAACAGTGGCAACTGGCCTGAGCCCCCAGTGCTCCTGGAGACTGGACGACCAACCAAAGAATACACATGGAGAAACCCATGGTTCTGGCCACATATGTGGCAGAGGAGGGCTTTGTTGGCTATCAGGGGGAGAAGAAGCCCTTGGGCCTCTGGGTCTTAGATGTCCCAGTATAGGGGAATGCCATGGGGGAAAACAGGAGTGGGTGGGTGGGTGGGTGGGGGAATACTCTCATAGAGGTAGGAGAAGGGGAGGGGATAGAGGATTTCCAAAGGGAGATCTGGAAAGGGAGAAACATTTGAAATGTAAATAAAGTATGAGAGAGAGAGAGAGAGAGAGCGCAAGCTGAGCATCCATATCCATTTCTTTCTGCTTGCTAACTTAGGATAAGATGTGACCATCCACTTCAAACTCTTGCTGCCATGCCTGCCTTCCTGTCATGACAGCCTATTCCCTCCAACCATCATACAAAATCAATCTTCCTTTCTTTATGCTGCTCCTGTTAAGTGTTTGGCCATAGCACAAAGGAAAGTAACTAACACACCATAGTTAATGTAATCAGTATTGCATACATTTGATGATACAGAAAACTATGAATTTTTTAAAAGCACCTAGAGATGACTACTTTAAAAAAAGCTTTCCCCCCTACTTTCCTGTGTATGATCATGTCTTAGTAATGCATCCATATACCTGGTGATAAAAATTATATCAGTTATACACTTGCTGAAGTAAACTAAATGATGATTAAATATTTAAAATCAACTGTGGATCAAGTATGCTTCTCCAAGATTCATTTCTGGGGAAACCTATCAGTGGTGTGTCCTTCAACTTTTAAGTAGTCTGTCTATCCACTTCTTTTTTTTCTATTAAAATAGAGAGCAGAAAGTAAGAAATAAGCAGGAAGCCTGTGTCTTTCTCATGGTTGCATAAAATCATGTATCGGGCCCACAGATAAGCAGAAACTGGATCTGTGCATGTTCTGTCTGTCTAAGGTGAGGACCAGAGAGGTGGCATACTTTATAGTAGGCATGGTAAGGGAACAATATAATCTAGCTCTCATTGAATGCACAATGCTGGAAAGATTCACATCTGACGGGAAATCTTTGAACAGGATAGTAAGTGCCATGGCTGAAGAATACAAAACATTATGGTAAGCCACAATCCAGGCTGGTTCTGAAAGTCTTTGGAAAACACCTCAGACAAAAGTGACTGAACAATTGAGAGGTGATTCAAGAGTTGGCTCTGCACCAAGGAGGGAATGCATCAGTTCAAGAAGAGGGAATAACATGAATGCAGTTTCTCAGCAGGACACCAATTCAGCCTATGGCAAACCTTCAGTAGAGTGGTACTTGGAGAGCAGTGAGAGGTATGACAACAGAGATCAGAATCAGCAGGGAAGAACTTGTAAGCTATGGGCGGAAGACTAGGTTTCTAAGAACAAGGGGCTGAAATTTAAAGCGGTCAGAAACATGACCAGATTATAACCTTACTCCTAAACGCCATCAAAGATGGAATTTTCTTAATTATAGCTGTGATTAACTAGGTTATTTCTCAGTGCCAGTCTTCATTCACATCAAACGACTGACCATTTGCAATAACTCTTAAAGCTGATACCATTGTTCCAATATGTCCATGGAAAACTGAACAAAGAGAAGTTAAGCCATGTAGCTGATAAATGGTAGATTAACTCTGAGGAGGATCTATTTTACTACAAAACCTGTGTTCTCTCCAGTGGACCAGACTGCCTTCCAATTATACTCCCAAGTGTCTGTTGGATGAGGATGCCAAAACTTACTTGAAAGCTAACTAGAACTGGAAAGTGATCAAGCATAGGGAAAGGTGCCGGAAGCGTAGGAGGGAACTGGGTGGGCCCAAACGAATTGGGTGAATCAATTCCTATCAGTTAAGATTCTCCTCTGCTTAGCTCTTAGTCAAGAAGTTGTCCACCAACTCATTTAATAGTCCTTCTAGAAGATTCAAGCTTTCTTTTACAAAGTACAGTTTGATTACATTGGCAACACCCAGTACCCACTCCTTGCATTGTTTGAGTTTCTAGGTTCACCGTAAATAAGGGAAATGAAAGTGTTACATTTCTGACAAATGATGACTGGGCCTTTTTCCCAGTAGTCTTTGGTTTATGAAGGATAGCCATTACATCCAAGTAAAGTGGCTAAAGGAGATTGACAGGCAAAGAAGGTGAGCTCCATTGCAATGTGGGTGCCTGCCTTTTGTTGTTGCTCTGGGTCAGCCACACTCACTTGGTATTTAAATTCTGTGCCAAGCTTGGTAGATATTCATAACCGCTTTGACTGAACTATGATACCATCACTCAGTGGCTTTTATTCAACATCCAAGGGTAAAGTCTAAATATAAGGTATATCTAGATGAATTTTAAGAATTTTCAGAGCAAGATTATTCTTGGGGAATGTCTTTTATTTTGCACACCAAGGGGAGGTTCAAATTAGTTTAGAGACATAGTCAACATCATTTCCTGAATCCTTGATCAGTTGTTTATCTCTAAGTATATTATAGTTAACTGTATTGCCAGTGGTTGATAAATTAATCTGAGTTTTTCTTCAGTACTACCAACTGAACCCAGGGCCTTAGAGTGCTCGAGTGGTACTTCACCACTGAGCTGCATTCATTGCCCTTCATATCTACCTATCTATCTATCTATCTATCTATCTATCTATCTATCTATACATATATTTATATTATGAGTGTTATTTTTTTACTTTTCATGTATGTATGAGTACCACGTGCACGCTTGGTACTCAGAGATCAGAAGAGGGCATCAGATCTTCTGGAACTAGAGTTATAGATGGTTGTAAGTTATCATGTGGCTGCTGGGAATTGAACCTGGGTGGGTCTTCTGCAAGAGCCCTCTGGGTCATCTCTCCAGCCTCTCTGTTTTATTATTTTATTTTCAAACAAGGTCTCATTAATCTGCCCAAATTGGTCTTGAACTCATCATCCTCTTGCCTCAACTTCCCCAGAAGCTGGGATTACCACTAAGTTCAATGCTAATTCTTACAAAACTATACATGTCCAACTCCTGGAAGTTCAACTAATGAGAACAGTGAGTCTACACCTCAAAATTCTCTGTTTTATAGACAACATCAAATACAATTTCTTGTTGTTCTTTTTCCTTTTTGAAGGCGTTTGCCATGCTCCATGCTCCTGCAGTCGGTAGTAACAAGGGCTGATCCAGTGGAGGGACAAAGCTTGTTGAGGAAGAGCTTGGTTTAAAAAAGAGAGAGAAGAGTGATTTTAACTCGCCTGAGTTGACTGCACAGGGTTGCTCCATAGGGAGGAAGTGGAGCATTTAACATCTTGCTCACCTTCTGCATGACCCCTCCTGCCACACCTCTGTTGGGAGACAAAAACAAATACAGGCTGAGAATTCCCAGGGGTTGAGGGCCAGATAATCCTTTCAGAATGACTCTTACCTGATACTCCCTGACTAAGGTGGGACTCTGAAAAAAGAAAGTCTCTTTCTTCTTTCTTTTCCTTATTCCTTCTTGCTTAAAGAATAACCACCACTCTATCCCAAGAATAATAAGGGATAATAAGAGTTGTATAAAGGATCAGATTTGGTGACCTGGGAAAATTTAGAGAACGGGTAAAAGACAAAACAAAAGAGAAATGTTTGTCTGAGTTTCACCAGGACAACCAACTGAGAGTCTGAGAACTCAGCACAACCGTGGTGGTGAGATTTTTTTTCTGGTTCTCCCACCAGGGGGGCATGAGAGATGAGAAAAGAAGTAGCTTGGAACCTAGTGTGTAGTTTCCAGGTAGGGGCCAAGCTATCAGGTTCACTTAGAGGACCTACCAACATAGGCACATTCTTTGTGCTGGCACTAAGAGTCATTCCACTGCCTCAGAGGGGTCCTAATCCTTTGCATTTAAATATGCTTCATGGCCTTAGATTGAACAGAGACAATTCCAGTTGTTCAGGACCTGCAAGAAGACCAAGCTGCACATCTGCTACATATGCATGGGGTCCTAGGTCCAGCCTGTGTATGTTCTTTTGTTGGTGGTTCAGTCTCTGAGATCCCCAAGGGTCCAAGTTAGTTGACTTTGTTTGTCTTCCCATGGAGTTTCTATCCCCTTTAAGGCCCTCAATTCTTCCTCAACACCAAGCCACCCACAAAGATTTCCACCCAAAATTTATCCTGCCTATAAGAAATGTGAGGACAGGTGATGGAGCAAAGACTGAGGGAATGGCCAAGCAATAACCAGCCCAACTAGAGACCCATCTCATAGGCAAGCACCAATCCCTGGCACTATGACTCTCTGTTGTGTTTGCAGAGAGAAGTTTTATTTTTCCAGACAGAGTCTCTTTACGTAACCTTTGCTCTCCTGGAACTTGCTCTGTAGACCAGGCTGGCCTTGAACTCACAGAGAACTGCTTACCTTTGCTGGGATTAAAGACATTTGCCACCACCACCAGATCTCCTGCTCCTCCTCCTCTTCCTCTTCTTCCTCCTCTTCCTCTTCCTCCTCCTTTTTTTCTTCTTCATTTGGATGGTGGTGGAGGGGGGTGTGTGTGTCAGGATTTCACTGTGTTGGCTTGGCTGTCCTGCTGTCCTGGAACTCACTCTGTAGACCAGGTTGACCTCTAACTCAAAGATCCACCTGCCTCTGCCTTCCTAGTTCTGGGATTAAGGACACATGCCACCACACTTAGTATAAACATGAATATTTTTAAAGACAGGTTCTCTTTATGCCCTGGTTGTCAGGGAACTCACTGTGTAGACCAGGCCAACCTTAAAACTGTTAGGGACTGAAATGATTTCTTTTGGAATTGGTAATCAAATACAATTTATGCTTAGGATACTTAAAAAAAAGAGACTAGTGTATTTTTTTTCTTTTATACAGATGACTCCCAGTTCTGAGACTCTTGTGTGCATAGCTGTGTGGTAAGTTAACATAGGAACCCAAGTGGCTAAGTCCCTCCAGAATTAAATGGAAAACTTCCCTAAATTGCTGTTGATGCTATACCGTTAATCTTCTACGGAGGCTGAGAATATTTTAAAGCAGGCCTTTCAGTGTTGCCATTGAAAGGATGAGAGATGAAACCAGTGCATAATGATTGAGCATGTACTGCATACAAGTCATTGCACAAATACAAGGTTACAAGAGAGCTATTCTGCAGGAAGACACTGCCTTATTTAAGCATAGGTTTCTGATTTTCCCCCTGCTTTTCCCTCCATAAGATTTTCCCTTTCTTTTTCCATGCACTTTGCTTAGAAAATAAAAACAGTATTCCATCAGAGAAATACATTTCAATTCATTGAAACTGGGGTCTATTTTTGGGAAAATACTTTCACATACACCGAGCCTTGTTTTTCAGAGCCTGTCATGAAAACCTGGGCTATAGGGTCCATCCACTTTTCTGTAGGATCCCAACCTGCCAAAATTTCAAGTCAAGAACTCTGCCCTGAAGACTCATTCCTGAGTGGAGTGTTTCAGGCTCTCTCTGCGGCAGCAGCCACCATCTTGCCTGCCTCCCTTGGGGAAGTCTTCTGGCAAAAGATCCCTACTCACCGTTAGTGCTCCCTGCAGCCCTGCCCTAGCCTGTCACCTGGCCAAGTCAAAACAAAGGCAACAATCTCCTACAGATGCCAAACAGTTGACTAAAGGTTGCAAAAGTCATTTAATAAGACCTCGGAGGCAAGCCCTGCTCTTCTTAGGTGAGGATCTGAAGCTGGGCTCACAAGATGGCAAGATGCAGATCTGGTCCATTGAGTGGCAGAACCCAAGCTCTGGTGGCCCTCAGTGCTGGACTGCTCCAAGATAGTGAGCCTTCTGAACGATTTACCTGGGGGGGCAAGTTTTCTTTCTTTAGTCTCCTCACGTTATTTTATGTTTCAAATTTTAAAGGAACAGAGCAAGATTTGCTCCAACTAAGCACCTGCAGCGGGTAACTCCCTTTTTAGTGTGTGATTCTATTTGTACTGCTTAACATTTACTTTTTCTGGTTTACTTTATTCTAAAATTAGTTTGACTCCACCTACTTCATCAGTATAAGCAGTTTTTGTGTGTCTCTAGTCCTGAGTTTCAGACCCATGAACTCACATGTGCTATACAAGCATCAAACCACTGAGCTACCCCACCAATCTTGATGATATTTTTATTCATTTTGTGTGCTTACACATTTGTATATATTTTTTTACTCATTCCATATGTGTACACATGCATGTGTGGGCACACAGAAATGAGAGGCCAGAGGGCACTCTCATAAGTCTTCCATTTCATCCTTTGTTTTAAGACAGGATCTCTCTTTGAACATGGAATCCAGTTATTGACTATACTTGCTTCCCGGTAGGCTCCAGGGATCTGCTCGTCTCTGTACCCCCAGCTACAGTATGAAAGACACATGGCCCCAGGCCTGGAATTCGTGTGGATGCTGAGATGCCAAGATCGGGCTCTTTACAAACTGGGCCATCTCCTCAGCTCCCTAATGATGTTTTAAATTTTAATTTAATGATATTTAATATTTAATAAAGTAAAGCATATATGTGGATTAAAAAACACATTGTCACATACACTGATATAAAAGCTTGAAGTTTCCAACTCCTCTGTACTTACCTAGAGGCAGTTACTTACAAGTTTGAGTGTTATGTTATGTATTTTCTCTGATTTGTGGTTTCTTGAATTTTTTGGGGGGGGGGCGGATGTCATTCTTTGAGACAGGATTTCCTAGTGTAGCCCTGAACATCTTGGGACTCACTCTGTAGACCAGGCTGACCTCAACCCCAGAGACCCACCTGCCTCTGCTTCCAGAGAGAAGGGATTAACGGCGTGAGCCACCACTGCCAAGCTGTTCCTAGATTTCATATAGATACATGAAAATTACACATACGTGTGTGAGGGTTAAGACAGGGGAATTCAGGGGGAAATGAGGGGGAAAGATGTTTGACGTGCAATATAAACTTGTCATACAACAAAAAGTACAGCTGTGAACAAAAAAAATTAATATGATGGTAGGTACTCCACAAGGGTGTTCCTGAGAAGCATTGCCTGCAGACAGGAAGCAGTACTGATTTCTTGTTCTAGCCCCAGACAAATTCTGTCATAGTCTAAGCCCTTTCTGCAAAGTAACCCAGAGTCCCATTGTTTAGGAAAACCCTCTGATAGCTGCTTGGAATAAAAGAGAGAGCCCAAGGATGGAGGGCAACAAAGAGGAAGGAGACCCTACCTCCCAAGACAGGAAGTTGTCTTTATATAATAAAGGGTATTTTGCATATTCAGGAAGTGCATTTCTTGAGCTGGCAAGAGGGATTAACAAGAGGCTGAAGCAATGGGAAAAGCAGGGTTGGTGCTCTTGCAGAGGAGCTTGCTTTTCCTTCCCTTAGCACCTACAGGGCAGCTCACATCCACTGTAACTCTAGCTTCAGGAGATCCACAGGGGCTGCACACACATGCTGCACACCATTGCATGTACATACCTGTAGGCATAACATTCAAATATATACACTATTAAAATAAAGAAGATGGCTTAGCTGCAAAGCCTGTGACCTTCGTTAGAGCCTCAGAAGCTAAGGCTAAAAGAGAGAATCTGAAGCCACAGGAGTTGCTCTGTATGTCCACACATCTTGGATCAGAATTTGCACAAGCACCAGATTTCAAAGGGCAGGGTAGCCTGGCTGTCTCAGAGATGTACTGCCTCCACGGTGTATATACTTCCTTTCCCCAAGAGTCCAGAATTCTCCTGAAGTCACTTACTCACTACACTAAAATGTTAGCATTGTGAGTTTCTGGACTGAATGGGAATTAACCCATTGTCGACTTTTAATATTCCATCACTGTTGAGTCTTTATCCTGCTTGCTTTTTTGTTACCACTGAGGGGTAGGAATGGTCACTTCCTTAGTAAGGCTCTCCTTCAGTCAATCGCTCTCTCCTGAAAATGACCTGAGGCTCCTTGTCCACAAACATTGAAACCAAACAGACCTATCACCACTGTGTTCCTAACCCTAGAGACATTTAGCATGGGTGTGGGTTGCATAGCAGGAAAGCTAGGATTGACGTGGTACAAATGCTAATTAAAATGTTGAAAAAAAATCAGGGATAATGCTGCAGTGATACAAAGTGCTCTCTCTCTCTCTCTGTCTGTCTCTCTCTCTCTCTCTCTGTGTAAAATATAGGGATGTGTGTGTGCATATCTATGTGCTTCTATAGCTTCTATGAGTCATGAATTATTTGGCAGTGGACACATAGTTCAGTCTGAAAACAATAAAAAGTTAGTTTGCATTGAATGGATAGAGAAAATGGTTCCCTGTTCTCATGAAAGGAGGTGAGTCACTGTGTCCCGCTGCTGAAGGTGTTCAGTCTTCCTATTCTTTCCTCCGCCTTTAGGACAGGGACTGAGACACCTTACAATGTCACCTTTCAAATCGTATCTCCAAAGTCGGAGACTCACAGAATAAACAGTGATATAAAATAAGCCTGCAACACTTTCTGGGCGTCTCTGAGACTAGAATGGTAGTCTGAAAAAGAAAAGCAAAATTCGTCTTTACAGACAAAGGAGAAATAGAACCTCAAGTTCTGTGGACATGGGCAGAGTTGAATGGGACAGGGGTGAAGGCAGGGAAAGAAGACTAATGTTTTTTGGGGTAGCTTCTATGAACTTTACTTTTTAAAAATATTTTCAAGGGAACTGCTAGACCCACATTCCAGCCTCCGCCTCTCAAATCTCCTCTAATTCACATGTCAGATACCCAAGTGGTGGGACAGCTCAGTACCGAAGGGACAGGAGCTCATAATTAAAGTATGAACAGGTAAAATACGGCACCGTCTTTCCGTTTAAAACGTCTTGGGCAACCCTCGATTAACAGGGGTTATAACTGTGAAATATAACAATGAGGAAAAAACCCATCATTTTTCTTTTTGCCCCTTTGAATATTTTTTTTTTAATTGTAGAAGTTTCTGGTGTCCTTGTGCTCTGATCCAATTAAACACTTTTGCTTGCTCATTGTCAAAACGAGGAAGCTACTTAGCCACAAATTCTCTAAAGGAAGATTCAGAAGAAAAAGGAATTGCAGCTAATCCTTTCCCAGGTCACACCTAGAACACGTCTCTGCTAATAGGGAAGTTAGTTTTATTTCAAACATAAACATGCATTTTACAACGTGTTCAAGAGATCAGCCCAGAAAAGACAGAAGTCCACTTCCACGTAAAAAAGATCAATAGCCTGCAAGATGCCTTCTTGGGTGAAGCAGGGCTCCTGCTGCCATACCTGGGGACCCGAGTTACTTCCTCAGAGCCCACATGACGGAAGCAGAGAAACAATTCTCACAAGTTGTCTTCTGACCTCGAAGAATGCATGTCCTCCACTCCCATAAGTAAAACAAATAAAAAGGAATTGTAAAAGATAAAGTAGTGGGCTAGAGAGGTGACTCAGTGGTTAAAAGCACTTGCTGTTCTACTACAGGATCCAAGTTCAGTTCCCAGCACCCTGGTGTTCATACATACTTCATGTATGTGGTGCCCAGCTATACATGCAGGTGAAACGCCTACACACATTAAATAAAAATAAATAGAGCTGGAGAGATGGCTCAGTGGTTAAGAACACTCTGGCTGCTCTTCCAGAGGACCCAGGTTCAATTCTCAGCACCTACAGGGCAGCTCACTACTATCTGTAACTTGAGGGGATCTGACACTTTCACACAGACATGCATATGGGCAATACATCAATTCATGTAGAAATAGAAATAAAAAATAAGCCATTTAAATAAATAAAATGTAAAAACTAAAATGATCTTAAGAAAGATCAAGTAGACAGTATTTTCAATACCACAACAGAGTTCTTGAATATTTCTGTTACAGTACTAGGAATATAAACAGATAAACTGTTATTCTGGCTATTTTGTGGGAATACGCATGGCAGATATTTGTTACCTTCTGAAAAACTTTGAAGGATTTGATACACTAATGAATAGAGTGGACTCTCAAAGAAAGACATATGTAGCAGGCAGCAATTCTCAAACCTGAAACTATTTTCATAATATGTACTGATGTCTGCTGTGAGGAAACCAAGCTGGTTATCGCTGGCATAAAACAAAATTCCCTTGAAGCTCTGTCTAAGCTTTCTGGGGTGGGGATCAAGATCTTAAAATCTTGATGCAAAGTTCAGTCATGTTGAATGTGTGTTTGTGTATGTGTGTGTATGTGTTTGTGTGTTTGTATGTGTGTGCTTGTGTTTATGTCTGTGCATATGTGTGCATGTGTGTTTGTGGAATATGTGCAGGCACACACATGTTGAGGTCGGACGAGGACATCAACGATTCTATCACGTTCTTCTCTATTCCCTTGAGTCTGTCACTGAACCTGTAGCTAGGCTGGCAGCCAGCAAAGCTCTGGTATCCTGTCTTCACCTCTGAGGGTGCTGAGACCACAGTTGCCTAGATGTTAGTGAGTGTGTGCAGGGGATCTGAACCTAAGTTGTTGTATTTTGAAGCAAGCACTCATACCCATTGAACTGTCCCCCGAAACGAGGATTCAAGTTTCTTTACTCCTAGTCACTTGTTGGTGTAACATTTATGCTGATGTGTATCCTGGTGGCCCAGTCCTATGAGCACTGGAGGACAATGACGCCAAAGAGAAGAATCCCAGTGGAATTTTACAGAGAGAAGTCCGTGAGTACCAACAGCACAGATCTGAGACCCCTGTTAGATAGTCAGACAATGTCCTTTTCCGTCTCCAATGGATACATGGCGTTGGAGCAAAGTCCCCATCAGGAACCCACTTCATCCTCTTAGTGCAGAATCTTATGGTTTCCAAACAGCCTCTCTATCTCCAGCCCATCTCAGTTTGGACTCTTATGTTTCTCCTGTCGCATGTACCAAACTCACTGGCCTGAAGTGTCAATTCCAATAGATGTGGATTTATTCTGGTGTAAGCAACACCTTAGCCAGAGAGTTTATTCCTGTCTGCTTGGTGTAATCTTCCTGTGAGAAGTTCTGCCTCTCTCGGTGCATTGGAATCTCCCAATCTCCACCTCATCAACAGACAAGTTTAGAAGAAACCACAACATAGCAGCTTCAAAGAGCTGTTAGTTATTGCCGACTGTGGGAATGTTAAGAGAACATATTAATAAAGTCAAGCAATGGGTATCAGAGGATCCCATCAAGCATTTTAAATAACTGGACCTTAAAAAACAAACAAAACCAAACAAACCCAGAAGCTTACGAGCATCTAAGGAGGGATGAATAAAAAGATAATAAGCCAGCAAGATGGAAACTACATGTTCCCTCTCAGATTGGGTCTCTAGAATGTGAGAAAAATGAGAAGAGATGTGTCATAAGGCAGGAAAACTGCAAAGGAAATAGGCTGTTTTATAGCATCAGTCATACTCTCCAGAATCACAATTGGAGGAGAGCATTTCTTCCCACCGTATGGATCTTTCCCTTCTGTTGACTTGAGACTTCCTTGACAACCAAGCAGACAAGCACCCTGGCACAGGAGGTTGATACAGGCGGCATGATGCAGCCCATCCGATGTGTTGAACACACCCCATGGCAACCACCAGTCTGATTCAAGGCAGGATAAGGAGAGTTCAGTGCACAATGTGGTGTTTAGGGAGGTGATCTGGAAGCATTAAACACGCAGCATTGGCAGAAACTGTTTTGTGAATGTGTCAGTAGTATCTCAAGCACACGAAAAACCAGATTTACAGTCCCTGGATTCAAGATTATTATTATTATTTTTATTCCTAAAGTATTTACTATTGTATAGTAGACAAATATTATCCCCGTTTTTCAGCAGTAGAAACTGAAATGTTAAAAGGTTAAGCAACATTCACAGTGAGTCATTTTCTGCATCAGGAAATAAATTGGTGCCTCTGATTCCCTTTTCCCTGATGACCAGCTGAGAAGTCATTTAACACTCTTTACTAAAGTGGTTTTTTTTTTCTTTATTTCCTTGCACTAGGCACTGAACAGATTTTTCTGAGACTTCAAAATCATAAAATGTGGTACATCTTCAGGAGCAGTAGCATCAGGTCAGTTACACTAATTCACGCAACTAGTTGTATGGACCATTGGTTGAATAGAAATGCCAAAATCTCCAGTCTTAACTTGTGTAGCCTATACCTTGAAAATGTGCACATATTATCTTTTTGCCTTCAGGAATATGGGAACACTTATCCCCGCTGCAGAATTCAGCAGTCGTACGAATATATTATGTAATGTGCTTTGAGTTGGGTAGCTCTAATTACTGAATATAAATTTTTAAAATGATACTATTTTCCTTTATTGTAAAACTTTAAGAAAAGTTTCTAAGACCCTAGACTAATTTTTTTAAGTTTTGAAAACTTTATTTTAAGAGCAACAGCAAGTATAAAACAATCACACAACAAATTGAACCAGGTCCAAAGGCTGTACAACGCAGTGAACTATTCAGTTAGGATTCCCATTCAAAGCAAGCTGTGGAGCTTCTCAGTGGAGATTATATTTTTATATCCAAAGTATTTATATATACTTATAATAAACCAATTTTATTGACAAATACATCTCAGAAGAGTATTTTAAGGGCTGGGAAGATAGTTCAATAGGTAAGGCACTTGCTACACGGAATGAGGACGTGAGTTCAAATCCCAGCACCCATGTAAATGCTGAGTGGGTAGAGCAGCCGCTTTGTAACTCCAGTGCTCTGGAGATATAGGGGACTTCCAGGGCAAGTTACCTGGTTAGACTAGCCTAATTAGCAAGCTCTGGGTTCAAGTGACAGACCCCCTTTCAAACATGTTAGAAAAGAGTATTTTAGTCCTAAGTACTTTTATCATGCCAGTCTTTGTGACACCCAGTCGTCGCTTCAGCACTCTCAGGGTGGAAGTAAGCCACCCTGTTAGCCAACTCTGTTAAGTTTATGGCATATGATTCTATAATCCTTTTGGCATCCGTTCCATGTTTTCTGTCTCCATTATCTTTAGCTACTTCTCTTTTAAAGCCTTGTCAGAAACCCCAACCAGGCTCTTTAGTATAACTGGAATTTTGCTTTGTGCAAGATTTGTCTTTTAAAGGGAATTCATTCGCTAATGGGGAAGAATGACAGACACAAGGTATAAAAGAAAGAACAGAAGCCTAGTGGATTTCAGATTTAATTACTGTTAACTAGAGGACCCCATACTCCAAATGCTGGTTTGAAAAATCAGTACTGTGGGCCCCCCTGACTTCTGATACTTTAGACTCTACCTTGTTCTATGTGGAAGCACATCAAATAAAACACCCCAGAAGCCTCATTCTAAGACCTGACTCTTTGTTCTCCTTATTAGTTTGTCTCAAAATCTTTCAGCCTGCTTCAGTTGTACCATAGGGAATCAGGATGGCGTGACTTTGGTCGGATCAGTTGAGCACAACCTTGAATTGTATTTAGAAGAGACAGTGCCCAGAAAAAGAAAATGCCCGAGTGCTGAGTATCCCTCACCATCTCACCACCAAGCTGGGGTGCTAGCTTCTGGATTTGGGTTTTGAGTTGACTGGCCTCTGCAAGTAGGTGTTACTGTCTTTATAGATGAAGGAACAAAAAAGTACCAACAGGCAAATGTCATTCTGGACTACATAAGCACATATTGGTAGGTCTTGACTTCGGGTTCCTTTTACCTTTAAAAGAGGAACACCATCTGTGTTTGGGAGCTGTACTCACATCCCTAAAAGATGTCATCTATGTGACACCGTGAATGGCCAGGTGATTAAAACAGTTCCCATCAACTTCCCAAGAACAAGCCACACTCCCCTGAACATTAGTAACGCAGAGACTATCTTCAGTGACACTCTATCAGCTGCAAAATAAACAAACTACTTAGTTAATTAACTGAACAACAGCTCTTTTAAGGAGGCATTAGAGATGATGGTGAGAAGTATACAGCAAGCATAATATGTATGTTGAAACATAGCACCTCCTTAACAAAGCAAACCAGTTTGTTAATATCACCTTGTAATCTCTCCATATGTTACTTTCTAAAGAGGAGGAAAATGGCATGTGCCAACAATTCTCACCATTAGTACAGACTGGCTGCAAATACTAGACCAGGGGAAATACAAGGCTCCTGGGAACTTTATTCCACCAGTGAGGAAGACCTAGACTTACCTGAGGTGTGCTTCTGTTTAGGATACTTTATTTATTTATTTATTTTTAATTTTTAAAATTTTTTGATACTTTATTTACATTTCAAATGTTTCCCCCTTTCCAGATCTCTCCTTTGGAACCTCCCTATTCCCTGTCCCCCTCCCCCTGCCTCTATGGGGGTATTCCCCCACCCACCCACCAACCCACTCTCATCTTCCCTCTCATCTTCCCTCCTTGACATTCTCCTATATTGGGGCCTCTAACACCCTCTGGCTCAAGTGCTTCTCCTCCCCCTGATGGCTAACAAGACCCTCCTCTGCCATATATGTGGCCAGCACCATGGGTCCCTCCATGTGTATTCTTTGGTTGGTGATCCAGTCTCTAGGAGCATCGAGGGGTCAGGCCAGTTGCCACTGTTGCTCCCTCCCTGGGGCTGCAAACTCCCTCAGCACCTTCAGTGCCTTCTCCAACTCCTCCATCTGGGACCTCACATTCAACCTTACGGTTGCTGTGAAGTGACTCTTGAATATTCCGAACTTTTGGGCTTATAACCACTTATAAGTGAGTACATACCATGTTCATTCTTTTGTGACTGCGTTACCTCGCTCAGGATATTTTCAAGTTCCATCCATTTGCCTGTGAATTTCATGAAGTCATTGTTTTTAATAGCTGAGTAGTATTCCATTGTGTAAATGTACCACATTTTCAGTATCCATTCTTCTGTTGAAGGACATCTGGGTTGTTTCCAGTTTCTGGTTATTATAAATATGGCTGCTATGAACATAGTGGAGCATGCGTCTTTATTACATGTTGGAGCATCTTCTGGGTATATTCCCAGGAGTGTTATTACTGGGTCCTCAGGGAGTATTATGTTCATTTTTCTGAGGGTCCGTCAAACTGATTTCCAGAGAGGTTGTATCAACTTGCATTCCCACCAGCAATGGAGAAGTGTTCCTCTTTCTCCACATCCTTGCCAACATCTGCTGTCACCTGAGTTTTTGATCTTAGCCATTCTGACTGGTGTGAAGTGGAATCTCAGGGTTGTTTTGATTTGCATTTCCCTGATGAGTAAGGATGTTGAACATTTCTTTAGGTGCTTCTCAGCCCTTCGAGTTTCCTCAGTTGAGAATTCTGTTTAGCTTTGATAGGGTTATTTGGGTCTCTGGAGTCTAGCTTCCTGAGTTCTTTGTATACATTGGATATTAGCCCTCTATCAGACGTAGGATTGGTAAAGATCTTTTCCCAACCTGTGGGTTGCCGTTTTGTCCTATTTACCATGTTCTTTGCCTTACAGAAGCTTTGTAATTTTAAGAGGTCCCATCTGTCCATTCTTGATCTTAGAGCACAAGCCATTGGTGTTCTGTTGAGGAACTTTTCCCCTGTGCCCATGTGTAGGATACCTTATTTAGTATAGTTGATTCATTAGCCTTGCACATATAGCCAATCACATTATCACTCATGGGTGAAAAAAGGCTTCCTAATAGTTATATTTTCTCCCTGAGGCACATCTTAGGTGTCTTGCATATAAGACCCTTAGGCAGAATGTCCAAACGATGGCCAGGGTTGTTTTAAAGCAGCAAATCACAAGTTTTATTAAAAGAGGGTCAGGATACTTGTTTATAGTGTGTGATCTAAAACAAGGAGGTGGGGCGTGGTTTTACCTTATCCTGCTGGAACTTTAAAGCTGTTTCCATTTGTGCTTGCTGGTGAATGAATGCAAAATGTTCTGAGTACTGAGTCTGAAGTTACGAATAAACGTTAGTGAGCAGATTGAGTTCACAAATACGGAACTGGCAGAGTTGGTAGGGCTGGGGAACTAGTTCAGAGGGTCAGAGTGCTCGCTGCACAAACATGAGTACCTAAGTTCAAATCTCCAGCGCTGATGAAAAACTGGGCATGGCTGGACACGCCTGTAAACCAATCACTGCAGGGAGGAGACAGTCAGATCCTGAGAGCTTCCTAGCCAGCCAGCCTAACCAAAGTAGCAAGCTTCTGGTTCAGTGACAGGTCCTGTCTCAAGGCAATAAACTGGGCACGAACAAAGGAAGGCTACCAGGATCCTCTACCTCCCCTCTGCCTGTGCACACAGGGGCATGAACCTGCACACTCTCATACATGCTACAGGGTGGGGTGGGGAGGGACAGGGTGGGGTGGGGAGGGACAGGGTGGGGTGGGAGGGAAGGAGAGGGAGTAAGGAAGGGAGAAAGAGAAGGAAGATCAATATATAATATACAAAGGGAAAAATCATGAAAAGAATTTCAATCCTGTGGCCACTTATATCCCCATGGGATACAGTGAGAAGTCACTAGACACATTTCTTACACTGGGAAGCTCAATGGTCAGTTATTAGCACAATCATCGACTTAGATTCAAGCCATGCCATTTCAAAGCCACTGAGGTATTTTTGATGATAGTTCTGAGGCTAAGTCAACTGAAGTATAAGAAATTGAAAATTACTGTGTCACAAAATTAAATCAGTCAGAGAGATAACAACTTAAAATAAATGTTAGTAAGAACATATGATAGTAGGTCCAGAATTGGAAAGGAATAGGAATTGGAAGATGCTTTGGCATGCATGCTAGCTTCTCATTTCAGGGTAACTGTTGCTATAATACCCTCCCACGAACTTTTTCATATGAAGTGCTATAATCCCACGCAGTCCACATGATGCTCTGTGCTATTAAGTGAAGTGACAGAAAAATAAGCGAGAGAACAGCAGGGTTATAGCTCCTAATGACTTGGAATCCATACCCAGAAAACACGTGGTACGAATCACTGAATACGGAAGTTCGAAGCACGGTAAGAGTCGAGGAGTTGATATATGGTGAATGAACTTCACGATGCAGTTATAGTATCAGTGGGCTTCTATCTCATATAAAGTCCACACAAAATGATTGCTTTGGCACATCATGTATGGGGGTATTTTATAGTCTAAGGGTTATAGCATACTTGGTTTCCCTGAAAGAGTTTAAGTTTCAAAAGATACAAATAGAAATGTGTATTGACAAGCAAGGGAAATATGATGTTATTAATGCTATTATACAGGCAGAAGCTGATTTTCATGCAGGCAAAAAAAAAACAGAATACTTAACAATAGTTCAGATTAACAGCAGGATTGTGGACCCCTCTGAATCGCAGAAGACCTCATAGAGATCTGGCTATGCCCAAGCCTGTGAAGTCTGAAGTTCAAGGAATTCAATTCTATGTAAAGCAAAGCCATCTCTCTCACAATTTCCTAACCAATGAACATTGCGTGGGAAATTGGTTCCATATGGTTTCAAGTCATTTATGCAACTTGAATAATTAAAATATTCATTGGTAAGAGCTGCCTGGTGTCTTTAGAGTCAGGAAATTATCTTATGCCAAAAGTAGACAAACTCAAAAACCCAAAGGTCAAGTTAAGTTTGAAATTTCACATTCCAAAATGTGATTATGCTAACAGAAACTGCTCGATATTCTCCTCTTATCACACAGTAGAGAAATGAAAAGCCCCTTTATTCTTGTCTTTATTCGTTTTCATACTTGAAGAGGACCTGCTTATATATCTTTCTTTTGCTAAATCCACAGCTGAGTATTATTGGAAAAGTTCCTAGAACAGTAATGACATTTTCAATAACATTCTGTCAGCTGTTTTTAGAATAATAGATACATTTGGTTTCAATATATCTAAATATTTCTACTAGGAGTTGCAATTAAAATTCCCATTTCTTAGATTTATGAATCAAAGACTTCATATATTAGGTAGCCCAAGAAAGCATATCCTAACTTAGTAGACTGCCTTTAATGCTTTAGACATGGTTGCTGTTTGGCAGGCTATAAAGAGATATAAAATAACTTTAGTCCCAGTGAAAAATTTGTATAAAGCCACAGTTAATTTATGTACTTCTAGAAAAAGAGATTTGTGTAAAATATGAAAATGAGGACAGTTGAAAATTTGACAGTGTTTCTTGAACAGCAATAAATTTGAGTTGAAGACCTGTATTCAAATTCTGACTCTCCCATGTAGAGCTAGCTAGTTCTATGACTTTAAGCAAATTGCTTGGTATGAATTTCCATTCTTTTTCCTTGAAGGGTTTTATATTGAAAAGTAGGGGCTGGGAGATGGCTTGGCTGCCTTGCAAGCATGTGACCCTGAAATGGATCCCCAGAGCCCATGTAAAAGGAGCTGGCTGCTGGTGTACACTTATTCTAGTAATGGTGAAGCAGAGAACTGGCAGGTCCCTGGGTCTGACCTAGTCTGTCTAGATGGTTCCAGAGCAACGTGTGCCCTTGTTGCAAAAAGATGGATTCTACTTGAGGAATGAAATTCAAAGTTGTCTTCTGGCTTCTACATGTTCACATATGCAGATGCACCCATAGAAATTGAAAAGTACTATATAAATTAATAATAATTATTATTGATAAAAACAGGAATAATAAATAATGATGTATCTCCACCCCACCTCTAATGAAACTGGAAATAAATGAACCAACCTTATTATTTATTTTATCTGTTTGATATTAGAAATATTTTCCTCATCCTCATCGTAACATAAAATTTTACAGAGCGCTAAACCATTATAAGAAATTATTTTTTTTAAAAAATACAAATTCTCTATTTCCCCATTTTTGCACTATATTTGAAAAAAAGAAACAAAATAATAATAGTCCTTCCCTTGTTTTGCCTTGTTCACTCTAAGTTTAAAAGCTTTTTTAACGTCCTGGAAAACTAAGTAAGTGGACAAGATGGGGAATATCCTTTCAAATGTGGGGCTCCTTCAAGAAAAAAAAGGATATGGGGCAAGAGAAGAAAAAAGAAAACCCATTGGGCTGGAAACAAGCTGATACCTGCTGGAGCGATCCATCGCCATCACCCTTTGCTGTGAATACTGTACTTATACTGTAATTAAAGATGGATTTAAAAGAAGTAGAGCAGAGCATCCCAGATTGCTGCTGTCCTTCACCTTCCAGAACAAGAACGCCTGGTGTTAAATTTAGCCAATGGCCCTCAGCGAAGCCAAAGCTGTCTAGCCACGCTTTGACAATAGATCAGTCAGTTTCTTTCTTGGAGATGTTTCTAGTAAAACAGAAGAGGGAACTTGTATTGTTTTTAACATAGAAATATGTTGAGAAGCTAAGATACTCAATGTATTCTTTCCTCCCAGTGTGTGGCCTGAAGCATTAAGCACGGGCAATTCTGAATACACCAGGGTCTTTTATGTGCTTGTATGACCTTGCAGTAGGATACTTTGCCAACTCAATGACTACATAACACTGCACAGGGGCCCTGCCCCAGCCATGGGACCTCCCTTCTCCTAGCGGAGGAACTGCTAAGCTTTCCCCCAGGTGAGAAGGCTGCTTCTCTGCTCTTTGCCCTTCCCTTTTCTTCAAAAATACTGAGTACCATTGTGTTTACCCAGAAACCGGGCTTTGTGGCAATTAAGAGATTCCTAAGTGGCGGAGGCTAACAGTACCAGTAGAGCTGGATTCCAGCTTTCCATGGTAACACCCAACTTCCCTTCCTTAACCACCTCCTTCGAGTCACCCAGACAATTCTAATCCTACCCCTGTGGTTACTCTGAAAGCCATCCAGTTTGGTTATCAGAAAGGATCTGTCTTAAGCAAATATTTGCCCCGAGTCTGTTTTACTCTTTTGGGGAGAGAGCAAAGGAAGGACTGGATTCGCTTAATCCCTTTTGATCACATGATGTGGATGATGAGAGGGGTAGTCAGGGCTACCAGTCCCGGAGCCCAGCCTGGAAGGAGCCTGGCCCTTCATTGCTGAGATGATCTATGATCACAGACCTCAAGGGAATTGATGGACGACTCATCACCAGGGTGACTATCACCTTCTTGCCGCCCTTTCTCTGCGTGGCAGGAATCCAGGAACATTCCATGAGCGTTACAGCCTTTTCTTTTTTACAATGATAGGCCTTACCTTTTTTCTTTTGTTCCATGAACTCTTTAAATGTCAAAGTGATTCACACGGAAGGAAGGGACTGATCCTACACTCCTCACTGAAGAGCTCAAAGATTCAAGATCTCTCATGAAATGAAGCAAGGTTATCTTCTGGATAATCAGGCAGTGTGTTTCTCTTCAGCACACACCAGTTGCACACAGCCAACCAGTCTCTCAGAGGAAAAGAAAAGGAATAGACAGGAATGGAAGATTTATTTTTCTATACCCCTTACATTTCTTCCCACTTCTGGTACCCTGAATGATTATGAAGACTGAAGAAAACCTTTCTCCAAATTTAACTACATGTCCAACAAATATCGGCGTGCACGAGTTTAGCCTTTCATTTGCCTCCCATCAAAATCTGAACGAAGCTACCCTTCATCAAGACTGCCCAGGTCAGAATAAACATATCTGTAAACTAACGAAAAAGAAGCTCAAGACCTTGACTCCAGAGGAAGAAAACTTACTGCACATTTTAAAATTCATGTATTTATTGAGTTGCTTTTCTGCTGTATCCAGAAAAGCAGGATCCAGCTCCCTCCTTTCCCACCTATGTCCCACCGACAGGACACGTGCCCAGTCAAGGATGAAACCCTGCCAACCCATCTTAAAAACCATCTTTTAACAGGACTCACCTCTGCCTACTACCCCATTTTTCTCCTCTCCAGAGATCTTGGAGATTTGGAATATACTAGAAACCCACTCTCTTTTTGTGTCCACATAAGCTTCAACTTACTCCAACCAGACTTTTGTCCTCACATCTCCAATTAAACGACTAATCCTGCCAAAGTCATGACGAGTCTCCAGGGCTTAATGCAGATATCAGTTCTTAATCATTAGCAGCATTAACAGAGTTAGTCAACCTGTGAGTAACATTTAAAACAATTGTATCTAAAAGTTGTCTGGACTATAACCATGGTCACTATTCCAGGAGCCCCCAATTAATCTCCCCTTATCATCTGATGGTACCCAGGTTTACTTCTACTTCTTCAGTCCAGACTTGATACTTATTTGAAGCAAGAATAGATGAGCCAGTTAATTTTCACACCCAAACTTAGGTGTTATAACAAAAAACTTATTGAGTATGAGGAGGAAGCAGCATATGGCTTGATTTTGCTCATTTAACTGCTTTTCGTAACATTTCCTTGTTAACAACCTTACCGATAAGATTTTGAAATATGTTTTTTTTTTCTTTTTAAGTATTTTTTTAAATGGAAGATTATCACAGACTGACGTTTTATCCTAGGCTTTAGAAAGATGAGAGCAGTTACCTGTTTTACCATGCGGATTCCAAGACAAATTTGAACAATGAAAACAATTATTTCTGTGCATGTGTATATGAAAAAGTGTGTGTGAGTGTGTGTGTGTGTGTGTGTGTTGTATGTTTCTGAGTGTATGTCACTTGAGTGAGGGTGCCCACTCAGAAACAGATGATGAATCCCCTGGGGCCATGAGCCTCTTGATGTAGGTACAGGAATCTGAACATGTGAGCTTTTCAGAAGAGCAGAAAGCTCTCTTAAACCCCTACCCCTGTCTCCAGCCCTTGAAAAGAATACTTGATATCAGCCACTGCCATTCATTAATCTGTCTCTCTGTTCTCAAGTAACTATAGTGAGTAAAATCTTCTCTTCACATTTGCCTTCTGTTTAGCCTTGCCTCCTAGGCCTGTTCATTCTGCTTTGGGCTCAGCTCTGAGCTCTAATTATTGACCTGTATTTTCATGACCAGGAAGCATTATGCCCAGCAGGTTCTTAGCCTGTCTGATCCTGTCCCATGCTTGGTAACCAAGTCCTACCTTACTGATTGTGGTCTGTTTAACTCCATGCTTCCTGGTTCTTGACCTTGGCTACAAAAAGGATTATGAAATATTCTTAATAATCTTTATCTAGGAAGCTAGTTTCCTGTAAGAAGAGGACCCTGTAGGTAAGATTTTAATTTCTGCATGAATGCAAAATGAAACCATCAGCTAGATTTACACTATGAATATTCTTCCTATGGGTATGCAAATGGTTAAACCCATATGAGCTTATTAAATAGTTACTTCTGACAACAGTTCCCTCCCTTTGTCATGTGACATTTACAACTGACCCAGAGTGCCTGAGACTGGCATTGCTAATCCCTGCTTTGAAGAGAATTGTCTTCTGGCTTAAACTGCCTTTATTTCTCAGTTAAGAATGAGATCATTGAAAGCTGGTGAGGATAAATGAGAGATGGTTTATGTTATTCTGTAGGGAACAATTTAAGGCAACAGGATATTGTGGTACACAAGCTACTTTTAAAAACTGTAATGTTATTTGTTATTTCAATAAACAATAGAATTAAATAGGGGAGAAGGAAGAGAAGCCGGAAAAGAGAGAAGGGAGGTGAAAAAGAGGGGAGGAAAAGGAGGGAAGGAAGGGAAGAGAAGGGAAAGGGGAGAGAAAGGGAAAAGGAGGAGAGGGGAGGAGACAGAGGTAGTGGAGGTAGGATTCACGTCACATAAGACGCACTAATCAAATATTTCATGTTGTGTAGGAATTTATTTGGAAAATTTAGTACTCTGCCTGCAGAGACAGCTCAATTCTAAAATGTTTTAGTCTAAATTACATCGTTAAAATTAACTTGAATGTGTTACATGAAACACAAAAAGCCTTCAAGTAAGAGAAATTAATTAGGATCCCAAGGACTTTTAATATGACAAATAAATTACAACAGGCCTGGAGTTCAAGTCTACTTCAAGAGGATGTTTTCAAAAGGGTGTGCTTTATTGTGATCATTTAAACATAATGAAGTAGTTATTCTTTTCGTACTGACCCTGCCTGCCAGTAAACACAGCACCTTCTCTTAGCTGTGTGCATATTTCCATACAGGAAAAACAGAGCCCTATCACTTATTTTCTAAGATCTTAGAGTACTTAGGAGCACTACATTTATGCTAATTGATAAATATTAATCATTTATGCTAATTGATAAATATTAATGGCAGAGAAGACAGAAGAGTTTCTGACTTAAAGGGAAAAAACCAACATATTTTACTAGTGTCTTCTAGAAAGATCGGCACATAACAAAAGCTATCATTGTACATAGTTCCCCTGGATGGAGATCAGACTCCTCAGAAGAAAGGCCAACATTTGACTCAACAGAAAGCTTGATCCCTGCTGCTGGATCCTCCCACTTGGGATAATGTTCCAGAAAGTTGGTGCTACCACTCCCTCTGCAGAATAAATACACGAATTCTGCTTTAATTATGCGTCAATCATTCCTTAACGTGAAATTCCCAGAAGTGTATGATAGAAAGTCTTTGAGAGTCATTTTACAAGAGCCAAAGATTAGTCTTTATGGTTTAATTCTTGGAAAACACCCTGTGCCTAACATTTCATATGCATGGCCAGGCTGGTCCCTAGCCTGGACAACAAGATTGAAAAAGAGGATGTAGTTTGGGAATATGCACCCCAAAGAGTCTACATGCTGCTTGTTTTAGACTTTAGACATTTGTTTGAGAGGACTGGCATAAGCTTCAAGATAAAGAGTAAGTCCTGGCATGGTAAAGCTTAAGAGAAGCTTCCATGTATAGTGATACCTATCACTTTCCTGTTAGCATGGGGCCTAGAGAAATGGTAAAATGTAAAAAAATAACAAGTCAAAATATTTTGTTACTATATATATATGTGTGTGTGTGTGTGTATGTGTATATGTACACATATATAGGTATATGTTTATATAGGTGTATGTGTACGTGTCCATATGTGTGTATATACACATATACAAATATCTGTATGTGTGTACATACATGCACATATAAGTGTATATAAATGTATATGTGTTGGTACATGTGTGTGCGCGTATGTACATATATGTATGTGTACGTATGTACTCATGCGTGTGTTTACCTGAGGTGGTGTAGACAACAGTTGGATCACAAGCTACAGACTGTAGTGCTGAGTCCTGAGGTGGTGTAGACAACAGTTGGATCACAAGCTGCAGACTGTAGTGTTGAGTCCTTCCATTGGTCTTAGTGAGTTGCCTTTCTATGATGTTTTCCCCCTCTGTCTTGAGATGAATCTTCATAGTTCACATGCAATTAAAAGAACCTACATAGGCTTTAGGTGATACGATATTAACCACCTGATTCCTCAGGGATGCGGTGACCCTGTCCTAAACAGACTGACATGCATACTCCATGGATTTTTATGTCACTACTGTTGTTCACAGTATTCTGTGTCCCTCATTTGGGGTGGGGGATATATTCCTAGTACAGAGCTTTAGCAATGATGTGCTTGGATTAATCTGTCATCACAGTGTTGACACACTGCAGACAAAGTTTAAAGCCTCCATTTTGCTGGCTCTGGGACAACCTTAGGCTAAGGAAAGGAGACAGGTAAGGTGAGGTCCCTGGGTCATATATTTCTGAGAAATGACAGAGGTTTATCAGATAAACGCAAATCAGAGAAAGTAGAAATTATTTTGAGAGAAATACATTTTGGGAAGTTTTTGTAAGAACAACACAGAGGTCTGTCATCAGCAAGGTGTAAGCCATTCATAATTACGATTTTCTGAGCTGTGACTCATGCCTCTTGGATAGATGAACACAAAAGCAATTAGTAGGGTGTGAATTATCTGGTTTCTAAGTGGCCTGACAGTTACGACAACTAAATTTAGATTTTTGTCTACTCAGTGCTGATTCAATTAACATTTTTTCTTAGAATCAGTGAGAAACTTAAAAAGAAAAAACGTGAAAATACTTGTTATATATCCTATTCAAAGACAGGGAACGTAATAGAAAGATGTGTTTCTGGGACAGAGAGGGGACTCAGGCTGGTGCCCAGAACCAGTGGGAAAATCTGAGTTTGGTGGTCTATGGAATGGGGGCCGAATAAAAGAAGATCTTTGAAACAGACTGGCCAGCCAATCTAGCCAAATAGGTGAGCTCCAAGTTCAGTGAGAGAGAAAACAAGGTAGGTAGAAACAGAGGAAGATACCTGATGTTGACAAGGCAGATAGAAACAGAGGAAGACACCTGATGCTGACTTCTGGTCTCTAAATGTCTGAATGTGCATAAGGGTCTTCACACATACATACAAACACAAGTGCAAGTGCACACACATGCACACACACACAGAGAGAGAGAGAGAGAGAGAGAGAGATATTGATTGATTGTTTTGTCTGAGTACAACCAGGATAATGCTGTGCTTCCCATCTTACTATCATCTTATGACAGAGTAGAGCACCTGTCCCATTTGCACTATGTCCGCCTGTCCCGTTTGCACCGTGTCTGTGAGAAGCGGAGCGCTGGTGAGTTAGTTGCTCTGAATTCTGCCGAGATCACTCCACATACTCAAGGTTGTCTCCTTTCCTCACTCAAGCAAAATTTATAACCTGAGTGCACATACTGACTTGAGCATAGACAACTGAGGACCATGACGAGATTAATACATTAATCATATCCCTGTGGTTTGTTCCTGTGATTTATCTGAGAGTTTACCTATGACAGCAAGGGTGACAGACAGAGGCTGCTTAAAAGCAACATCTTGGGAATGAAAACGAGCAGGATCTCAATACAAACCTCACATATCTGCATTTGAATGACCTTGTGCTATTCCGTGGTCCCCCATATCTCGCTTTCTTACTTCACAAGGCTCTTGTGTGAATTAATCAAACACACTGCTTAACAGATCTTAAACTTACTGCATTTTTTCCATGTCTTTCTTTTTTTTGCTACCGAGTCACTTGTACCCAGCAAACTATGTAGTATATCATCAGTGCTTAATAAATGTCTGGTGAATACTTACATATGTTTGGCATGGTCCCCACTTTATAGAAACCATGACAGAGACAATTGCCACATTTAGGAATTCTGAGAATATCTTTCATGATTTCCTAATGCTTTTAGAATCAATCTCAAATTCTTATAAGGCCCTTCAGGATCCAAGTGGTTTCTATGATGATATTTTTATCTGCCCTCTCTCTCTCTCTCTCTCTCTCTCTCTCTCTCTCTCTCTCTCTCTCTCTCTCTCTGTGTGTGTCTGTCTGTCTGTGCATCTCTATGTCTCTCTTTCTCTCTCCATTTCTTCTAATTGCCTTGTGCCGTTTTTCACCATCTCAAGTAAGTAGAACTCTCTCCCACATTGAGGCCATTGAACTTTTGTGTTTCCCCTTTCTACATCAGTTGCCATTCAAACTCCTAGTCCTCCTACTAAGAAGTCTGCCACATCAACCATTTGGTTAAAGGGCCACAAACCTCCTTTGAACATACACTAGCCTACTCCATGGCATGCTGGAGCAGAAGGTCATGCTTAGTTTCTTGTACAGTCAGTTAGTTTACATCGACTAAAACATGTGCTTGGTGATTTTTTCTGAAACTTCTCAGAGCTAAATTCCCCTATCTTTTTCTGTAATTATATAATTAAAATTCTCCATATGACACCACACTTATTATTGTTTCTCTGATTAAACCATAATTCTGAAGTTATTGAAAAGAGGAAGTATAAGACTCTGTAACAGAACCATAAAGATGAATAAGTTGACTCATTCTCATCTTGTTGGAATCAAGGCATAGATATCCCTTCCTGTAGCCAGAGATACCAGTAGTACACATGTGAAAGTTACTTAAATAATTTGAGACCATTCCACTCGTAATCAAGTACTTACTAGAGACAAAGATTTGAAATGAGCTTAAGACACTTCATAACAAATTTTAGTAAAAAACACGGTTTATGATGTGATCAGTTGCTGGCTTATGTCCTAGGAATTGAGTGTGGGTGTGAGGGGTGATGTGGTTGCTGGTAGGGGAGTGATGCAGACGAGGTTCTAAATTATCAGGAATATACACTGGATCAAGGTGATGGGAAGCGATGTTGGATCCAGGAGAAGGTTGAAGGAAGGGATGTTTGATTAGACTTTGTTGATAAAGGAATGTTGTGTCCTGAGATCATGTGCCTGAGAAACAGCAGGGAGGAGAGCTGACTGTCTGGTTGGTTAATTAACAGAAGCCTAGGCCTAAAGATCATCTATACCAAATCAAGTCAAAATTCCAGAGATCTCTTTTCTTAGTTTAAACAGGGCTTATTTTATTATGTATCTGTCTACCTATAGAGGCCAGAAGGGGGGCATTGGATCCCCTAGAGCTTGAGTTATAGGTTTTGTGATCCACCTGATATGGGTGCTGGTAAGCAAACTCTGGCCTTCTGCAAGAGCAGTGAGTGCTCTTAAGAGCTGAGTCACCCCTCTAGGTCCTCCAGAGTTTTCTTGATGTCCTATGGGTGAACGTGTCTAAAAGGATAGGGATGTTAGATTACTGGAGAGATTTGTTATCGAAGATCTTCTCATTCATCTCTTTATCGTGAGGAAATCCAGAAGTGCAGGCTGCATTTTTCATTGAAGCTGTGCAAAACTGAAGAAAACTAAGTTAATGGGCCTCCCCAAGGAGACCTGTGAAAGATGCTTTTATAGGCCAGTGCTATAAGGAAGATGTGATTTGGAGGTGTTCCCAAAGGTTCACGTGTTGGACCATGTTTCCAACATGTGACGATGATAACAGGAGTGGATGGGACATTTGAAAAGATGAGAACTAGGAAAGTCCTGCTTCCCCCTCACTTCAGCCTCCTTACTCATGATGCAATCTTTCCCTATTTCACATGCTCCCAGCATGCTCTTGTCCACCATTAAACCCTCACCGGAACTGGCACTATGCAGTTTTGTATTGTTAGGCTGTGGAATTTTAAGCTGAGCAAGCCTCTTTTCTTTACAAAGTACTCATCTTCCAGGTGCCATTATTGAAATGG
Organism: Rhynchomys soricoides; assembly: GCA_019843965.1. Classification (NCBI taxonomy): domain Eukaryota; kingdom Metazoa; phylum Chordata; class Mammalia; order Rodentia; family Muridae; genus Rhynchomys; species Rhynchomys soricoides. The sequence goes on along the minus strand of JADRCH010000006.1, from coordinate 16,234,967 downwards.
GAAACTGGAAGATGTAAGTAGGAACTCAGTGGGGAAAGTGGGAGTTGAACGACGGTACCTGCTGAATGGCAGAAGCTGGTTATTATATAGTTTGGTTATTATAGACTTTGGTTATTATAGAGTTTGGTTATTATAGAGTTTGGTTATTATATAGTAGTTTGGATACAATGGTCATATCAGCACAGTTAACACACTGACTAACAGGGATCCTGCCACTGGGCAGGTAATAATGACATCCTTAGAACTGCAGTCCATTGGAAGACTGCTCCAGTCTGAAATAGATAAATAAATAAATACAATATTTGATGGAAGCCACCTTGAGTCATCCCAGTAGAGCATTAAAATAGATGCTCCAACTAATTCTCTGTTGAGGACAACAGATTTAGAGAACCTTGAGTCAAACGGAACTCAGATCATGCTGGGGAAGGATCCTGCTATGTGGTTATAATTTATAGAACAGCCCCTTGTCTTTAATCACTCCAATGGGACCTTTAATCACAATTCATTAGGGGAGTATAAATAATTAGGTTTTAAGGGAGTATTAAGAAATGTCTTAAAAATAATATGAATTTCTGAAGACTGACAGCAGCATGGTCCACATTTAGAATAGTGACTTACTTAGGTCAGGTGATTAAGGTGCATCAGCCTTGAGTGTCTGCAAATCTTCCCTATGAAGTTTGAAAAAATATATACTCAATATTATGTATATTGGCACAATGATACAAAGTGCCATACAATCTGGAAGCTACTAGAACTGGCTTCAATAAAAAAGTAGCAACTCAAAGGTAATTCTGCATGTGTAGAGGAACTGCTGTGATAATTAACAATGTCACATGCCTGTTTGATATAGAAGCAACGATTCCTCAACTTACTTGATTCAACTTATTTCATTTAACTTCCTCATTTTGTCTATGAAGAAAGGCAAATGATTTTGGATGAATGCCCACTTTACTTAACTTCAGGAGTAGCTACTGAACAAAAATATGATTTTTATTGCTGGTGTAAATGAATGCACTCTCTGCCTCCTATATACACAGATATTGATGTGGCAAATGGTTTATATTCATTTCATATGCCATTCTGCTATCCTTAGAGCAATTTGCATTCCATAGGCAGGGCTACTATTACATCATCATTATCTTGTCCCAGGGCTATAGCAACTCTATAAGTCTTGTTTATAATTTTACTGTCAGGGACTTTGATCAGCCTTTTATTCTAGGTGACATCATGTTATTAGTCCATTACATTGATTATATTATCTTGCTTAAATTGGGAGAACATGAAATAGCAATTTAAGACTCTTTCAATTACTAGTGACTATCTGGTGTGTATGCCAGAAGACAGAAAAAATTCTTATAAAAATCTAGAGCTCTATTATATTGGAGAAATTTTCTAGGGATATATAGAGAAGTTCAGCAAGTGTTGGTTGAGTCATTTGCTTTGTGCAAAGTAAAAATAGGATTTTTATGTTATTGCTTCTAATTATACATTTGATTGCTGTGGTGGTTTGAATATGCTTGGCCCAGGGAGTGGCACTCTTTGGAAGTGTATCCTTGTTGGAGTAGGTGTGGCCTTGTTGGAGGAAGTGTGTTACTGTGGGTATGGGCTTCAAGACCCTCATCCTAGCTGCCTGGAAGTCAGTCTTCTCCTGTCTGCCTTTGGATGAAGATGTAAAACTCTCAGCTCCTCTAGCTCCACATCTGCCTGGATGCTGCCATGCTCCAGCCTTGATGATAATGGACTGAACCTCTGAACCTGTAAGCCAGCCCCAATTAAATGTTGTCCTTATAAAAGTTGCCTTGGTCATGTGTCTCTTTATAGCAGTAGAACCCTAACAAAGACAATTGTCTTTGGTCAGTCCATTAAGCAACTCTATAGGGATAGGAGAATGCTAATGTTGGTCCTGTGGTTTATTGTCCACAGTGGAGACAATAAATACTAATCAATACATATCATTGTCAAACAAATGAATTTTGTTCAGTTGATAATATAAATAATATAATGCAATATAAATTCAAATGTTAATGTCACTTTTAGTCAGTTGGATAGAAGTTAGCTAACAATGAAGCTGGCAGGTTACAAACATCAAAAAGGGAGGCAGTCACATGCTTAGGCTCATCTTGGAGTCAGGAAATATAGAGTTTTAGAGAGAAGTTTTAGAACACAATGATTTCTACAGATGGTGTGACCTGCAGATTCTACTAGATAACTACTGTATAGTAGTGATGTTCATATGTGTGCACAAAAATTTGAATAAGTATATATTTCATGACAGTTAATATCAAGAAATAGTAGCCAGGTATGAGGATACATCCTGGTCAACCCAGATATTAGGACACAAGGCAGGATGATTCCAAGTGCAAGACTTATTTGAGTTACAGACTGGGTTCTTGGCCACCTTGGACCACTTAGTGAAATCTTGTTCATACAATTTGAAAAAGTAAAAATAAGAAAAGTCTAGGTAACAGAGCTTAAAGATTCAGTGATTGCCTGAAATATGTGAGGCCCTAGGTCCAATCTCTATTATTTAAAAAAATTTAAATAAATAGTATACGAATAGACATAATTAATTTATGGACTATAAATACCATGAATGATTGCATGGTATCTGATAGAATGTAGACCATATTTATTTACCATATATACATTTAAACATACTGATGTCTGAGAATAGAAATGTTACTAACATATACACAGTTATCCATATTGTATGTAAAGTATAATGTGCAAAACCAATTTCTGAAGGAATTTCTATGCTATGTTTAACAATATTAAGGTCTGCTTCTGCAAAGTGTGCTGGGTAAGAATGACAGTGATATTTTCATGGTTTTTTCCCCATTATTTGAAGCTGTTGCAAAGCAAGATGGTGAGAGAAAAGGAGCATGGGAAGAAAGACAGGTAGCTTATTCAGGATTCATGCTCAACTTTTACCAAACCATGTAAGACACACTGAGTATCATGGCCTCTGGGTCTTCACTTGAATGTGATGCTAACACACACACACACACACACACACTCACACACACACACCCTGCCCTTCCTCTCAAGGTTGTCCTTTTAGCTTTGTGAACTTTACATGAGAAGGCACTTCATAAACTCTATCAAAAGAAAAGAAAAAAAAGCCAGAATAGTCCAGTTTTATGTTTTCTTCTCACTCCATATTTTCCTTTCTAGTTTTTGAAGCAATGCAGAAATAATAATGAATTTTGAACAACATTGGATTAATATTTCATGTCTCCCTTCATAACTTGGTTATAGATTCCATGGCAGCAGAGAACATGCTTACTTTTTATTTGTATTACCCAGCAAAGTAGGTCTTACACTGTGTTTAGTAGGTTGAGTGTGATGGTGTTAACCTTTAATCTCAGCAGATCTCCATGAGTTTGAGGCCAGCTGAGGCTATATAATGAGACCTTGTCTCAAAAGACAAAACAAACCAAAACCTGTTCAGAAGACACCTGTGCGAGTGAGAGAAAGAATGATAATTAGTTGTTGTTGATTGCAGGTTCCCTGTGCTTTCAGGTCACGTGAATGTTATCTAAAGAGATGTATTTGTTCGACTCACCAATGTCCCAGTTTTAGAGGCAGGTCATCTTCAGATAGTTGACAATTTTCCCCCTGCTCACAGGACTTCCTTTAGGGCACAAAGGTCAGAATCTAGTTGCCACACCTCTACTGGCTAGTAAAACACTCCCAGGATTAGCAAATCCTGGAGCCTGATGGGTGTCTGGAGTCATAATCCCATCTTCCTGAATTTATTTAGAATCACCCAGAGCATTTCAAAGGTTGTTGACTTTAAGTAACACACCAGGCAAAAGCCTCTTTTGAAGTTTCCACTTGTTTGCTAAAACAACAAGCATTTAAATAGCAATAGGACAAAGAGAGAGTTTGTATTAGCAGATCAGACCAAAGCATATCCAAAGGGCTTCTTCAGCTGTCTATTGATGGAAGGATTTGTAAAGATGTGATCTATCCTTGAGACTGCATTTGGCTTCTTGGATGTAGTTTGATCCTCAGTTTACTTGTAGGACAGTTGCTTTAGTGTAAGAGAACAGCTCCAATACACTGCCATTAGATTCCCTTAACTTCCTAGGTAACTGTCTCTGACCTTCACAGTAAGGGTAAATAGGCAATTCTAAAATTAAATGAGAAGAATCCTCTAAACCAGATTTCCAGCTCCAGGTGGTAAAAATCTCAAAAATATTGGCTTTTCTTCTTTTGCTTTTTAACAAAGGGGAAGTAATGACTTTTTGAATCTTAAGAGGCAGTGAAAATACCTTGGAAAATGTCATAAGCGTCAAGAGTCACTTAAAATGCACCTAGTTCTTTTGAAAAAGATATGCAGATCTGAATTTTCTCAACTGGATATTCTAACAAATCTGTTGAAAGGAAAAAAACCTATTTTGGAAAAGGGTGATCAGAATTAAGTAGGGATGGGAAGAAGGAGGGAGACAGAGATGACAGGTAATGATAGATAGATAGATTGATGATAGATACATTAATAGATCATAAATAGATAGATGATAGATGGAAGATACATTGATAGATGATAGATAGATGATAGATGATACAGATGATAGATGATAGATACATTGATAGCTGATAGATAATAGAGATTATACATGATAGGTACATCGATAGATGGTAGATAGATGATAGATAAATAGATGATACATGATAGATACATTGATAGACGATAGATAGATCATCAATATAGATAGATGACAGATATGCAACTACCTTTCTCTTTTCCTCCATCCTTACATGAAGTCCATGAAGATTTAATCGGCCCTGTTGTGGTTTGTGTTCACCCTGTCACCAGACGGTGCTGCTCTGTACAATGGTGCTGTGCACAGCTCTTCTCCTCTCAACCAAAGACTTGTGGGCTCTTTAGAACTCACAGTTAAGAGCCTGACAGCTGCTAATAGAAGGTGGTTTTTTATTTCCCATCAGCCTGTCTATATTTATACCCCTCTCTCTAGTGCACTGTGCTGTTTTTTTCTTCAATCTTCTAACCTAGTTTCCTTTATTGTCTTCCAATGCATTATTTAACATTACTCCATGATAACAAAACATACACACACACACACACAAATGCTTATCTAGTTTGAAAATTATTTTATTTTCAAAAAGTAATAGGTTTCTTTCAGTTTTAGTAATCTATTAATACATGGCTTATCAGGCCATACCAAATTGAAATATTTACTTTGTTGGATACATCATGACAGTTGTGATAATTTTTGTAGTTATTAAGGCCAAATTTGCAAAAGATGTCTTACTGGAGTTTAAATGATCATCAAAGTTTGTTTTAAAAGAATCATTATCTGGGTAAATTTTGCTATCTTCATAAAATACAGAGTGCACTTATGAGAAGAAATGGATTATAAATGGACAGAAAGCCAAACTTATTTTATTAATAATTTATGAATAAAATTTTTACTTTATGTATGTATGCATTGTATCTGTGTGTGAATGTGTGTCTGTGTGTGTATATATGTGTCTCTCTGTGTGTATGTATGTGTTTCTGTATGCCTCTAAGTGTGCGTGTGTATGTGTGTGTGTCTGTGTGCCTCTTTGTGCGTGTATGTATGCATATCTCTGTGTGTTTGTGTGTGTCTGTGTATGTGTGTGTAGGTGCCCACAGAAACTAGAAAGCATTAGATCCCCTAGAACTGGAGTAGATAGTTGTGAGCTGCCCAGTGTGGATGCTGGGAATAAAACACTGGTCTTCTGAAAGAGCAGCAATGCCCTTAACTGCTGAGACATTTCTCTAAGCCCTAAGTAGTCCTTTCTTATATATTTAAAATATAGTACACACAGTAAGTCTTACCTTTAAAATATTGTAGAAATGTATTCCCCTTCTCTTCAAGCTTACAAGCCATATGTACAGCTGCTGGATGTTTTAGTCAAGTATACTGATAACCATCAAGACAACTTTCCCTGTATTGTTTTGCAGACAGCTCATGATCAAGTAATAGTTCCTATGACTATACTCACCATAACTGATATTTGACTATGTGGTTTTCTTTCCCTTTTGTCATTCATGATTATAAGTAGTTCTTTCTGTGGTGGTCTACATGCACATGTGAGAGAGCATATGTCATGGCCAACAGACAATCTTAGGTGTTACTTTTCATGTGCCTTACATCTACCACTATTTCCTGAGACAGGATTGGTCACCAGCCTGGAATTTAGCAATCAAGGTAGGCTGAGTGATTAGTAAGTCCCAGTAACTACCTGTTTCCACTTTTGTAGTACTGGGAATATGCATGTGCACCACCACTCCTGATTGCTTTTGCGTATGGATCAAACTCATGCCCTCATGTTTGCAAGTCAAGTACATTACCAACTGAGCCATTTTCTCTGCCCTGGTAAAAAAGTTCTTAAGATAGAGGGGAGCGAGGCTTGTAAACACACATGTGATGTTCTATTCTTAGTGTAAATGAATAACAGAAACATCGAGTACAGCAATCATCTGGACTTCCGTGTATTCAATGACCGACAATCATTTCTTGTTTGACCCTCCTCAGTCTTCAGTCTAATTCCCCACTGACACCCTGTTCCAGTGGCTGCATTTTGATGTGATTTTTTGTAAGATTTCAATTTCTAGAAAACAGTGAATTTTCGATAGAGAGAGTTGGCTTGGCAATTTCTTTTTAAAAGTTAAACCATGAAGTTATTAGCATACCAGTGGTACACATAAAGAGGATCCTCTGTGGCACCACCATCCATTTATATGAGATGCAGTGATCTTGTCCAACCATCGTTCTTCCATCTGCAAAAGAATCCCTTAAAACCCTTTCTAATTTCCTTCTTTCCTACTCCCACCATTGCCCATATCTAGTGACTAGCATTCCATTCCCTGACGCAGGTCCATCAGTGAGTGAGAACATAGGTATTTGTCATCTGTGTCTGGCTTATTCCCCCCATCATAATATTCTCCAGCTCTTACTGAAAGCTTTTATTGCAATGTGTTCAAATATTGAAAATATTATGACATAAATAGTAGCAACTACCTGATTTTCTTATTTGGGAGAGAGGTTTTTTTTGAGTATTATTTTGGAAAGTTACAACATTTTCTATGATGATATGTATAGCAATGAGTTACGTGGTCTATAAAATTACCTCTTAGGATAAATTCAATTTTTATCATTTTTAATAGAATATAAGTAACAGAAAGCTTCATGATGTTGTCTATGCATAGATTGAATATAGCAGTGAATATATGTCTGTAATAAACTGTACATAAATCACTTGTGAAAGACATATTAAAACAAATAATTAAACTTAAAAGATAAGACAGTTTTATAGGCACTAATGACATAGATAAGCTGATGTAGGTGAAGAAAAAAATCTGTAGCATGCATAACTTTATTCTGAATTGTTATGAGTCTGATATATGACTCCAAAGGTGGTGTTTTAGAAAGCGGGTGTGACTTGTGGTATAGCCTTCCAGTAGGACAAAAAAAAGACACCAAGAGGAAGTCATTGTTTGATCTACAATTTATGAATAGGGGATCCTCTGACATCCTACCACAGGGAGAAGTGCAGGATTCACTAGACCTAACCAACCACCCGTCCTCACAGCAACACACTTGAATAAACTGTAAATTTGGCCATGATCCTACAATAAGCATAAATTACTCTAGAGGCTGGAACTTCACATAGAGCTCATGAAATTCTCCTATTAGAGAAGTTGGAGGAACGAGTCCTTAGGGCTGCAGCCAGTTTAGTGCAACATCCAATTTTAAGATTTCCTACCTGGTTTGAAGAAACAGCCTCAGCAATTAAAGGGATTCAGCCCTTTCACAGGACTGAGTCCACTTTCTAACACACATGACAAATGGCTCACTACCAGTTGTAACATCAGCTCCAGCAGAATCTGACACCCTATCCTGAAATCACTAAGCATGTGCGCGCGCGCGCACACACCCAAACACACACACACACACACACACACACACACCTTCCTTGCAAACACTGAAACAAGACATTACAAAATTACATGGGGAGAACCTAGCAACATTTGTCGATCAAACGTTTATAAGATAGTGTATTTCCCAAAGCATTTCTTTGTTTGACTTGATATATCACAAAGCATTTTTTTTGTGTACATAAAGACAAGAATCAAGTTTTCCTAGTCCAGCAGAGATATCTTAATCATCTAAATCTATTTTAAATATCATACAAAGCTATGGGGAACAGAATAAGAATTAGTTGAACCCTGCCTGATACAACTGATTTCAATTAGCATTTGCAAGAATTTTAGTTATATCTATTTGACTTTTAAATTCTATGATTTAAGGTAACTCGTCACTATTTTTGTTAGTTCTCAACATTGTCGGTGGAATTCTAGCTATTGAAGGAGGTAGTTAGCTCTATACCCTTTTTCTGTCTCCCCTTACACACTTAGACACTTTCTAATTTTTCTTATTTCCTGAACACCCTGAGAAGTGCTTACCAGGTAGATTAGACAAATCACATTTATATTAGCATTATTATTTCTAAAATGTTATTTAAATATCATCAGTAGAGTGATATCTGTATCTTATTTGGTTTTGTGATTTTAGTTTTACCTGTACTTTATACTTCCTGTCATCTTGGTTTTTATACTTCCTGTCATCTTGATCTTGGTTTTCTTACAACAATTGATCTTATCTCCTAACTCTAGGAGAGCCCAAATTCTCCACCTAATACATTTGTAAAATAAATGCCCTGGTGTTCTTTGAGTAATGTCTCTAGGAGCCTTGCATACTTCAGTTACAGAGACTTTGTTTCTAGGACTTCGTTTCTCCCATGTCCCCTCTGCTCCTTCTTAAGTTCATGGCATCTTTTTCTTTAATTGTTATTATTACGTACGTACGTACGTACGTGTGTGTGTGTGTGTGTGTGTGTGTGTGAATAAATATACAAATACAATCTGCTGAATCCACTTAGTGTTGCTTATACGTACATAATTTCAGTGCTAACCACTTGGTATTATATAACCAATTAGGGGGACCATCCTTGGGGAAGATTAATTAGCTCTCTCACAGCCATCATTAGTTTCCTGTAGTTTTTGTTTAGGGATGGGGCCATGTCCCCTCTACATTAGCTTGTCTATTGGTGTTATCCTTTATATCTGGTTTAGATGGCCATATTATTTAGGGATGAAGGGTGCAGCTTCCCTGTCATTTCTAGGAGACTTGATCTCACAGCAGACTTTCTAGTTCTCTGGCTCTTACAATCTTTCTGTTCTATCTCCTGTAATGTTACCTGAGCCCCAGGTACAGGAGTTGTATTGTCATAGTACCTGTTGAGGCTGGGAACCCTATGATCAGTTGTTCTGTGCATTTTGACCACTTGTGGTTTTCTGTAATAGTCTCTGCTGCAAGGAGAAGCATTGGTGATGAAGGAGTGAGAGAACTATACTTATCTGTTGATATAGGATACATTTAGGACGCAGTCAGATACTATATTGATCTAGTGAAGTGTTGGTAGTAGTTCCCTAAGATCCATGACCTCACTAGGTTTCTAGTAGGAGAAATGATTTTCCTCTTGTTGAACGGGCCTTAAGTCCAATTAAACAGCTGTTGGTTACAGCCAATATATTGCACTTTAGAGACCTTTGGCCATGCTGGCCATTGCTGTGGTTCATATGGTTCATATGCATCATACTGGGTAGGACTATTGATTGCCTCCCTTCCTTGGCAGATTGCATAGAACCTTCTGGTACTATAAAAGGAGGAGGCTTTCGGGTCAGATCCAGCTTGAATCTGCTGCATCTTATGTCTAAAGTACAGAGTGTCTTCAGCAATAGAGACTTATCTTCAACCTCTGGGAAGAACCCCAGGGCAAAAGCCATAGCCTCTACTAATTCGGGAGATCCTTGAACTACTCTGATGCACCCCTGGGAAGGAGGTTTCTCATACCTGGTACTGGTTTTTTGTTAGATGGTCTTCTTAATTAACACCCCCAGTTTCCCTCCACCTTGCTTCTAAATTTCCACTCTCCAGTTTTGTTTTGTTTTTTTTTTTAAACAGGACCTTGCTAATATAGAACATTGGCTAAAATGGAATGTACTAGGTAGATATAATTTCTGTTTCTTAAAGTGTGGGATGATAGATATTTGCTACCATACCCAGCTTTTCCTTGTTGTCATGGGAAATATGCAATAAGTTCTGGAAGGAAAATAAAAGAAGGATTCACAAGATAAATGTATTAAGCCCAAGTCTAAAATATGCTTAAACTCTTCTGTCTATTAATGAGATTCGTAACTAGTAGGTGGGCTAGATACAGCCTTATACATGGAGGTTCTTCTTTCTTTATGACCTATAAGCCATTGCATGACTGAATTTAGCTTTCACTTGCAGTCAACAATCTTGTGTTATATTTTCTAAATTTCCTTCCTTGTTAAAATTTTCAGGAATTTTCTTTGTTTGTGTTGTTCAATTGACTCACACCAATGGCCTTAGTGTGGATTATTTAGAAAAATCAATATATGAACTCTTGGAAGTGTCGGCAACTTAATAATTCAAAATTTTCACTTTTTAAAAGGAATTATTTTTATTTTATTATATTTTTATTGGATGTTTTCTTTATTTCCATTTCAAATATTATCCCCTTTCCCGGTTTCCCCTCTGGAAACCCCCTATCCCATCCCCCTCCCCCTGCTTCTATGAGGGTGTTACCCACCTACCTACCCACTCCCTCCTCCTCACCCTGGCATTCCCCTACACTGTGGCATCAAGCCTTCACCGAACCAAGGACCTCTTTTCCCATTGGTGCCTGACAAGGCCATCCTCTGTTTCATTTCTGGTAAATTTTTTTGTCTTCAGTTTTAATTTGTTCTTTTTTTCTTTAAAACCTGTATTTAGAAAAAAACATATTTCTGATCTAGTTTTATTGTTTTCCTTTATAGTCTTTGTGTGTGTGTGCGTGTGTGTGTGCTATAATATTTGAAACTTCCACATGTTGTTCCAAGGGATAAAAATAAATGTTTATTCAACCACCCTTCCCAGATAGGCCACATGTGACAGATTAATTCCAGCTAATTCTAACCAACTGAACCAATGAGTTTAATTAGTATTTTTTGCAGGGGTGTAACCATTAACCATTAACTTCACAGGTTCCTTGGGCAGGGGTTCTTCCATGACAGAATATTCATGGACCTAATCTTGTGCAGATATCATGCAGGTAATTCTGCTGCTGAGAGTTCAAGAGGCTACTGAGGATTTCATGTTCAGGGCACATTGTTATGTAATACTATAGCTTTATATTCATAAACTTTTAATTTATGCTATCATAATTCTCATTTTCAATGTTCATCTCAATGATCTTGGGTTGTTTCTTTAGATGTGTTACGGTTTTGTTCTCATTTGATGAGTGCAGTACGTGGAGATTTCTTCGTCAATTTCCTTCTTCTACTTCATCTGTTTGCTTTCCTTCTCCACTTCTTCCTGTCCATTAACACTCTGCATTTTATTTGAGGCTTTGCCCATTGTTTAATGATCCTTGCATGCTTGAGCTATGATGATTCATAGGAAATTGCTAGAATGGCTGAATAATTGACATTGTATATTTTTAAGTAACCAATGTCCCCAAATGCCAAAACACTTAATGTAAAAGATGGATACTAAAAGTTCAACTATTTACTACCTAGACACCTAATCAATCCCTTGGTACCGAATTTTACCTTCAGTTGTCCTTTTATTTAAGCTTTTAAAGATATATCTTATTTTATTTATTTTATGTGTGGGGTGTTTTGTTTACATCGATGTCTGCTTATCACATTGGTGCCTTGTGCCCTGGATCCTCTTGGACTGGAGATACAGACCGTTGTTAAATGACTTGTGGATGCTGGGAATCAAACATAGGTCCTCTGGAAGAATAGCCAGTGTTCGTAATCTCTGAGCCTTTTCTCCGGCCCCAAATCAATTATTCTTGTTTATTTGATCACAAGCCTTTCCTATTTAACTTCTCCAGAAAGCACACCTCCAATCTTGTCCTGGAGTAAATAATGACTAAGGCCTAAGACAACAGATAAGGAGAGAACATTGAGGGACATAGCTGATCGCTTATAATTCATAAGGAACCCCTGTTTTCATCTCTCCCATAGGATAGAATGCCCATGGTACATAGTGCCCAAGCGCTCTCCAATGTTCTGCAAAAAGCACTAGCTTGCTGCTTTTTCTCTTTGTCTGAACTCACCTTATATTTGGTTAAATTATTCATTCTGCTTCCTCAAATACTGACTTTTGCTGTTTTCTGTTATTTATTGCACTCTCCTCCTGTAGCTTTATACTCCTTTAACTTTTTATTTCTTAAATCATTTTTGGAGGAGTAGACGTGTGAGTGTGTGTGTGCGTGTGCGTGTGTGTTCCAATCACTGCACTGATGCTAGTTGGCTAGTTTTTTTGGAACACCAAACCCCAGGATAGCGGTTTAGCTGTGCTATGAGAAAGGTACAGATTTAGAATTAAGTTCCAATTTTCTCCAGTCTCAGTATAATTTCTACTGTAACTTTAGTTCCCCGATTAAGCCATTAATTCACAAATGATTGAATTTTTATTCAAATTTTACCACTGTCTATTTATTTAATTCAATATCTAAAACACTACAGCAAGTTATTTCCCTGTAAAATGTTTATGTCAAGTGTTTCTTTCTACTAGGTAAAGAATGGAATATTTTGCTGCGTCAGAGACAAGTGTTCTTCCCTTTAGATACTGTGAGAACTAAAGAGATGAGCCTTGTCATTGGTATGATCTCTTTTCCATCTCTTCTCCTTGATATTTCCCTTTATTATAATAATAATTTGAGACTGTTTACCATAATAACTTATATAAGTAAAATTAGCAAATACAGAAACTATTAAAAAAAAACTCTTGATACTAAAACACAGATGTGATCATGTTTATCATAGTTTCATGTATGCATAATGCTTATACAGAGAAAAATGGAAGGGAGGAAGGAATAAGAATTTGCCAAAATGATTTTATAACAACAGAATACTTAGAGAAAATATATTTTTTATTATATTGAGAAATATAGTAGAAAAAAGGGGAAATCATACTAGTTCAGCCCACCACATAGAGGAAGCATTAAGGAGACATCATCATCATCATCATCATCATCATCAAAATCATCATCATCATCATCATCATCATCAACATCATTGAAAGAATCTTTTATTCAGCTGATGTAATTGTTGTCTCACAGGCTTACTGCCTTCATCTGCTAACCTAGGCCTAATCCTGGAAGCTTCTAGCCTCTGTACAATCTTATCTAAGCCTGGAAAGTTTTCAGCCTCTGAGCCTTACTGCTGAATAGGCTCACCCTTTCTAGCTCTTTGTAAACTCAGGCTGGCCGTTTAACTTAGCTGTTATGGCTTAAAAATTCCTCTCCATAATGACTGATTCAAACTAGCTCCTTTCAGCTTCTGACTGAATTGCTCTGCTTGTACTCACACTAACTTTGGCAATATGTTCTAATCTTCTGGCTCCTTCTCATCCTCTGGCTCCTTCTGTCTTCACCGGTGTCTAGCTTGTTCTCTGTCTACAATCTGTGTACAACTGTCCTGGTAAAACTTCCCTCTCTCATTCTTCTCCTTTCTCTCTCTGTCTCTCTGTGTGTCTCTGTCACTATCTCTGTCTCTGTCTCATCTATCTCCCCCCTTGCTACTCTCTCTTAAGCAGCCCCTCTTTTGTCTCTGTTCTCATGTTGGGCAAATCCTAATCTGTCAAATCTTTCTCTCACTTGTTACTTTATCTGCCCCTCAATTAGACATTACTTTGAACATGGATGCTTCCTTTTACAAACTATCTTTAGTTTCATTTTTTGGGGATTAAAAGTGTGTGCTAAGAGCACACATATTCCAGACAGAGTAGCTATGTTGCTGGATTAAAATCCCATTATTATTATTATTGTTGTTGTTGTTGTTATTATTACTAATCTTGAGATAGGTTTTCTCTGTGTAGTTCTGGCTGTCCTGGAACTCACTCTGTAGGAAAAGCTAGTCTCAAATTCAGAGATCTGCCTCCTTCTGCCTCCCAAGTGCTGGGATTAAAGGCATGTGCCATTACTGCCAGGCTGAAGGAGACTTTTAAATTCATGCTTCAATTTCATTCAGGAAAAGCTGGTTCTTTTCTACAACATTTCTTATATCCTTTAAAAACCTACTTGGGAATAATGACCAAAAGTTGTGAATCCTAAGACCAAACTGCTATATTCAAAGCCTATCTCTACAACCTTACAGTTGTATGAAATTGGGTACAATGTCTAAATACACTATTTTCCAGTTTTGCCACCTGCATTACAGGACTAAAAATGCTTAGTCACTCAAAAGTATTTTGTGGGAATCCAATGAGTTCTTAAAACACTTAAGCCAAAAATGCTTGCAAGTTTTCTTTTAGTGATCCATGTTCTCATTCATTCTCCTTCAGGCTCATTCTATTTTATTTTTGTCAGTTGTATTATTTTTTGGTCTAGCATGTTGTATAATGTTCATAAACTCTTTCAAAACCTTACCTTAATTTTTTACTTTATTTGGCTTTTAAGTCTATGTGTAAATTCAATATGCACCACCAATTCTTTTGCTACTGACTTTTCATTTCTTCTTCTTCTTCTTCTTCTTCTTCTTTTTTTTTTTTTTTGATTTTTCAAGGATTTTTCATTCTTAATTCTTCAATTTATTGTACGAAGACCTGGATTCAGTAATCCTGTCATGTCTCAGCATCTCCCTCCAACCTATGTCATCAAGACTAATCTAGATAACCTAGTGCCTGTTAAGATCTCCAGCTCTGTCAATCAATCTGCCCTTACCCTTGCCTATTATCCTGTGTATCCTCTATTTCAAAGCTGTTCTTCATGCCCATGCCAGGCTCTTTAAAATCTTCATATATTGTCTCCTAGTGTTGCTTCTGTTTGGAATAACATTTTCTCTAGCCGACTTGGCAATAATCTACTTGACTTGCAACATAAACTTTCTCATTTAAATAAATGTTAGCATAGTCCATAAAAGGATTTAGCATAAGAGAACCTTTCTGCTTCTTTTCCTATGATATAGCCCGTAGTCAGTTCACCAGAGAGTAGAATCAACTTACACACAAACTGGTTTCTAAATAGAACAGAATTTAATTTGCTTCATGGTAACCTTTTTGGTATGAACCATGGTGTCTTCTTGGAGGGTCCCTTTCTTAGCATTTTCAAAATGTCCTCCTTTCCTATCAGACTTGTCTGTCCTTTATACAACCAGAAGATGTGTATCTTTTGACATAAACTTATTTTTACTTCATGAAGATCCTGAATTTTACCCCCCAGAATTATATTGTTAGTTGATGCTGTGAAATGTTTTTGAAGTTATAATGTTAAGTAAGTATGCGATAAAACATAGAGACCATCATTAGACTGACTCCTTCAACCATATACTGTTTGCTATCTGGGAAATATTATGTCCTTTCTACACCAGGGAACAATTTGTCTGCTTGTATTTTCAATATATAAAATATATTTTAAAAACACTTTCATACTTGCATGTAGGTTTGAAGATCTAGTATTTTATAAATAAATGGCTTTGGGCTGGAAATAGAACTTAAATTCTTAAATATGTGAGTTTTGAAGAATATCACTATCATTTCTGGAATTTTTTATTTTTTGAGAAATTTCTACTACACCAACAGCTTCTCTTCAGAGTGCTGTTACTCTTGGCCTTTTCAACTGACAAGGAAAGAAAAGGAAAAGAAGGGAGAAAGGAAAAAAGAAGAAAGGAAGGTGGGGGGGTAAAACATGTAAAACACTGTCAGCGGTAAAGAAAGAGGGCAGTGAATATTCTATTAGCCATATCAGCTCCCCTCCTTACAGTATTACTAATAAAATAATATCAGTAACTTATTGTGCGTTTCTTTCTTGAGGCACAGAACAAAGCATCCTAGCAGCATTATCTCATTTAATATCCATACCAGAATAAAACACTTAAGATATCATGACTTGCCTCAGTTACCAGATAGTAGCTACCACGACCAAATTTTGAACCCAAATATTACATCCAATGCTTTTGCCTCTCCAGGACTCCTGTACAAGCTCTCCTGTGTCTTGTCATTAAATAATGAACTAAAATGTACCAATATCCTTCAAAGATGAGTTAAGAAACTGTAAATATCTGTGGTTATGGCTCTTATTTCCTCCATTGAAAAAAATAGATTGTACTTCACAGTTTTAAATCACAACGATTCCATTAGTATTCAGGTTTTGCTATGAGAGGGTTTGGATTTTTGCCACAAGATGCCCTTTAAAGTAAAAGTTATAGCCTAAGTGTAATAGTGGGGCACAACTGATCTATTAGCATGAAGCTGCCAGTCTTGAGTGGTATAGGAAGCATAATACATACTGCTGACTACACAAATTCTGAATTATTTTTAACACTAACAAAGCACCAATTTTTCAAATTTAGAAGTGTTCACAAATAGGCTCTCCAATTTCGTTCACTTATTTTGCAAGCAGGCAATAACACTATCCTACAAACCACAACCAGAACATGCTTCCTCTACATCTTCCTCATTTTCTACACAATTAAAATTTACTGGAACTTGGGGGTTGACAGTATTTATGTTCCTTGGACAAAAGCTTACAGATCCTTGCATTCTTGGGCAGTTGGGGCCCCTGGCTCTAAAAGTCAGAAATTGTGAAGCTTAAGCACAGAATGCGTTTAACAATTCATGTATATGTAAATATTTGGAGCACTTACACCAAGATGTATCTGGATCTAGGTGATCCAGGAATGTGATCAGAAAAGCTACCTCAGGTCACCTATCAACTTTGTTTTTCTGTGTTAAGTCCCTGGCAGACTATGTTTAAGTAGGCAAAGGTAATTTATAGTATGTATTTAGCTTAGTAACATCTTAATATCAAATGTGCCTCAGTCTTTGTCTGTGCAGCTCATGTTCCCAGATACCTACCATTGGTACCTTTTGTATCAGGTATTTACTCCTAAGTCAGTGTAACCAAATGCCGTAAAAGGCCACTCAGGGATGCCATGTCAACTAATATGGTATGTTTCAGTCTGCTGTTGCTTTGAAACTATGACATAAACAAGTTTCACTTCCAAAGTCTTTTTGGAGGTAAGGACTCAATCAATCTCATCTAAATTCCATGCTTTGTTTTCATGTTAACTTGGCATAGCCTGGAATCACTTGAGTAAAGAGCCTTGATGAGGAATTATGTACTTCAGGTTGGTCTGGGGTCATGCCAATGGGTGGGGAGATTATGTTGTGTTACTTAACTGATGTGGGAAGACTTACCCTAAATGTGGGCAGCACCTCTAGTAGCAGTCCTGATAAAAGAACATGGAAGAAGAAAAGCTCCCCTCCTTTGATGGGTGGGTCTTGCTTCTCACTGATGAGTTCCTGCTTTCGGCTATTGCTGATTCCTTCTCTGATGTTAGAAATAGATTCTTTGGGCCAAAGGACTGAAGATCAGCAGCTCTCCAGGAGTCTTCAGGCCTTCAGTGCCAGTGGAACTAATGAATTACCAGCCTTCTGGATTGTATAATTCATGGCCTCACAAGTGTGACACAGCTAGTGCTGGGCCACTCCAACCTTACAGTGTAAACAGTTCTAATAAATCCTCTTGTAAAATATATATTCATTTTGTCAGTTCTGTTTCTAGAAGACTTGGACCAATAGGTAAAGTAGAAAAGATGATCACTATTTTACTAGTGTTGGTTAAATAAAACAAGTCTAATTCAACAGGACTTTGGTTTAAATCAAGTGACAGAGACATATGGTAATGTCACCATCCTCTCATTTTGTCCACATAATGCCATATTATTTTTTCATCAATTTTATTTCCAGTTCACTTTTCAATGACTGATCATTTTCAGGCACTAGCATAGCTTATATGAATCATTTATCTTGGCTTTAATTAATGACAGAATTTAAATCACCATAGAAAATGGAGATTAAGTAGGCAGGGACTTAGCTGTCTAGGGAATACTTAGGGAACAAACATAAGAAATATTAAGGGCAAGTTTATATATCTTGTATTCCATTCCCAGTTAATGGTGAGTGTGTCAAAGGGCCCGATGTCTCTTTGAGTTGACTTGCTATTTGATGGAACCAATATTTTGTGTCTTTATACACATCAACAGGGAATTTAGACAATAAGCAACTGGGCTAAGGGCTCTCTATGGCAAGCATCAGCCACTCTGTTTCTGGTACAATAGTTAAAAGCAGGAGGTGAGACTAAATGAATATAAATAAAAAAATCAGAAGGATAGCAGACATTTTCTAAAGTAATAAGACACAGAACAATTTTAGCATCCATAGTATATAGATCCAAGAAGCGTTTGTCAATGAAAATCAAATAGAAATTATAGAGCAGAAAATTCTTCAAGGCTCAAATAACGGAGGAAACAAAAAGGGAAATGACTTCTGCCATGCTCTCCCAGACAGGAATAACAGTAGCCAACTTGTATGGTTGTTGGGAAGATTAGGTGAGAGGGTGCTTTCTTATGCCAGAATCATATGAAGTTCTCAATAAGTGTTAATGTATTGCAATCAAATGTCCACTTTTGCTGATTTATTTATGGGAAGTAAATGAAAAAGAGAAAAATTCTCACGACCTCACCTAGGACCTGGTTGCCTAAATTTTAATTTTCCCTGAAGGTCTTGCAGCTCAATCACACATTTGTCAGTGCAAATGTTTCACAAATCAGGTTGGTAGAGCTAATGTGGGCAGGCGGCATTCTATGTCTGAGGGAAATCTGTAGATAAATTTTCCCTTTGTTAACCACAGAATCCTGGGAGGTGGGGGGGAGCAAGGGGAGGGGGTCTGTGATGCTACAGTATCCGCAGCTCTGCCCAGATCTCTGTCAGAGACCAGAAGTTAGCCTGCCATGCCCTGCAGTACTTGAGGACCTTGTTCTATTTAGCATCAACCTTGGCGGTTGGTACTTCACTTTGCCTTGTCACTCCTGGCCAGGCTCTCCTCTCCAGCACAATGGGAGAACTTCAGCAAAGATAATCCTGGTATTTCACTTCCTCGTCTATGCCTTTTAGGGGCTACTCCCAAGCTACAAATTAAAAACCGCAATCCTTTCAATGGCTTTCAATGACTCCAGTGATGTCTCCCACTAAGCCTACTGCAATTCTTAGGCCCCACCCTCACATTGGTTAAGCCTTGAACTTGCAGCCATTTAAATTTGCAGTTCTCTGAAGCTGCTGTTCTACTTTCTGATTTTACATCTCCTTCCCCTCTTGTGAGGACCATGTCCTCTTGCATTCAGTGGTGGCACACACCTTTAATCCCAGCACTCAGGAAGCAGAAGCAGGCAGATTTCTGAGTTTAAGGCCAGCCTGGTCTACAGAGTGAGTTCCAGGACAGCCAGGGCTATACAGAGAAACTCTGTTTCAAAAAACCAAAAACCAAACAAACAAAAAACCACATGCTTCTTAAATGGTCAGCTAAAATGCTCCTCTGTGCGCATGCGTCCGTTCGTGCATGCGTGCGTGCGTGCGTGTGTGTGTGTGTGAAAGCTTTCTAGACTTTGAGGGCTTTTTGATTCATTTACTCATTTATTTATGCTTTGGTTCAATATTTTTTGAGTCTCTAATAGGTATGGGGCCCTCTGTTTGGTTCCCAAAGAATTTTCTTAATTATAGCATGGTCCCTATTATGCTGTAATCTGTTTCCTATCTAAAAGCGTTTGACTTCTCTAAACTGCAAGAACCATCTCTGCCTTTTAATCTAATCCCCATGGCCTGGATGTATGTGGCCTGGTTCAAAACTTAATAGATAGCTGCTGAGTCAAGAGAAAGAAATGGGAGGCAACTGTGCTGGGCTGTGGGAAGTGAGGATCCTAATAGGAGTCACCTGAATGGTAACACCAAGAACCAACTTCTGCTCTCCATTCCTGCCCCTTAGAGGGGCACTGGGTCACCCTGTTCCACCCCTTGTCTTATCTCCCCTTCCACATCTGCACCAAATAACTCTTCTATTTATTTGACTGACACTGCTCACATACCATTCAGGAGAATGGCTGTGCTAACTGTATAAAATGCTTATTACTTAGGTGGAAATCAGAGTGAAATAAAATAAAATACCAGGTATCTGTTCACAGGCCTAAAAAGAACCTTGGAGAACCATCTTTCTCTTTCTCCTAAGGTGAAATAAGACTCAAGCCTATTTCAACACTATTACCGTCCTTCCGCCAGGAAAAGCAGGAAGTGGGTAACTGCCTTCCAAGCTGACTGATGACTAATGGCTTCTCTTGATTGTAGAAATGTGTGAGAAGGTGGCTGGGTTGGTTGTGTACTCTGAAGAAAGTGAGCCAAGCACCAGCATTTCTTGCTTTCTGCTGGCGGCAGCACTGTGACCAGCTGTGCAATGGTCCTTCTTCCTTTGATTGATGGAATAGCCTTTTAAACTTGGAGCCCAAATCAGCCCTTTCTCCTTTAAGTTACTTTTGTTGGGACTTTTGTCTAAATAATTGAGAAAAGTAACCACTAAAGACTTTAACATACACGTCTCCTTGTGTCGCATTAAAAAATGCTTTATAAGAAACTTATACAGTTGCTTGAGTAAAATAAATTCTTCCGGGTTGACTGGGCTACTTGTAAATATTTAAAATATATAGTAGAGGGGGCTAGAGCGGTAGCTCAGATATGATAGTGTTTGGTATTCCTCCAGAGGACCTGAATTCCTTTCCCATGTTGGGTGGCTCACAGTTGTTGTGTGCCTGCATTTCTAGTGCCAGGGGATCTGTCGCACTCTTCTGGCTTCTATGGCACATACACATAGCACACTCACAAATAAATAAAAATAAATCTTTTAAAACGTATTAGGTAGTAAATGTTAAAAGTCAAATGATTTTTTTTTTTTGAAAATTGAGCCATAATGTAATTTTTTTTTTTTTGTTAATTTAGGAATAATTAAAAAATACAGGGCTTGGGATTTAGCACACTGGTTGAACACTTGCCAAGCATAAACAAGAACCTGGGTTTAATCTCCAGGGCCCTTAGGAATATTTTGTAAATATAAGAATGAGTGTTTTTGGTTGGGTGGTGGTGGCACATGCCTTTGATGCAGGCAGATCTGAGTTCAAGGTCAGCCTGGTCTACAAAGTGAGTTCCAGAGCAGCCAGAGCTACACAGAGAAACCCTTTCTCAAAACAAAACAAAACAACCAACCAACAAATAAAAAGAGTATTTTGAAGTTCCCAAGAAAATTAAAATTAAAATACAATTTTAAATAGTTCATTAGAAAGTTTAAAATGAATTAGCTGTGGTACATAAGTATTTATATAAAGTGGCACCCTTGTGTATTTACAATGTATGTTTTATGTAATAACATGGATGCTGTTACGAACATTTGGGAAAATAACATGACAACGCATTAAAAGTTTGTATTCCTTCTCACGTAGTGATCCCAACTTTAAAAAAATCATTATTGTGTGGGTTTTTCTTGTTGGCATTGTTTTGTTTTGTTCTTTAACAGGGTCTCTTTAGACCAAGCTGTCCTAGAACTCACTATGTAGAACAGGTTGATCTAGAAGTCATGGGTGAGTCACGAGCCTCTGCTTCCTAAATTCTGGGATTACAAGGAACAGAAAGATAAATCTTTGGAACAGTATTCTCAGAAGTCATGAATTCCTCACAGAGAAACAAGCAACACTAACAATCAAACCCCATACCCTGGAATATCATGCAACCTCTAAAAGGAGTGAATTATAACTAGTTATTTATAGAATTTTTTCTATTATCAGAGACAAAAGCAACATACATAGGCACATCATAATAGTATTGTTTTTATTAAACAGATTCCCTACATTTAAAATTCAACATTTAATGCATTTCTGAAATTGGGTTGGTAACCGTTAATCATCCTAAGTACATGACTGTGTGATTACCATGTAACAGAGAGAGGATTGTATTTCTAAATTATATCTAGATATCTTGGTGTTACCATGGGAGATGTGGGCTGGAAGAGAAAGAGCAACACACAGGGGAAGAAGCAGAGACCAAGCAGACAATGGAGGGAAACCATCTGCCTTAGGATGGAAACTAGACCACCTTATTATAAAGAAAATTGAAAATGAGCGCAGGTGAGGGACATTAGTTTTTCATTTAGTTATTTATGAATAAAATATAATTAATTTCTACAGATTTTTGGGTAGCCATACTACACTTTTAATTGTGAAAACGACAGCCAAGTAATGCATAGGATGCTCTTTAGTTGTGTGTCCACGTATGTACAAGTATGTGAGCATGTTTATGTGTTTGTATATAGAGGGTAGTGAGAGAACTAAGTGAAAACATTAAATGTAATTACACTTACTTATTTTGCATGTGCACAAGTATGTTCCTGTGTGTGTGTGTGTGTGTGTGTGTGTGTGTGTGCGCGTGCGCGCGCGCGCGTGCGTGTGTGCTCGGTTCTATATGTGTAAATGGAACTGAACTCCGGTCCTGTGCAAGAGCAGGACTTGATATGAACAACCTCTATACCATTTCTCCCACCCAAGAGCAATTTTTAAAAAGCATCCTCATTTGGTTTAATTTATAGTCAGGTAATAATTTTGTAATGGGAAACCAACAAATTAAAATTTTAGAGCAAAACTGTTTAGGATGCTAAGAACTGGGAAATTCAATGGGAATAAAGCTTAGCTTTGGGGTGATACTAAACTTACTTACTATAGTCCTCTGAAATCTCTAACATTAAAGGAGGCCCAAACCAATAGCTGCACCTTGGCCATCTGCAATGATAGCCATGGGAGTCCTGTGGCTGAAGAGGAAAGAAAGACTATAGGCACTGATTTCTCCAAGTGGAAGATCATTTAATCAGGGGGCACTTTATGTTGCTACTCCAACAATACTTGCTGGTCACTTTTCATCTAATGAGTAGAAATGAGGATTCTAGACAGTTTAAACAAGTGGGCTAATTTTCTGAAAGCTCCAGAGAGATATTCCTGGAAGGATAGGCAAGATGGGGGAATATAAAGCCGCCTAGCCTGAAACGTAGCCTCGTTTGACATAAAACTCAAAAAGCATTGTTCACCACATTTAATTTAGTTTGTGCCATGCTTCCTGGTCCTCTAGTAGTAGAGAAACAGAACACAAAATCTGTGATCTGATCCAGTCTGCAGGCTGGAAGAGAATTCAAAACAAATCCACTGCGGGGTTAGCCCACCTTCCCTTCTGCTTCTGTAACATCAGAAGAGAAGGGATGGAGGAGAGAAGGGATGATATGGGGCCATGGGGCCCACTGAGAACCTTACTTGAGTCTTATAGGCTCTCTTCTAGAAGGGACTCATGGTTTAGGTTCTCTCTCTTTGATTTGTCCTTATTTTTCACCCACTTTGCATAAGCATCTATCATTCAATGAAAGCCCATCCAAGCCTATTAAAGGCCTTAAACTCACCATCATTATTGGCAAATCACCAGCATCTCCTTTTGGATTCTCTTTGGTGGCAAGTTGAGTTTCCAGTTTCATTCAGTAAATCCTCTTTATGCTAGGATAGGTGTCTTATCTTTTCTTCTATCCTGAAGTCACACAGAATTGATCATATAGCTATTTTCTTTACAAAACGTTACAAGACTCAAGAAGCCAGCTCCCTAGTGTTACACAAGTAGTGAACAATTGCTGGGGAAAGGAGAGTCTCTTCCATGCTCCATGGAACTGTCTACACTTTGGGTAGTGAGCTCCAAAGACATAGCTTTCATGAGTTGTCACTCATGTTAAAGTGGGGCATTTTGGTGACACAGCTGCCTGTGAATCATGTGCTCCTGTAAGTAACCCCAAATGAAATCATTGGTTTGCCAAGCTAAGACTTATGTGAAATCATTACTGGA
Source organism: Rhynchomys soricoides (assembly GCA_019843965.1). Lineage (NCBI taxonomy): Eukaryota > Metazoa > Chordata > Mammalia > Rodentia > Muridae > Rhynchomys > Rhynchomys soricoides. Next base: position 16,211,148 of record JADRCH010000006.1, on the reverse strand, counting down.
TTCTTTTGTCAGTGCCATACTTGGGTGTATAGTCACTTGTTCACATCTACCTGGGAACTATCAAAGAACATGTCTGCATGCCAAGAGTGAGGACAATATAAGACCAGACATCATACCTGAAGAAATTAATAATTTGTAGAAAAATACTATTTGATAATGTTGTTTGCCTGAGTTTCCTGGGTTAGACTGTCTATTCTTTTTCATTGCTACACAACACAACTGACCAACTGGCTGAAAATTTAAAAGCCTATATAGTTTAATTATTAAATGGAGTAAGAGCAAAATTGTAGCCTGGCTATAAATGTTAGTATTATTGAGACATTATTTTGGAGTTTTTAATAAAGGAAAGATTTAGGAGATTACTAAATGAAGGTGTGGGAATGCAGTCTCTAAACAGGGAAACAGGCAAAAGGGAATTTCCAGACATAAGCCAAGTTTTTCCACTTGACAGTTTTGCCCGAGGCCTATCCTGTTTGTCCCTATCTGGGCTCAGATAACTGGAAGTTAAGGCCAAAAGGCTTGTCCTTTGTTTTGCATGGTAGAGTACAAGCAGGCCTAAAAAAGACGTATTAGATTCTATTGAGGAGAAACGGCAGGGAGAGGCTGCTCTACTAACAGGTTTCCTTACAAAATCTTTCTTCCGCCTCATTTTGTTTCTCCAATACAGTTCCCTTGTATTTATGGGTTCCTTTAAAGTGTTTTCACTATCTCTCTTTTCTTCTTTCCTGCTCTAAGCATTCTTATTTTTATCGATTTTGTACTTTAACCACCCTGCATTTTGTGGGAAATGGAGAGAGTTATAAGAATTAGTCAATAAATTCTGTGCTAGGACAAAGGAAAGGCATTCAGCAGAAGGTTATGGTCAACACATTTGCCAACATTCTCAATTCACTGTGCCAGGGATTTGGTTTAAGTAGTGGAAAAAGATTTTTAATGATTTTTTTTTAAAAGAATGCATATATAGAGATGCTTATCAGAAGAATGTTGACGTTCTAATGAAGGGTTTTAGTTATTCTTTCTGCTAATATTTATTAAGCAACAAGTATTGCTAGTTCCTCAGGAAACTGTATTGATTCCCTAACCAATCCCATGCACCATTAGTTTTGTGTGGGAAAGAGGAAGACTGAACAAATAAACAAATCATATATTGAACACTATTGGAGAGAAAAGAAGTTTAAATGAATTGGGATAGTAACTGTCATGTAGGAGAAAGGGTGCATATATTTACATCTGGAAGACAGTCTGGACACAGTAGGGAGCCAGCCATTCTAATATTTAGAGGAGTTCCTTTGTAGGTAGAGAGATCAGCAAGGCCACGGTACTAGAGGTATGAGTGTGTCTGAAATAAATCCATGGAGTGCTAGTAGCTGGGTGGATGGGATGGGACAGTATCATCAGAGGGGGAGGTGACAACTACGAGAAAATCTAATTAAAACCTTCAAAAATCACTAGAGGGACTTCTGTTTTTGTTGTTGTTTTGTTTTGTTTTGTTTTTCTGAATGGTAGTGGAATGCCATGCATCTGTGTCAAACATGACTGTGAAATGGTCTCCTTTGACCAAGTCAGTTTGGTTGCCTTAAGAAGAGATTAACAGAGAAAACCCAAAAGGTCAAAGGAAATTGGGATGGGGACAGGATGGAAACAGACATCTTAGCTGGGAATATAAACTTTCCTAACAGTGGCCAACTATGTTAATGTTGTTGCAGGTAAATGAGTTTGCCTTCTGCTTTTGGTAGAGAGGAGAAGGTGACTGTCTTAGTTGTGAAGAGACACCATGATCACAGCAACTTTTATAAAGGAAAACATTTAACTGGGGATGGCTTACAGTTCAGAGGTTTAGGGAAGCATGGCAGCATGCAGGCAGACATGGTGTTGGATAAGGACCTGAGAGTTCTACATCAGGATTAGAAGGCAACAGGAAGTGAACTGTGAGCCTCTAGGCCTGGTTTGAACTTCTGAGCCCAACCCTTAGTGCCACTCCCTATGGGGTCCATTTTTATTCAAATCACTACAGTGATGCTGACAATGATAATTTTCAAGACATTGGGACTTGAGAGATTGAATGAAGTCCTTTCAGGAAATAACAAGATGGAGAAAATCGAGACAGTAATATAGTAAAATTTTAACATGTTGGTTTGATAGAAAGGAGAAGAAAGGAGATAGAAAGGGGGAAGTAGAACAATGGAGACTTGGGGATATAAAGTCAAGCCAGGTGCTTTAATTTTATGGTTTCATAGTGGGACTTTATGACAAGTTCCTTTTGAATAAGAGATCAAGCCGTGTGCGCACACACACAAAAAACCATTGGGGCAAAACTGTTGAATAAGGTAGAGGAATGTTATCTAGTGACACTTGGGGAAGGGAATACAGTTGGAATTAGGTTAAAAAATGATTCATTACAAAAAAAAAAAAAAAAAGAAGAAAGAAAAAAAGAAATGCAAAATACTTCCTAGAGAAAACCTAGTAAGGAAATGTGGACATTCTTTCATTGCAAATATATTAGCAGTGAAATCTGAGGTAAGGAGGTTGGCCAGAAAGTACAGAGAAGTGTATGTAAGATATTGAGGTTCAGAGGAGAAAGGTTAAATATTCAGTGTTCTTTTGAGTAAGGGGGAGGTAAAGTGATTGGAAATGTGTGTTAATGATTTGATGAGTAGATCATGGGTCAACTCTATCTATGTGGTAATCACTCACTTAAAGGAAAACAGATCAACTCAGTTACTCAGGTACATGTCAAGTCATGCCAAGCTTCTCTGAGTCATGCACAGAATAGGAATGAGCTGTTGTCAGACTGAACAACATATAGGAGAATGAAAGACAGGCAGTGATGTTGTCAAGGGAATGTGGGAGATCATGAAAAGGATGATAGTTGGTATCCGTTATATTGGGTAAGGAGGGACATGAAACTGTGATAAGACAAGTGAATGTTGACAGGGTTGCTCTCCCAGTGCAAAAGAAGAATTTCCTTCTATTAGTTTTGTTTTTGCAAGCACTATTAAAGAGACTAGCAAATAGAGGTGCTCACGACTGGGACATTTCAAAATGAGGTTATTGATATCTATCATCAAGGCAACAAGAGGATCTTCTATGTGACTTGGGAGCAGGTGGGAAAGGGAGGTGAGAATACTATAATTTCATTGGACACATGGAGGTCAAAGGACTAAGAACAAAGACAGTGAGAGGATATTACATCACAGGAGTCCATATGGATACAGAATCACAGTCTTGGGACAATTACAGAATAGTGGGGGTTTCAGGGAGCAATTTCTAATTTTTCTACAAATGACTAGAATGAGGCTAGTGGGTATTCTGATTAGAGGTTTTCAAATAGCATGTACTTCAAGAGAACTGGGATTCTTTCTTGAGGAAAGGGGGTTCCAGTTGCATGGAAATGCCAACAAGCAACATCACAATATTTTTAGATTTATAAGATATAAGAGAGAGAGAAAAATGCCACCCTTCTGAAGTCCACAGGGGAAGCAGTGTTCACAAGAATAAACAGGCTTTAGTCTGGGCCAGAGCGTAAAGGAAGCTCTTATAAGGAAGAAGAAACATCAAGGCAATGAGTTATCAGGAATTCCAGAGGGTGTGTTGGCAGGATTTGGGAGGAGTAGAAGATTGTTCCAGATGAGAGAAAGTTCAAAGCGCTCTGGAGATCTCAGAATTCAAGTGGTGAGAGATGACTTGTGGTTTCCAGGATTGACTGAGATAAAGAGGAATGCAGGGCCTGATGGGATTAGCCCAGAAAGATTTTCATGTCTTCGTAAGTGATTACTCAGCCATCACATCATGTTGGGAAACATGAGGAAAGCTTGGAAGAGCAAGAAGCAGGATGTAAGCATTTTTGATAAACATGCCTAACTAGTTAGTAGGAAACTATCTCTTCAGCACTACAGTTTACTCATAGAGCATTGAAGTGATGGTCTAAAATCATCTGGTAGAATTATGATGATCACTGCTTCATCACTGATTGTTGAATACTTACTTTGGATATTTATTGTGATATGTGACTTATGTCTATTATTTCATTTGATTCCTCAAATGGCATTGTAAGTTGGTATGAAAATAAATAACTTCCATTTCAAGGTTATAAAGTCACCTACAATTTGGACTGAGAGTTCTTTATCTCCAGAGTTAATGATAAATAATGGTAAAGATACAGAGGTTTGAAATATTGAGGGAGATAGTGAAGTAATGGTGTGGTCCTAGTAGTAATTCAATGCCAGAAATACACTATCTTTCATCATTGCACTAGGCCATGGCTCAAAAGCCTTAAGAAAAACTAACTCATTAACCTAGAGAAGCTCAACTGGATATGATATGTTCACCAAATAACAGTCAATTATAAGAAATATAAACAGTAATATGCCCCGTCTAGACACAGTAGCACAGAGAACTGATCATCCCTGTATCTATGAGGTATACCATAGGAAAGGACCAATTACAGTTTTCCAGCCAAACAAAAGGCAAGTAAAGACATACAGGTATCAGGCTTCAGTAGGGGGGCAATGCTTTTCTGATGTCATAAAGAAAAAGATAAGGACAAAAAAGATCCATGGCTATATGGCTATATGGCAAGGTCAATGCTAAAGAAAGCTAAGGAAGTACCCCTTCCCCCTTTTAAGTTATATAGTTGTTCTCACCAAGTTGGAAGTTTGACAAGAAAAAGATTAGAATTTGCCAGAATGTTTCATTAGTATTTACAAACATGTCTTATTCCCATTATACAGGTGAGAAGAAAAAGATAAAGGTCTAAATATATTTGACTCAAAAATCCATAGACTACATACAAAGGTGATAACACACATGTATAAACCATTTGGCCAATTTATAATTATTCTAAGAGATGAAGCTGGAAGGGAAAAATAGGAATCAAAATAAAGAGTAGCATAACAGTACAGAGGAATTTTACCAATAAAAATATAGATTGTGAAAAGATTTCTTATTCATATAAGACTATCCATGAATAGTCTATTATAAAAATTCTAAGAATATAAGACTCTGAACAACTTATTTTAGAAACAGCTCATATATTGTTAGCATACATATGTCATTTTTTGGTGTAACATAGATCTATTTAGGGGTTAATATATGCTGGCTATTTTTCTAGTCATGATTAGATTTTTTTTTTTTTTTAAAAAAACCTGCCTTGTATGAAGTCAGAGTCAAATAAAAGAAACATAAATCATCAATCAATGTATGGGCATTATTAGAAGAAACCTTACAACTTGCGAAGACAAATGCAAGTTTTCTAGCACATAATAGATTCTTGAAAATTGACAGAACAGAGTGTTCAGTGGAGGCAGACTTGAAAGACAATTTCTGAATTAGTGATTGATGGAGGAAGGCCCAGCCTATTGCAGGTGGGGCCATCCCTGGGCTTATGTTCCTGGGTTCTGTAAGAAAGCAGGCTGTGCAAACCTCAGGGAGCAAACCAGTAAACCACACCCCTCCATGTCCTCTGCATCAGCTCCTGTCTCTAGGATCCTGCTCTGCTGTTCCTTTCCTGACTTTCTTCAATGATGAACAGTGTTTTGGAACCCTTTCCTCCCCAACTTGCTTTTTGGCCATGGTGTTTCATCACAGCAATACAAACACTAAATAACACCCACCCACACACCCACACACACCCAAAGTGTTAAAAAATTAATAAGCAGTACAGACAGGATAACAAATTTGAAAAAGCATCATACCTGGACCACCGTAGAACTAGTAGGGAAAAGTAAGTTCTCCTAGGAAAAGTTTTAAGGAAAGGTGTGGGTACAGACAGGTACACCTTTGATAGCAGGAGGAAAACAAAGTTCAATCTACTGACTGCTTCTTTTGAAAAAAACTTGTAGACAGGGAAACTTGATAGAGGAACTGGGGAAGAATGGGTCTGAGAAAGAGATTTCAAAAGCAGACTAGATGCAATTCATGAAATTCCCTTCAAACAGAATCCATTTTGTTTTGGCTTTTACTTATTGAGAATACAAAAGTTTGAGAGTCTGAATGCAGGGGCAAAACAATGGCTAAACACGAATATTTAGCATAGGTGAGTTATAGGAAAGGTGGAGTAGAGCTTAGATCTATCAGCATTCTTCTCTTGTAATGTTAAGTAGGATGTGATACCAGAAATTGTCCCCAAGGGTTACACTGTAAGAAGAAAAAGGTTCCTGTGAAAATAGTAAAATGAAGGGAGTAGTTTTAATCATGAGCCAAAAGAAAAATAATAAGGATGGTAACATAATTCAAATGGCAATGGCACAGAGACTGCAAGGGCATAACTTAAGATAGCCACAGTGATCAGATGGACTGAAGGGTGGGTTTAGTAGCGTGGAAGATAATGCTACTAAACCTTTGAAGAGCCCTATACTGGCCATGATGGTCCTGTAATCATTTCTCATATTTTATAATTAGCTACAGTGTCTCACAGAACCTTATAAAAAAGCTTACTTACTATTGCTGACTTAGTGCAATGGTTATGTTAAAGAATACAATTAAATATCCAAAGGACTGGAGAGGTAGAACAGCCTAGAAATGTGTATACAACCCTTACCTCCATGCAGACAAGGATAGCTAAATGAATGTGGCCCAATACTAAAACTTATTTAAAACAATTATGAGGTTTTTTTCCGATCTTTTTGTGTGTGTGTGTGTGACTTAATTGTATGGTTCTCAATCATTTGACATTCTGCTACAATGTCAAAAGTTCAGATATGTCTCTAGACTCACTGATGCCTAAATTCAGAAGTTTTGACTACCATAGAATTAAATATGTGTCCTTCACAACAGATTGCTATTTTCTCCAGCCTGGGAACTTTATGAAATCCACAGTTGAGTTTTCCCTGAGACATCACCATGTAGATATGAATAATGCTTAGCTCCAACCCCACCCACTTTTCTCTTCCCTAAAGACAGGAAGAGTTGCGTTAACATTTCAAGCTTGAAATTTTGTTTTGTTCTTTCTGCTGATCAATCAGATCCTATGTAGGAGTCCACTAGATATTATGTCATTAGTTCAAAAGATGTTCCTATCATCCAAAATTAAAGGTGTCAGACTGCTGTGTTAGAAAGTGGGACAAAGACAAAAGGTTAGAATAATACATGTCACTAGCCCTCCTGTCACTTAGGAAATAACTTAAGTTCAAGGTAACCTAAGGGAACAGAATATACATATATATGATGTCACAGCCTTGTTCCTAAATCCAGGAGTTTTGAATACCATAGAATTAAGTGTGTGCCCTTCACAACAGGTTGGTATGTCAAAGCTCTCTGAATTAGGGTTTCACTCATATTGTAGACTTGGGCATATCCTTGTCTTTCTGGCCCCCTGGACTTCAGTTGATCCTTTATTGTTTATGGACTGAGATAGGCAAGCAATCATCTTTCCCCAGCATAAATTCCTGGTCTCCAATTTGCTTGCATGATAGCAATATTTTAGATTGCTCCTTTCTTAAGTCCCCTATGCTAGCTCCCATTTTCACTTTTTTTTGTAAGTGTGTTTTTTGACATCTATTATATTCTAATTGGATGCTTAATGCTTCACATTTGATAATTTATGGACCCTTGATGTTTTCTCCATGGACTGCACATACAAGATGCTTTGTTGTCACACTCAACTTTAAACCTAATTGATGCTGAAAGTAAATTTGAACTCAGTTTTAAAAAGCAAACATTCTTTTACTTACAGTAAGGATTTTAGAGGGAAATATATTCCAGTAGCACTTTACAGACTGCATGCACCCTCACTTTTATAGCCCTTGGTGATAGGCACCATGAGATAGGTACGTACATCACTGCTGTCTAATGTGACTCATTGTACTGCTGGACCTCTCCTAATCCATTAGTGCTTTCAGTGATCCATAAAAATATTAAGAGAATGATGTATGTAAAAATGAAGTATAGCTGGGCAGTGGTGGCACAAGCCTTTAATCACAGCACTCAAGAGGCAGACAGATCTCTGAGTTGGATGCCAGAGTGGTCTACTCTCTGCCAGAGTGGTCTACACAGAGAGTTCTAAGACAATCAGAGCTACACAGAGAAACCGTGTCTCAGAAACAAACAAACAAACAAACAAACACATAAAACAATAAAACAAAAAGGTAAAGTATACCTTTTAGAGGATAGCTACGGGATACTTTCAGAGCAACCCTTTGGCACTGTGTGGGCTCGGTCTGAGAAGAACTTGAATGTACCATTATTTTTATTATCAGTTGGATACATGTGGGAATGATAAAGGCAGACTATTGGGTTTCCATTTCCTGATGTTTATTTCAAGAATTATTGTTTCTACCTGTCTCACTTCTTTTGGACCATTTGATTCTGTTAAGTTCCTTGAAAGGAATCTGGGCATGCAGCTTTCCCCCTAACTTAGTAGAAGGATTACTGAGTTTACTCATTAAATGGAATCATGACATCCTAGACAGACAGCAAGGATTAAATTTTACTCTCTCTAAGGCACTTTTAATGTCTTCATCACATCTAGGTTTTGAGACTACATCGATAGGAAAATGGGCATTCACACTGAATCCTAGAGCACTGTCATTCTTATGATTGTAAATTCCTGGACTTTTTAAGGCAAGTGGAATTATATCATGTATCCTTAGCCATCAGATCTTGCACTAAAATAATGAAGGCTTACTGCAACGTGGCATTCCTTCCTCGATTTGGAAACACAGAACTCAGTGGGCTGCTGTTGGAAAAGGTGAGTGAACTTAGAGCTGGGAAGTTTCAATGCTTAGGGTGTCAGTGAGGACTGCTGAGAGCTGAACCTGGCCCTTGTTTATTACTTTTGAAATCATCAAGTGTCAGGACCATAGCTTAAAGGAACTAACTCTTGTATATTTCTTTAACTGGGGAGACAACACATGCTGACTCCTTTTAGGTAAAAGGACCTGCCTGGGACCTTGGGAATCACACAGGGCATGGAGGAGTCTCAGCAGCAAAAACAGGTGTTTGAAGAAAAAGTTTTAACTTCACAGGCATCAAGCAATTTGGACATGGGGCCATTAGAGCTTAGTTAAAGAGTATTTGGCTAGCATACATGAAACTGTAGGTTTAATCCCAGGGCCAGGGATGGAGAAACTTAGGGAATAAAGGAAAGAACATTTTACCCAGGATACAGTTTTAGCAGCTTTGTTGAAATTGGCAGCTAAGTGAGCTTTCCCAGGACAAAGAAGTGGATAACTAAGTGTTCTTTATGGAGTCAAATTGGATGGATGGCATTTCAGGTCAGCTCTGGAGTGATCTATCTAATGTACCTTTGGGCAGGTGCCATCCTCCTTTAGCAAGCTGCCCTGATGACAACCTTGTGGAAGGGATCAGACACAGCTATTACAGCCAGGTGGAGCTTCTGTGTTCCTGGAAGTTATGAAATTCAAAAACTACTTCAGCTAGAAACAAAACCAATGAATATACCCCAGGTTCCAAGATTTTCCAAGTATTTGGTTATTCAATTCATAATTTTTTACTCTATTTTTTTTTGTGTGTCTTGTTTATAATTCTTACTGTTTGGCTTTATTTAGGTTTTAAGAGTAAATGCTTTCAACATCTCTTAGAGAGAAAGTGGTGATAAATACAAAGAATTGCTCATAAAAAAAAGTAAAAAAAAATTAATGAGCTTAGCTATATAGAATTTCATTTAGTATACAGTTACATGAAAACTTATTTATGAGGTTTGGTTTTTGTTTGTGGTATATACATGTCCACATGTATTTGCTTCTGCTGTCCATGTGCACGTGGAAACCTCAGGTTGACTTCCCTATCTCCCTTTGTTGCTTTTTGTTGTCTGCCTGATTTTTGAGACAGGGTCATTAACAATTCATTTTAGTTTGCCATGTGCCAGACAGTTGTTTGGGGCCATAGGACTCTGAACAGCACAACGGATTATGCTGTGGTAGCAAAACTAAAACTACAATGCAGTAATTGTTCATAATGCTCTAGTTATTCAGGAGAAACACTAAATAAACCTCGCTTCCCTCTTCCTTTTCTTCCCATCCCACATGCAGTAGATCAGCAAAGCTTGAGGCTTTAACCTCAATTTCTTCCACATCAAACTTCCATCAATATTATGTTTGCCCAAGCCTTGGAAGGAAGTTGGTATTTGCAATGGTCTCTTAATTTGTCTTCCTAATTCTAACCTTCCTCCTCCGCGTTTTAAATCCACGGCCAGAATAGACCATTTAAAATAAGATGGTGCCATACCATTTGCCGGGTATTCGTTACCTGGCTTAAGATGAAAACCCAAAGTGCTTATTATGGCCTAGAGGGCTGAGCTAAACCTCGGAGCCTTCTGAGGTAAACAGTTGCCACACCCCAACTTTATCCTTCACCTCATTACCTCATTACTGCTCACATTAAAAGCATCCCTGGAATCTCTCCTCAGCTATCTGCAGGGCTTGGTCCTGATCTTTACTGAGGGATAGAATTTCTACAATAACGTTCACATTCATCTGATCTCACTACATTCCTTTCTTCCCAAAGGCACCCACCATCTGTCTCATTATAGCGCTTGCCATCCTTATAGTTCAGGATTTTTGGGCCTAGTTATATAGAATTCTTTCATTGACTTGTCCATGGAGTCTAGCCTAGTGCCTGCCATAGTATTTTAGGAAATACTTGTTGACTAAATACTGAGTTAGGTAAAAATCAGGGTCAGTCTCTTATATAGCTGAAGTGGAAAAAAAGCAATGGGTGTGTGTGGGGGGGTGTTGTTGTTCAAAAGTTATGACTATTTTTCTGTGTTTCTTCACTTCTTAAAAAATGGCCCATTTTATCTTCCTTTCATTGATACTTTTTGTTAGATTCATTTGTTTTTATTTTGTGTATATGGGTGCTTTGCTTGCATGTGTGTCTAAGCACCACATATGTGCAGTCCCATGGAAGCAAAAAGAGGGTGTCAGATCACCCTCGGAACAGGTGTTAACAGGTAATTTTGAGCCAACATCTTGGCACAGAAAATTAAACCTCGGTCTTGTGGATAAGCATTCAATGCTCCTAATCATGAGCCACCTCTCCAGTCTCTACCATTATTAGCAAAACATTGCAAACCACAGTTTAAAGGAAGAGTTATGTCTCCTTTTAGGCATGGTAGCTCCCCAGGAAGGAGGTATGGCCTTCAGGAACGCCATGGATTGGGTGTTAATAGAATCATAGTTCCTAACAAGATCTGATATACAAGCTTTGAATTAACAATTTTGCCAATGGTTAAGCATGGTGGAAAATATCCTGTTGTATATACAACTGTTGGCTGCTTCCTTCTCAAAAGCATTAAGAGGATAGAAATGCACACATATCTTAATCCCTAGGATTATATTTACTGAGCTCATACCAGAGGGCAGGTAAAGTTTTTTTCCAGCTGTGGCTATGGCAATTGGTTCTTTCTGAGCCACTTATTATTATTATTATTATTATTATTATTATTATTATTATTATTATATTTATTTTTTAACTTCTGGTTTGATGACTCTTCTGTATTTCCTATTGTTCTTTATCTATAATGGCTTCTCAGATCGTGGACTTTAAACTAACTGGAGAGAATATTCTTATGGGCATCATAGTAGAGCACAGTACTTCAGATCTTAATTACAGTGATTACTCCTACACCTTCATCTGCATTCAAAATTATTCTATCCTGGAGGTTTTTCAAAAACAGTGGTGATTCTTTTTCTTAGGAGTACCTAATAATGCACACCTGAGGACTGAAGATTAAGATTAGATTATTTAGATTAGGAACTATTAGTCTGGAACTATCAGTCTATCATGGATGAATAAGTAGCAGCTCATATCTGGATCTGGCCCTAAGTCAGTAACCTGTCTCATTTGATCCATATAGATTCTCACTGATTTCAACGGGGCTTTTAAGGGTGTGTCTGAGAAGTTTTTAACCTGGCTTATATTACTTCTAAATATAAATACATGTACCCAAGAAGTGTGATATTTATGTGTCCTTCAGTCTGCCACTTGCTGGCCACTTACTGCTGTGGGACAGGGAGGAATGCCACACACCAGTGTGTCACATTGGTCCTCAGAATGGGAAAGAGGTTGGAAGGTATTTAAACATTATTAGATCTCAAAGGAACCTTGGCAATTATCCAGCCATCAGATCTATCTAAAATCATAAATGTTACATTGGTGTTCCATTGACAAGGATGTGTGTGCATATAATTTTATGCATAACATTTTAATGATATATATATTTTTAGGGAAGTCCTTTGACTTGTCTATACCCAGGGTCACTCAGTTGGTTTGTAATTTACCCAGAACTAAGAGGTGGGCCTTCTTTTACTGCAGCTCTATGTAATTGTGAAGTGTCTGGTTTGTTTTTCAGCTTCTGTAATATGGTGGGCTATTTGTATGGGAAGTCTCAGCACTGCAATGAGGTTTTTAAATGTTAATTAATTAACTAATTAATATAGTGTGTGGAGGTGTGCATATACTGTAGTATATACTTAGAAGTCAGAGAACACCTTAAAAGTTGCCTACCGTTGTCTACCACGTAGGTCCAGGGGGCTGAATTCAGATTGTCAAGCTTGGTGGCAAGTGCCTCTTTCCACTGAGCCATCTTGCTGGCCCAGCAATATGTTTTTCTCTAAGGCCAGACAGAGCTGATAAAGAATCAGGATGATGATTTAATTTTACATGAAAAAAAAAATGTGATTTTTGTCACCTTGGGGAATTCCCTTCCCCTAGCAGGTTTTTTCAAGTGCAAATCACATCTATTGTTCACAGATGCTATTTAAAGGTCTTGAGAATTAATAACTCTTATATTTGGTCACTGCTTTAGGTCATTTTATGCAGTTCTGCTCTTAAGAGAAGTAGGCAAGAGCTAAGAACAGCCAATGGGTAAGTTACTTGTTTGCAATTACACTATAGAAACAGAAAATACAATTACCTTATTGTATATTTTGCCCAGTTAATTATTATATGTCCAAGTGAGCCTACTCCAACAGAGCCTACAGAAATTTTCAGCAAGGAGAGAACCTTACAGCCCATTAAGTCAAAAGCTGACAGAAAGGACACTAGCTAAAAAGCATCCCCTCTAGGAAGATAAGATGCTAATTTTTAGAGGCACTCAGCAGTTGGAAAATCAATTTTTTGTAACGTTGAGAATTATTGAGTGGCTAGAAAAGCATCTTACTCTATGAAATATAGTCACTATTTAGTGCCTTTCCATTTTATTTACTATTTAAAGCTTACAACAGCTAGTTAACCAACTACTTATAAAATATATTTAATGTTTAGAGGCACTCAGTGTGGTTATAAAATGATTTTAAGGCAATACAAAAATGGTATGTTAACCACATCTCATGAACTATGGTTCCCTCTGGAAAAACAAAAACATTTTCCCTGGCATCCTGCGGCATCTCATCCTGAAGTTAGTAAATGGTCCATACTGCCCAGCCCGGCTGCCTCACTGGCTTTCGATGCCAGGCACTTTAGAGTACATACCAGAAAGATCAATACAAGCCTTACATAAGTGATAGAGCACCATGCACTCAAAGGCTGTTAGACTCTCTGATAAAGAATGGCTTGACAGAAGCAGTGAAATTAAGCAACATGCGCAAAACGCCAGCAAAGAGGTGGTAGCATTGTGTAGTCTTTTCTCTGTATGTGCAAGATGGATGGGTGCTTTGTGACATAAGATACATGGAGAGGAGACTTGGTTCCTGCCATGTGTATGTATTAACAGGCTTATTATGGCCTATGAAATCATGGGACGAGTCTAACAAAGGTCTTAAAGGAAAGGAGCCTTTTTCCAAATGAGCCTGCTATGGACAGTTATAACAAGTCATGCACAAGGACACTCAATGTCAAGTTGAGCTCAGAGGGAAAATCAAAATAATAATAATAATAATAATAATAATAATAATAATAATAATGCACACATTTATTTCCAGAGAGTATCCCAGTCCCTGAACATGCTCCTCATAATTAACTATTACCTATTTTCATCATTGACGTTCCATGGTCCTGATTATTGAGGGAAAGTTATGCAAACCTTGCCTTTAAGGTTCGGCTTGCAATACTGTAGTTGGATGTGATTATGTTTGAGTTGTCTTGTATTCCTCTCTTAGTCTGTTTCACGTGGCTTGGCAGAGGGCACCTAGCTCAAGACTTTGCCTATGCCAGGGAAAGGATGCAAAGAAGGGCTGAGAGAAACCTGCTGCAAACCCATTCTTTGATTTATTATTATTTACTTAGCTGAGGGGGAAATCTCTGTGGGAACCAGAGCCAGAGAAGAAACACTAAATTCTAATTGACTAATTGCTAGAGGCTCACTACATACAAATTCAAATGCTAAAACCTTCAGGGAGCTCAGTGGTAGAGAGATCCTGTGAGGTTAAGCTTTACTTTCAGGAGACTTATCAGGTTGTCAAAATAAAGATTAGAGAACATCACCTTAGGCCTCAGTCAGGAAGAGCAAAGCGTGGCCATTTTGAAATTTACCAAGCTCTTCAAACCCAGCCTTAAAAAACAATCTCTTTCACCAGTGACTAATTATTTACTGTGTTTCTGTAAAAGTCCAACTAATCTTGCAAACAGAAAATGCTGACTCCAGGCCCCTGTAACCATCAAGTCCTCCTAAATTGGAAACAATTCGAAGCCCTTATGAAGATCATAGCCTAGTACAGGGGTTCTCAACCTTCCCACTGCTGCAACCCTTTAATACAGTTCCTCATGTTGTGGTGACCCCTAACCATAAACTTACTTTCATTTCTACTTCATAACTGGAATTTTGCTACTGTTATGAATTATAACTTAAATATCTGATATGCAGGATATCTGATATGTGACCCCTATGAAAGGGTAGGTGATTCAACCTGTAAAGGGATCTCGATCCACAAGTTGAGAACAGCTGGCCTAGTAACACAGCCAGCTACTTCTAGATAGAACCAGAAGACTATACATCTCCCCACACCGTACCTTGGCAAATTATTAGTAGCAGCCTATTTACCATAGTTTCTTTAATTAGTATGCCATGTTCCACTTTTACCGCAACATTTGAAGGTATTCTAAAAGCCAGCAAGCAAAATTACAGTTTGGTAAGACACAGCAAGCACCAGACAAACACAGATATGATGAGAATATTGGAAATAGCAGCTCAGGAATTTAAAGAATAATGCTAAATATGCTAAAGGCTCTAACTGGAAAACAAACAAATATAGACAACAGGCCTGGAGAGGGTGTGGCTCAGTGGGTAAAATGTCAGACCGTGAGGACCCAACCTCATATCCCTGCAACACATGCAATCCAGGTGGGAATGGGCAGCCTACGTGGATCCCAGCAGTCAGGATGGAGAGAGAAAGAATACCAGGAGCAAGCCAGCCTCACTGAAAAGAGGAGGTCCAGACTCACCAAGACACTCAGCCTAATCCTGAAGATGAAGAGCTATTGAGGCAGGCACCCACTATCTACTTCTGGCGTTCCCATACATATGCACACTCACCCACACATCTGGTTACATATGTGAATACCTGAACACACACACACACACTATGCACATGTGCATGCTTGCAAAACCAATAAAGACCATGCAGGAAAAGAGTACTACAAGTAGAAAGAAGGAAGACTAAGGAAGAATCTTTAAAAGCAAGACAAAACAAACAATAACCCACCAAGTCCTGCACAAGTTAGAACATGGTAACAAAAACTCACCAAGAGTCAGGCTAACTGTGTTAGACTGGACAAAATAAGAAATCAGCAGGAGAGCTTGTGAAACCAAGGCCCTTGACCTTGTAAAGGTGGAAAGAAAGAGCAGAAACCATAACCTATCATTGACCCTATGTCTGTGCTACAGACCTATACCACCCAGAACACATATAATAATAATGCAATAATAATAATTTTTAAAAGTAGGCAAAAGAATGGGGAAATTATATATGTATACACATATGTGAGTATATGTGTGTATATACACATATATACATATACATACATGTATGTATGTTTATGGCCCCTGTAGCCATCATGTCACTCCTACGTTGGAAACACAATCTGAAGCCCTTATGAAGATCATAGCCTAGTACTGCAGTTCTCAATCATCCCTAATGCTGTGACCCTTTAATACGGTTCCTCATGTTGTGGTGACCCCAACCATAAGATTATTTTCTTTGCTACTTCATAACTCTAATTTTGCTACTTTATGAGTTATAATGTAAAGAAGAAGAACAACAAAATGAGTATTGCACAAGCTTAATAAGAACACCATAAAAGGAGAGAGGGAAGAGATCAGACATTAGAAGTAAACTGAGAATTTACCTCATTAAAATCAGATACTACTAAAGATCTATGAATCTCAGAAAACAGTAAGTGATAACATAAACAATTCTATATACAGCCATATTATATTTAAGTTGCAATACATCAGAGATAAAGAGAGAAATATCAAGCTAGAAGAAGGGAAATATGCTAATTTACAAAGATGAAAAGGGAAGAAATATACCAACTTCTCAGAAATAATGTAAGAGAATGAAATAAAAGAATTAATTTTGATCAAACAGGGAAAATATGATGGATTTTTTAATCCACTTAATGCACTCTTCAGTGGGAAAGAGAATAATTCTTCCAGCAAAAATTTAGAGGTTTTGTTGCTAGTAAAACCTCCTTGCTAAAAAATGTATACAGAGGTTCTTCAGATGTACAAATAGAAAAATAAAAGAATACATAGGGAAGAGATACACGCAGGTAAAGGTTTTATTTTTAATTCCTACCTGAGCACCTACCATTTTGTTTAAAATGTAATAGTAAGAGCCAGTAATAGTAGCCATGTTTTATTTGATGACTACCTTACGGATACCCCTAAACCAACTGGAAGCAATATGGTGTTATTGGATAATAGACCTGTATAAGTCATAAATGTATGTTGAACCTTCAAGGGAATAATGAAAAAAAAAAAGGTCAATGAATAAGAATGATTGATGTGCTGACATAGAGAAAAAAGCAACGTCACAAAATGCTCGATTAAAAAGCCACAGGACAGGTGGGAAGATGGCTCAGAGGGGAAAGGTACTTGCAGCTAAGCAAATCAACCCACGGTTATCCCCGAGCTTCACACAGGGAAAAGAACAGACTTTCCAAGCGTGGTTACTGACCTCTAAATGTGTGGTGTGGTTCCCCCCTCTCTCTGTCTCTGTCTGTCTCTCCTCTCCTTCCTCCATTTCTCTCACATACATACACATCAACATAATAAAAAATAACTAAAATTACAAGAGTCAGAAAAGAATGGAAGAAAAAAATGAAGAAAACAAACCACAAACGCAAAAGACAAAGACTAACAGCAATTACAGTAGATATTAATCTAACATTAGCAATAATCACTTTAAATATCATTGGTATAAATATATCACCTAAAACACATTGTCAGAATGAATCACAAGATAATATCTATTGTACAAGAAACATATTCTAAGGTTACAGGCATATAGATTAATGTAAAGACAGAAAGATAAATCAAAAGAAAGCTAAAGTAGCTATATTAATTTCAACCAGAGCAAACTTCAAAGCAATGTATATTATCAGCACAGAGAAGAGCATTACATAATGACGCCAATTGTTTAAGGAGCTATTCAATCCCTAGTGTGTTCTCTACCTAAAACACAAGCATTGGAATATAGGAAGCAAAACATGGTGGTGGTCCAAAGAGAAATATCTGAATCCACCATTTGAGCCTCAGTACCCCCTATAACTGGCAGAGATACCCAGAAAAATTGGGAAGGAGATAGTTAGTTCAAAAGTACTATCAATCAGCCGCATATCAATGACTCTGCTGGAACATGCCATCGAATTTAGGAGTAGAATACACACTTTACCAGTTCATGTGAAATATTTGCCAAGAGAAAATGCTCCGAAACATACTAAAAGAACAGAAACCATGAAGTGTTTGCTGTTGGTACACAGTGAAATTAAAACAGAAATCAGTTACAGAGAAAGATGAAAAAATCCCCCGAAGACTCAGAGAGTAAACACTGCATTTGTAAATCATGCATGTGTACTACTGACACATGTAAATAACAAAAGAAGCGTTAGGTCAAACTGAAAGTGCAACTCACCAAACTGTGTGTGATGCACTAAAAGCCATCTCTTGAGAGAAACAGCCAGCACTGGTGTATGTATTCAGAAAGCACAGAGAGGTAAACTTAATACTCTAAACCTTCACCTATGAAGTAAGTGAAAGGAAGTAAATCTAATGGATGAAAGAAACAAGAAAAAAAGGAGCAAAAAGGACTTGGTAACAGAAACTCAGCAAGAAAAAAAAGTCAAACACACCAAAAATTGTGTGAATCCCTGACTCTGTATCTAACCAGGATGTCAAGATGCCTCAGGAAACAATGAGAGGATTATCAATGAAAGGATGTTGCTGTGATCTTATGGATATCACAAGGATCATCACATGGATACTTAGGAATAGGTTTTAGCAAAACTACCTCCATATTTGATAACTAAGATGGAACCTAACAATTTTTGAAAGGCAAAAATCTATAGAACTCTCAAAGCTTATTGGTAATTTAAAATGGTCTCAATCTTTGGATGTGTAGCTCAGTGATAAAGTATATGTTTAACATCTGAGAAGCCTCATGTGCAATTCTCAGCAGCAAAATAAAAACAAACAAAAAGACAGGAAAAACAAAAAGAACCAATCAAACAAAAATTACTAAAGGAGAAGCCATCAAGGCCAGCTGGGTTCACTGACGAATTCTATTACCCCTTTAAGGAGGAACTTGTATTATTTCCCCATGATCCTCTGCAGAACACAGAAGAAGGAATGTTTCCTAACTTAGTCTATGAGGCCAAAGCCACTCTAACACAAAAACACACGAGGAGTTACAGGAAAAGAACTACACAGGCCAATAGCTCTCAAAATGATAAGAGGTAAAAAGTAAAATCCAAAAATGTCTAAAAGTAGTTTTATACCATGATAAATTGGGACTGATTGCACTTTTAAAAAGTAGAGTCAACATTCAAAATTCAATTAGTGGTTCCTATTATGACAGCCAGTTAAAAACAAATCAAATGATCAGTTTCAGAATCAGAATTTAATAAAACATTTAACACCCACTCACAATAAAGACACAGAGGAAATCAGAGATGGGGTGGAGCCACCACAACCTGAAAAAAATAAAAGAAAATGTTTCCAAACCCTTCAGCTAGCATCTTTCTAAGATGAGGAAGACATTAGCATTCTCTCACTATGCCCTTTTGAGGACATATTGGATGTTCTGGCCACTTCATTAAAAAACAAGACAAGACGGGTATACTAATATGAAATGGTTAGTCTCTGATTCAGAGACAACAGAATAGCAAGTGCAAAATCCAAATGAATCAATCAAGAATATTTTGATACTAGTAAATGACTGGAGCAAAACTGGAGGATACAAAGGCCCTTTGCTCCCCCAACCCCCGTTTATTTGTATGTGGAGGTAGGAGAGATGGGAGGAAGGGAGGGAGATATCTCTGTCTCAAGCAGGTATGCACATGTTCCAGGCAGGGTGCCTATGACAGAGACAGCTCCCTGGAACTGACTTTCTCCTTCCACCTTGTGGCTTCTAGGAATCAAGGTCCAAGGCTTTTCCTAAGAAACATCGTTTCCCTCCTGAGCCAGTTCAGTGGCTCCCTTGCTTTATTGTAGATCAGCACTCAACAATTAGAGTTCCGCTGGATTTCTATTTATGCCACCATTTACATCAGCATTCCCCTAAATGAAATTACTCAGACACAAATTTAACAAAATATCATTAAGACATATATGAGGATTCTCCATCCCCAGTCAAAGAACTAAATTGATAAAGTCTATGTTCATAAGACATTTAATATTGTCAATATATTCTCCATTGATCTACATCCCCACTGCATTAAGAGAAAGCTCTGAGACAAATTCCCTCTTTTCCTGTCCCCTCCCCATCTCTCCCTCCCTGTAAGCTAGAGAACAACATTCAAAGCATTCAATCCACTCAGGCATTTTCCACTTTTTTGTTTGTTTTGAGACCATTGTCAATAGCCTGGAAATTAAACTCAGCAAGTAGGTTATATTGGCCAGGTTGCAAGTTCCAGGATTCTGCTCATTTCTGCCTCCCCAGTGTCAGAGTTACAAGTGTGTCTCATTACTTCTGGCTTTTCTTTTCTTTTTATAAAACATGGGTCTTGGGATCAGACTTAGGCTCTCAAGCATCTTATACACTTAGCTATCACTATAATCCTCAAGACTCAGTCTCAAATTTTATACACAAGACCCAGGGCAGCCAATGCAATATGGAAGAACTATGGAAGATAGAGCTTGGTAGCTCTTGTCTTCTAGAATTAGAATAAAATCACAACCATCAAAGCAGTGTGATCCATACGAAAGAGCAAAGAGGTCAATGGAAGAGAATGGAGATCCAGACACAGTAGCTACAAATACAGTCAAATTATCTTTGGTAAAAGAGCAGGTAATACAACGGAGAAAATAGTGCTTTCTATAAATGATGCTGAAGCAGACACACATATACACAAATATTTTCCAACCCCTGGAAAAATTCTCCCAACACTGACAATAGCAAATGATTAAAGGACACTGACCCATAGAAGCTTGGATTCAATGTCAATTAGAATGAGAAACTCTGTGTTAAGGTTGGCAGTTACTTTTGCAAGGTTTCTGTTGTGGTTAGTTTTGCAGTGTTGGGGACTGACACTCCAGTCTCCTGCATCCCAGGCATGTGACCTATGGCTAAGCTATGCACTCAGCCAGGCAGTCTCTTACAACACCTAACACAGTCATCATGACACACTTCAGCAGCCGTGTCCTCAACATTGACTCAGGCGAACTGAAACTGCACAGCTGCATAAAACTCCACATACTTGCACACAGATATTTATAACAATTTTATTAATATTTTCCCCAACTGGGAAACAACCAGGATTTTCTACAATAAGAGAAAGGGGAAAACAAGCAGTGGAACATGACAATGATGCAATGTTATCCAGGGCTCAAAATAAATGAGTTATCAAGCCATGAAAAGACATAAAAGGAAATATGTACATGTACATTACTATGTAAAATAAGCCAATTACAGAGGTTACATACTATAAAGGTATAAATCTATGTAACATTCTATGTACATCATTATTGGGACAGTTATGGACCCTTGGTTTCCAGAGATCTGGAGGAGGTAGTGGAATAGATGGAGTGATTTTTTTTTAAAGACTGGTTATCATGAAATAGTTGCCATAACCTAGATGATGCACATGCTAAAAGACCAAGAGCACATGCGAAAACAGACAATGAGTGGAGTGATAATGACCTGCCAGCCTAAGTTCATCAACTGTAACACATGGCCATGTGATGGTGTATGATGATGATAACTGGGGGCACCGGGGCTCTGCCTATGTGGATTGAGAGAGACCACAGACACCTCTCTGCGTTTTCCATGCAATTTTACTGAGACCCCAGAACTGTTCAAGAACACTTCCTCTAGGCTCATGCAAGCAACCGGAATTCAACTTAGTGGATGACAAAAAAACAAAAAACAAAAAAACAACCGACATCAATGTAGGCGTGAGAGACTATGCGGGAAAAATAGTTCAGTGGGAGAAGAGTGAGAGTGTGTAATGGGGAATGAAGGGAACTAAAATACATGCATATGAATGTATAAAACTCCTGAAAAATAAAATTACAAAAGCAGAGATAGTAGGCACTTGGTGAACTTAAAAACGGAGACCGTACTATTGTAGCAAACAGATCTCTAGCAGTTATCCTTTTTAAAGGACCGTATTATTTTCAAACTGACAAACACGGCTGCAGAACCTCCACTCCAACTTACCGTGAATACTTGGAGATCAAGTTCTATTAACACACGAAGAAACCAGTGGTCAAGATGAAGTCAATAAAGTTCTGAATTGACATTTTTACTTTTGCTTGAGGAAAAACGTCAACCGAGATTAGTACTTTAAGATTTAACTCATTTCTAGGTCTCTCTCTTTCTAACGTCAGGAGTGCTTTTTTTCATGAGGATTATTTCCAAACAAATACTAACAGGTATAATAAGTGCATGGGGTAAGTAATTCCAGATCTGGGCTTCCTCCCCAAGAAATGGCCAAGTAAACTAAATTGCTTTCAAATAGGGTTACTGAAGGCAGAGTCAGGTGGCTTTAAGGCCCCTTGCCTCTTCCTGTGCTTAGGTGTGCCGAAGATGGCTGTGCCTTCTATGAGATCTGTGTGACTCACTGTGGTGCTGGGAAGGGTAGGGGGAAGACTCCCTGGTTTCATGGTGGGAATAGACTCTGCGGATGGGGCCGGGTCTATGCTCACGATCAGTTGAATTGTTTTCCCTGGAGTATCCATGCCTGCGCCTCGGGGAATCTCTGTGGAAGGGCTGGTGTTGGGAAGATGGAGAGGAGGGAATACGGCCCTCTCTGCGGCTGGGCAGGTTTCGAGGGTGGGAGGAAGATCTCTGAGGGCTGTGGTGGTGGTGGTACCTGGGAGTGAGAGAGTGCCTGGCCCTGGGGGGTTCCCGCTGCACAAAGTGGTGGTGGTCTCGAGGCTGCCTTCGGTCTGCCCGGTCTGGCTGTCTTTCTGCAGGAACATCCCTGATCCACCTTCCCACAGGGTTGTGGGCTGGGAGGATCACGCCCCAGGCGTCAGCCACATGTGCCAGCAGCAGCTGGGAGAGGTAGCGATGCGCACGCTCGTCCCAGTGCACGCCGTCGCTCAGCCGATGCCGCCCGGCATGGCGGAAGTGGAAGTGGAGATCAAGCACATCGAAGCCACGCCTCGCCGCCTCCGACGAGCTGTAAAAGTTGGCCTCCATCACATCTTCACGCAGGCGTGAGGGGCGGCCTGAAGCATCGGGCAGGATGAAGCCCCCAGACACGACCTCGGCCACAGGCATGGTGGTATTCCATACCACGAGGCAGCTGGCAGGCAGTACCTGATCCAGGCGTTGGAAGAGCCTCTCCAAGTCCTCTCGGTAGTTTCTGAAGAAATTGCTTCTGTACCTGGACAGGTCCCAGAGGCATGAGTTCAGGATCACCAAATCAGGGGCATACTCACCCCATCGCAACTGCTGCAGGATGTCCTCCACATAGGGTGAGTAGGCACGTGTGAGGAAATAGAAGCGCACCAAGTGGCGCCCGGAGCAGAACTGGCGCACCTCGCGGTAGTGGGCGCCATTGTGCATGCGTCCCCACCTGCCGCCCTCCAGCAGCACGTCGTGTTCGAAGCTCAGCTCACCCTTGCTCTTCAGCTGACTGGAAGACAGCAGGCAGTCCTTCTGGAGCAGGAGCACCAAGTCCTTGTAGACGGCTCTCTGGATCGAGTCCCCCAGGACCACGACGAACTTGTTGTGCAACAGCTGCTGGACTTCGTGAGCTCGGAGATGGGGCATGATGGCTTCCTTCTGGGGCGTCTTGGAGGGAAGCCGGCGTAAGCCGAGAACCTCACGGAGAGGAGCTGGCTGCAGCGTTTGGGCTGGGAGGCGACGGACTGCAAGCTTCTGTGGTCAAAAGCCGCCTCATCCGGTTTGCCTCAGCCCCACGGGCGTGACCTCTGAACCTTAC
Organism: Rhynchomys soricoides; assembly: GCA_019843965.1. NCBI lineage: Eukaryota > Metazoa > Chordata > Mammalia > Rodentia > Muridae > Rhynchomys > Rhynchomys soricoides. The sequence continues at coordinate 16,187,637 of JADRCH010000006.1, read as the reverse complement.
AAAGGATTGCGTGAGTTCAGGCTCCACCTGGCGGAGGAGAGGGGGAGCAACCCAGCAGGAAGCCTGCCGTCGTCCTCAGCCTGGGTGAAGCAGATGATGTCCTCGCTGTGTGGGCAGCCAGCCTCCTCCAGGGTCTCTGCCAGGCCAAGGTCTTCTTGGCCACCATTATTTCACTAATGTCCACAGATCTGTTTGGATTGCCTCCAGGCTTCCTTTCCTTCTGTTTTCTTTACCACCATCCTCATTCTAGTTGAGTTTCTTCTTTATGATTCCATTGGCGGAGAGACAGATAATGCCATTCTGGAGGGTAGAACCCAACCTGGCACTACTGTTAAGATGGCATTCCAAGTCACGATTGGCAGAACATACGGTACGTCGTAAGAAATGGTATAGGGAGTCCCCATGAACCTTTTACCATCTTTCCCGTAAACATGAAATCTTTAGTTTTGTACCAAGGCAGACTGGCCATTTCCTCACGGCAGGATAACAGGTAATATTTGTTCCATTGGCTTCTAGTTTCCTTTACTGTCCCATTCCCTAACTCCCAGTAACCACTTAAGCTAATTGCCATTTACACAATTCGCCGCTAAAGAAATTCTATGTAAGTGGAATCCTACAGTATGTGATCTTGGGAAATTGCTTTCCACTCCCACCTCCCGCATTGTCCTCTGGATTTGTCAACTTTATAAAATGTGACTACCTATTTTCTGAACTAGGATTTGAGTTTCCTGGGTAGGGGAATGCCAGTGCTTTGTTCTGTTACCTATTGCTCCTTGAAGTCATCCATTAAAAGGATGATTAGGTTATTTGCTGGTTTGGGTTGTTACAAATGGCACTGCGGAGTACTTTTGTATAGGTTTTGTGTAGATCTGATTTTTTTTAAAAATTTGAAATAAGCTGAATATTGCCGTTATTAGGTTATAGGGTGGTGGTACAGCTAATGCTTTAAGAAATATCTCGATTATCTGGTATGATTCATGCATATAGTCCCAACATTCAGGAAGACAAGGGGATAGTGAGCTTGGGGGCAGCCTAGTCTATTTAGCATACAGTGAAACTTAGCATCAAAAGAGAAAGGGAAACAAAAATATCAAATCGTTTTCTGGGGTGACCGAATTCATTCTCACTGATGTGAATAACGGTTTTAATTTCTTCCTGGGTTTTCATTTTCATAGCCTGAATATGTGTAACCCCAAATATTTCATAGTTATTCAAGCAGTTCAGACCCCAGGGAATCAAAAAAAAAAAAGAGAGAGAAGCTTTTCTTTATCCTATATGGTACCCTCATGCATGCTGTTAAGCCCCATGGAATTTGCTTTAAAATTCCGCTGTCTCTGGGTTATCGTAGGCTCTTAGGTGGTGTTTGGGAAACAGTGGGGTAGTATTTTATTTGGGAGCCAGGAGAAACCAGAGACTTAAGGCACATACTTGGTGTGTGGAGAACAGGGTTAGGTTTGGTTTTAAAGTCAAAAGTCAAAGCTCTGAAATCATTGTTTTCTCCCTGATCATGAAGGATGGAAGGAGTGTGGTTCTCTCAGAAGAAAAAAGGTCCCCTAATGGTTTTGCATAGTGTATGTGTTGCTTTTGGCAGATGTCACCTCTGAGGCTCTCCTGGATTTCCTCACACGTTCTGAGAATACTTTGAGCTATACTGATCCTACTCTGTTTCCTCTATGGCCCAGTTGCCCTTTCTCTTCTAGTATTTTCTAGAAACTCTCACCAAAATTCCTTAGTTTTAGACACTACAGTTTTCCTTTGTAAAATCTGTGATATCAGTGTAATCAGGAACACTACATTTTGTTAATGACTACCTTTATGAATCTGAGAGTAGAAAGTTAAAACCTTTTCACATTTTTGTATAATATGGAAAAGTATTTCTTATTCTAATAATTTTTTAAAATGATCCTCCAGATAGCTCGTTGTACTTTGGCTAAGCACACACATTTAAGAATAAAAATTAAGTCCATAGGCTCCTTGTGTTTGTGTATAATTTGGATCTATACTCCAATTGTTTTTTTCTTCCTCTTAGCTTTGAAGAGACTACTATAATACTTAATTTCTTTTTTCTTAAATGCAGACTTGGCCACATGTTAGTTTCAGTCTATTTTGTCTCCCATGCCATAAAATGGGAATTTCAAATTAAGTATAAACATTTAATGTTTTTCCTCACTAAATGAAGTGGATGGCATATCTAGTTAGTGACATAAAACTTTCTGGAGATGAACAGGAGATGGAGATGAATAACTGTGTCCCCTCTACTGAAATAAATAACCTAAGGCCATAAAAATGGAACCAAAACAAATGATTAAAAAGCTATGGCTTGGGAGGAGAATTGTACAGATACAAAGCATGTAACCACACCCATGGACAGTTCTAAGCCAAGACTGTTAGATTTTTAGCAGAATGGGATTTTACATTTTACTGTAATAGTTTCACTGTTAACCTCTTCTGTGTTTAGAAAATCATTCTGGTTGTAGGAATTTAGAGTTAACCACGTAGATGGTAAGAAATGTGTGAAAGAAAGATAAGGACCTAATAACCCTGGCTATGATTAGTGCTTATTGGCTAGAGAGGCCTCGCTGACCTTCCGACCCCTGCTCTTGTCCACTCTTGCCCACAGTCTCTATACCCTGCTTTATTTTTCTTGCAACCCGCACTGACACAATACATTTTATTATTTTATTATTATATTATCATTTTCTTATTCTATCAGATTTAAACCCTGTGAGAGAATGACTTGTTTCCATTGGCTCAGCTTTTAAAATGATATTGACTATGTAGCCAATAAGTCAATAAATGCTTGGGTGATGGAACAGTGACCGCTGGAAATTCATTATTGGAAGAGATCATTAAAAGCTGCCCAAACACCCATCTACTGCTTGCGCTGCCTGAGGAATCCTTGCTCTATCAGTATCCAGACTGTGTTCTTATCCATGTGTCAGTACTGGGAAGTGCTTCTCCTCAGGAAACAGGAGCATCAGCTGAGCCTTCCTGTACTCCTAGAATGCGTACTTAAAGAAGAAAGGGAGGAAGGAAAGAAGGAAGGAGCAGGAGCTAGAAAAAAGGAAGGGAAGAGAGAAAGGCAGAAAAGGGAAAGAAAATTGGACTGTTAAAAGTTTCTAATTTTTAGTACTCTGTTTTATATCTTAAGATATTAGAGGACTGTCATCATTTGTTTTGCTGATGCAGCTGTCTTTAATGTTATTTGTATACTATTAGTCTCTTTGTGTCCTTTTTATATTAGCCTTAAAAATCACTTCAATGATTTATAATACCAATGCATGATTCCCATTGTGTATTAGCACATGGCTATATATTCCATGAGCACAATGGTAGATAATTCAGAAGTATGTCACCATGCCAGAGCAAGAACTGCTCTGTGTGGTAATTATGTGAATGCTTATAAGATAATGCCCCTTTTCTTTCCCAAAAGGACTGAGCTTTTTAAAAATAATATTTGTATTGATTAATTGGAAATTTCACATCATGAACCCTGAACATGCTTACTTTCCAGTCCTCCCAGGTCTAGCCTCCAGCTCTTGGGACTTCCCCCTCCAAAAGAAGACAAATATTTTTTAAAAAAGTCTATTTAGTATTGCCCATATACTCACTGGAGCATGGTCAAATTTCCAGTGACCTGTCCCTTAAGGAAAACTGAGTCCTCCCTAACCACACCCTTGTCCAGAAGCTATCACTTGTGGAGAGCTCCACTTGAGTATCCTTATCACAAGTTTTAAGAGTTCTCTTCAGTGGCTTTCTGGTTAGGTTATAGTTTTGAGGGGTTGATGTGGGGGAACCTGTCGTCACAGAAGCCTTCTTTGTTTCTTTTTCTCAACTCTGAGCCTGTAGTCATCAATACCATGTCAAAAAGTAGCAGTCAGTGGGAGCATAGATCATGGACTTCCACATGGTTTCTGGTGTGGACCACAGACATCCACATCGTCTCTCATGTCAGTATGTGCCACAGACCTTAGCATAATCTCCAGTGGCACTACAGACCATGGACATGAACACAGCCCTCTGTGCTGCATGGGGTATGGACACCATCATAGCCTTTGGCAGTAGTAGCACAGGCCAAGGACATCAACAGGGTCTCAGGTGGCAGTGCAGGCCACAGACATCAACATTGGTTCAGGCTGTAGCACAGACTATGGACATCCACATGGTCTGAGCAGTAACTCAGACCAGTGACATCAACATAGCTTCTGGCCACTATAGGACCATGGAAATCCACATGAACCTTAGGCTTCAACATGGTCTGGAGCAGTGCACTACAGATACCAATGTGGCCTCTAGGGCCTGTATTTACCGTAGGAGTCTTTAGAGGAGGCCCAATCTAGAAATGAACTGATCTTCATCTTGAACATCTGCTGTTGCTCAGAACCAGGGCAATGTTACAAATGGGCATCGTGTTCTGGAGCTGAGTCAGAGATCAAGGTCCAGAGTGCGGCATGCCATTCAGTTAGTCCTACTCTGCAAGGATATGTTCCCTTATCCACTTCAGGCTTCCCTCACCCCTATCACTGTCCATTGTGTCTCTGCCTTTCTCACTGCCCTATTCCTCTATCTTTCTCACCTCCCCACCAAATATTCATTTGTTGTAGTGATATTCAAAATTGCAATATAAGTTATTGGTCTGGCTCAATGTTTCTGATTTCTGAAGCACGATAAGTACTGGACCATTGCCAACACTTGTCTCAGATATCCTGCTGTTGCCCAGAGTCAGGGTGATGTGGCAGCTAGGCAGGTCATCCAGGGACAGGTTGGGTGAGAACTCCTGGCTGCAACATACCTCCTTGCCCTCCATGTCTGCCACCCCGAGGCTCACCAGGCTTGACCTTTGTGCTTGTAGTCTGCGGGCAGCACTGTGCCTTGCGTCTTCCACCTCCCAGTAGGGCAAGAAGTTGAAGTGCATCCATGTTAGGTACTAGCTAGTGGGCCTTGGATCAGTCCTATTCAGTTATATTTCCTCGGGAGCTCCAGGCCATGGCACACTATCCAGTCCTCAATGCTGGCCACTGTATGGCTTGGCTCACTGTTGGCTTGTACAACTGGGCTGAACTGATGCTTTGCAACCCCTGACCCACAGTAGGCTAAGCAGCATGGGCTGCAGCTGCTGTGGCTCCATGTAGGTACAGGTAAGCCTAGGGCCAGCCCTATTGAGCAATGGCATGTTACTATAGGAGCTCCAGGGATATTTCCCTGTCCTTGCTGTCTTGCTGGCTACCAGGCAGGACTGCTGTGCCGGTAGGCTGTGGGTCGCACTGCAGCCCTGGGTCTTCTGTCTCCCAGTAGGGCAAGCAACATAGGCCCAGGACTGAGTCTTTGACTCAGGCTCTCTGTCCTCCACATTTGGGGGTGAGGATGCTTAGGGAAGCAAGCTTCATCCAGTTCACTTATTTTTCACTCTGCGTGTGTGTGTGTGTGTGTGTGTGTGTGTGCACGCATGCATACGCACGCCTTACTCTTATTTTGCTTATCGATAGAGCAGTTAGAACAAAACCTTCAGTTTCAAGTTGTCATCTTATTACTTACTAAAGCCAGGCCAGCATTTGGGGTTAGTTCTACTTAAATATTTCTTCACTACATCTAATAACTCTTCTCAGAATATGTCACAAGACACCTGTGGCATTCAAAAGCAAATCCAGTTTTCCAGGTGTGGTGTGATCGGCACAATTCGGGATTTGGATTATCACCTCTTTTGGTAAATTAATGCTGCCAAAAATCTAATCTGCTTTTTCTGGGTAATCCATTGCTCTCATGACTCATCCCAAGCCTTTCCCTTCCTCTATACTTAATCATCTTAATACATGGTAAATATTAACTTTTTTATCCTGAGTCTTTGCCTCTGGCTATTTGGTTTTGAGAAGAAATATAAAGCCTTTTTTCCCCCTCTGTTAAGCTTATTCTATTGTTCCTGTTTGCCAAGATCTTTTATTTCGGTGCTGTAACCTGTTGTCATAGTTTTGTGTTCTAACTTTGCCATCCTGTTTCCTTAATGTTTCCAGGCATCTGCAAACCATGCCTGATAAACAACCCCTTTGTGACTCCGTAGTAAATAATTGAACAAGATAGAAGAAACTGTGGTGTTTGGTCATTTACCTTCCTTGCAGCTTGCAGTTTATCCAACTCTTTTACCTTGGGTTATAATGGTTTAACCCATTATTGACCTTTACCTGTAGGACACACTTCTCCACCTTTTCCAAGACAAACTTTTCATAAATATTCCATGCCTCCGTAAAGTCTTTCTAGGCTAAACTTACAGGTTTCAGAGATTTGACAGCATGACGTCACAAAGATATGCAGGACATCCTCCTTGCTTCTCCCAGTCCACTCTGCCCTGTTTTGTGCTCACAAACTGTTCCCTCTGTACTGGATTAGCTGGATTCCTTTGTCCTGAATGAATAGGAGATTGCAGGAGAGTAGGGGAAGGAGATTTCTCCAGATTCCTTTCTTACAGCCACACAGACTAGAGGGTGTATAGCATAGGATAAATACCTTAGTTCTTCTGAAGGTTTTCAAGCCCCTCTGAGGAACTCTCTCCCTTAGCAAAAGAGATAAAACTGCAACTCTGTGTAGATTCTCACGTGGTCCTGCCTCCCTGCTGTTTGCCATCTAAGAGTCAGGGACTTCCTGTATGTTTGACAAGATAGGGTTCCACATTTAATTTAATGTTCTGTGATTCCTGTTTTTGAAATGTATCGTCTCTTTTGAAATATATAGCCAGTCCTGCTGGGGGTGGGACTTGTTCCCACCAGTCACCTCAGCATCCTGTAGATTTTCCTTAACACTGACCCATGCTTATATCGTGAGCCCCCCCACCCCCCCTGGTGTGTGTGTGTCGCCCTGTCAGGGTTCTGACTCATGCTGAATGAACTGTGATGAGTCAGATTTGTTCTTGTGAGGCTCTGTTGACTCCTACTGATCATTGGTTCTTTATGTTCTCCACACCTAGTCCTCTGTGTAAAATATTCTGAAACCTTAACTGAAATCAATGTAACACTTCACACTAATTTGCTACGGCTCCATTTGTCCCATTTTTCAGATTGGCTACTATTTTCCAGCATATGATTTTCTTTCCCACTGCTGCTTGGAGCTCTTCAAAGGCCACCGGCAATGTTTAATGATCTAATTTACAGGCTCTTTAGAAACCTCTAGAGAAAATTCAGACTCAGCTAACACGACAGCTTCCCCTTATCAATACACTTTGCCTTTTTCATCCAGGAGAAAGAGGGGCTTGTTTTCTTTGTTATCATTGAAGGTATCAATATCAAACAAAGACTTTTTCCTTAGCTTCCTGAAATGATAAAACATTTTAGGCAAAAAAAAAAAAAAAAAAAAGAAAAGAAAAAGAAAAAAGCCACCAAACCAAACCAAACCGAACCAACCAAACAAACAAACCAAAGCCTTCTACTGATTTACTACCACGAACGTCCAGAATCCTTCCATCCCAGGCCACATTCTTACATGAATTTTTGCTTTGCCATCTGACTTTTTGAATTCATGGAGAAGGCTAAGATATTTTAAAAGTATAAGTTAAGCTTATGTTTCATTCGCTTCTAGCTCCAAGGAAAACTGTTACTCCTAATTTTTTGAAGCTGTTTTTATGCCACTTGGATTGGAGTCCTCAGTACAGAAAGACATTCATTTTCAGCCGAACAAAAAGCCTAGAGCAATATGTGGTTTAAGGGACCAAATTTGGATTATAAAGCAAAAGAGGTCTAGGGAAGACTTAAAGAATGAATAAAGAAGAGCTGGACCTTGTCTTAATACACACGACTGACAGTTCTGGATATGTCTGCCTGAGTTTCTTTGTACAGCTTCCTTGGTGGTTACTATGTTGCCTGCCTTTGCACACTCAGGCTAGCCAGGAGGAGGGCCAGTGATGCTTAGATTTCATGTATGTCCCTTCAGAGTCTAAGCTCAGCAACCACATTGGTTTCTCTTAGCTGTCTGACCCTTTTCTTCCTCTGTGGCTTCATTATTTGCAGTTGGACAATTAGAATCGCATTTATGTGAACTTCTGAAATCATCCCTCCAGCTCTCTATTTCCTGGCATAAAACCCAAATTTATCTTTTATTTTTAAATAAAAATAAATCTTGTTCACTATTCTTCAGCCTCGTCCGTGGAGTATACTTTTAGTGGGTCTTTCTCCAACTGAATAAATGTTTTGTGGTAAGTATTTTAGTAAAGGCTGTTTCTATTGTCTTTGTCCATTTAGGATTAGCTAATATTCCTGCTCTCCCTTATTAATATGCTTTGTTGTTGTTAGTTCTGTAGGAGATTTTGCTTTGAAATTCTGTTGGTATAAAAAATATTTGAGAAGTAATTTATAAAGCATGGAGTTTCAAGGTTGAGGGGCTAAGGCTCATTGTGGGGGTATCCCTTTTTTTATTTTTTTCTTTTTATTGAAAATAGATTTTTCCTCGTCATACTGTATATCTTGATTACTTACGGTTTTCCCTTCCCCACTCCTCCTGGTTCCTCCCACCTGCCCTCCTGTCAGGATCCACTACCTTTCTGTCTCTCATCAGAAAACAAGCAAGCTTCTAAAATAGAATCATAAAATATACCAAAATAAAATATATAAAACAAAAACTATCACATCAAACTTGGACAAGACATGCCGACGAAGAAAAATCCCAAGAGAAGGCACAGGAATCAGAGCCCCACTCCTTCACACACTCAGGAATTCCATAAAAACACTAAACCGGAAGCCATGCCACACACACAGAGGGCCTGGTACAGACCTGTGGAAGCCATGTGATTGCTTCTTCAGTTTCTATGAGTTCATATGAGCTTTGTTCACATTGATTTAGCTGGCCTTGTTTTCTTTGTGTCCCCCATCCCCTCTGGATCTTAACCTCTTTCTGCCTTCTTTTTCTTGGGGACCCCTGAGGAAATTGATAGAGACACCCCATTTAGGGTCCAGTGGTCCAAGACTTCTTACTCTCTGTCTAATGCCTGACTGTGGATCTTTGTTGTTGTTTTCTTTTTCCCCGTCTGCTACAGGAAGAAACTTCTCATTGAGTTTTATATTATATATTTATTTATTATTTATTTTTGCTGTATCACCCTACAGTAGCAAGTGAGAGTTTATGTAGGGGCAAGCTGTTGAACAGTATCCTTCAGCTGTTAGAAAACTAACATTAATCCTCATGGCTTAACTTGGATCTCAGGAGGCCATATATTTCTGTACATGGAAGTTGTGGGGATTAGGTTTCTGGTTTCTGACACATACTATTGGGATGGCATATTCAAATCATACCCTTCCTCTCTAGTTCCCCAAATGTATAATCTTCTAGAATATGAAATATATTCACTATGCCCAAATTGCTCCAGAATATTAATGCATCCCAGACCCAGGTAAAAGTATAAAGCTCTGAGTTTTGTGTGAATCAGATATAAGTATGAGATTCAAGGCATAATTTGGCATAAATGTAGATCCCCCTGTGTGTATAAAACTAAAATCTCCATGTTTCTAAAATACAACAGGATAGGCGTAAACCAAACAAGCATGTGTAACTAGTCTCGAGTGAAACTGGACTCTAGTCAGGTAAATTACATTAAAGCTCCAGAATAATTTCTTTTGACTTTTCTTCTACTTTAGAAACACTGGGGTAGAAGCTGGGCCTCTGAGGTTTCCAGGTGATCTTTACCATGGCTTCTGGGTTCAGTTGACTTAGCAACTCTTAACATTTTGTTCCTCCAAAGCTGGAATTGCGTACTGTGTGTGTGGTCCTGGAGGCTCTTGCATGGCTCCACTAGCAACTCACTTGGGAGGGCTCTGTGGGAATTATGTCCCTATGGCAACACTGTCTGTTCCCCACTGTCTGTTCTCTGATAACAATTGTAATCTCTCTCTCTCTCTCTCTCTCTCTCTCTCTCTCTCTCTCTCTCTCTGTGTGTGTGTGTGTGTGATAATATCCCTATTACAAGCTAGAGTTATTTGAGAAGGGAGTTTCAATTTAAGAGTTTCTCAGGTCACATTGGCTTGTGAATATGTCTGTGGGGGATTGTCTTGATAGTTTTAAAATAGTATAGAATGGCCTAGCTCACTTTGGGCAGCACCTTCCCTAAGCAGGTGATCCAGAGCTATATAAGGAAGCAAGATGAGTAAAAGTCAGTTTGTAATTTAGCCAGAAAGAAGGATTCCTTCATGGTTTCTGCTCTACTTTTTTGACTTTGTTAAGTTCTTTGGTTGGAGATAATGCCATTGAGAATAGCAAGTAGGCCTGGCTTGCGTTCCTGCTTTGATTTCCCTCAGTGTTGGATTGGGATATGGAACTATAAGCAGAACACAGCCTTTTATCCTCTAAGTTCTATCAGATGTTTAAATCAAATGTTTTAACCAAAGCAACAGAAACTGAACTAAAAATATAGCCCCTTAGTTCCTGAATTTGTGTGCCCATGTAATACCATGGGTTGGTTGCATGACATGGTTTTTGCCAAAGTTTGTTGCTAGAACTTCCAGGAACCATGAGTTGAGGCATATTTGGCGTACCTGAACTGGGGTGGTGAGACACTGTAGAATTTGGTACTGAGATCCTATGTATCTGAAAACCTTGGACGCAGGCTCCTATCTTTCCCAGGAGAATTCTTATAATCCTTGGAAGCTGTTCTTCTATTACCCTGGTGAACAGAACATGATTTCCCTCTATATTAAGCTCTGTAGCAAATGGTAACATAGCTATTCCCTTTCTCATATACATATTTTATTTTATTTTCCATGCCAAGATTTAGGAGATTTCAGTGTCTTTCCATTTCTTTTCCCCTTTCACCACATACACAGCAAGTTTTAAATATCCCTCTCCCTCCCCCTCCCCCCCCCCTCCCCCTCCCCTCCTCCCCCCCTCCCCCTCTCTCCCTCCCCCTCTCCCTCTCCCTCTCCCTCTCCCTCTTCCCTTTTCCCCCTTCTCCTCTCCCTGTCTTTTCTCTCTCCAAGCAGCTAAAGAAAACCATAGATCATCCTGAACAAATTGCTGCTTAAAGGTTCCTTCTACAAATACCAGAATTCGTAACTCTCTCCTTTAACTTTTATGATTTTTAGATTGAAGATTGAAGAGATGGCTCAGCAACAAGTTTGCTGATGAAGCATGTGGACCTGAGTTTTTATCTCCAGTACCCACATCTGAAAGATGACCACCTGTCATCCCAGTGATGAAGACAGAAGGCCAGGAAAATCCCTGGAACCTTCTGACTAGCCAAATCAATGAGCTCCAGGCTCTATGACTTAATCTTAAAAAATAGGGTGGAGATCAATTGAGGAAGACACCTGACATAGACTTCCAGCCTCCATACATGAACATACTCTGGTGCACATACCTTTAACACACATACACATACACACACACACACACACACATGAACAGGAACATGTGTGTACAGTACACGTTCATATACACATGCAACATATACACAAAGACATGCAACTGAGATCAAAAGGAAAAAAGGTACATCAAAAGGAAAAAAAATCTCATCTCAGGGTTGGTAGCATAACAGTAGATGAGGTATGAGGGCAGAGGGAGGGGAAGAGGCAGCAGGAAGAAGAGGTTAGATGGAGACCTGGAAGTGGAAAGGAGAGATGGGGAAGAGGAGGAGAGAAAGGTTGGGGAGGAAAGGGGGTGTTCTGTTTTTCATAGCAATTATTCATGCAGAAACCCACTAGTGCAAGACTCACAGTAAACCCTTAGCAAGAGCAGTCATGACCTAGTCACCACATCTCTTCCCATTTTACTCTTTCTCAAAGGTTTCATGTCCCCTTCTCAGTGCTACACTAAAGGTGAACCTTCAAACCACATCCAAACTGTAGCAAATGCCTTTTCCGTCCTCCATGTTAACATGCCTTTATGCATTGTCTTTATTTACACCATTGATTCAGCGAATTTATTTGGAATGAATGCTGAAAATTACCTCAGGAACGCTGAGGAAAACTATTTCTATGGTGCACTTCCCTTCAGTTTTTCTCTTTCTTAGGACAGTCTGGTATCAACAGATGTTTATTCTTGTAGAAAATATTTTTTTTTAATTTTGCCTACATGTATGTCTGTGTAGCATGTGCATGCCTGTCACTGGAAGAGGCCGGAAGAGAGCTTAAGATCCCCTGCAACTAGAGTTACAGATGCTATGAGCTACCATGTGGGGGCTGAAAACTGAACCCATTTCCTCTGCAAGAACAGCAAGTGTTCTTAACTACCACACCCTGAAATAGGTTTCTTAAATCATATTAAAAATCTTAAGTTTATATATCACTAAATTTCTGCATTCTTCACCAAGATTATACCTTCAAAGACTAACCTTAAATCAAATCCCTCAAATCTCATAAATATTTCTGACATTAAAACAACAATAATACCTGTCACTATACCAATATGATTGATATATCTCCTTTACTATTGATAATCAAAATCAGTGTTGTACTATCAACAGATTAGAGGAGCCAATATTCAAAAATATGATCAAAGAAGGGTCTTAGAAATTTTTTAATTTGCCCAGTATTTCTTAAGAAAAGAATTAGAGGAGCCAATATTCAAAAATATAATCAAAGAAGGGTCTTAGAAATTTTTTAATTTGCCCAATATTTCTTTGATGCCAATGCATTTATATATACACTAAAAGGGATCAATTTTTCTCTTTTCTGTGTATTTCTTCTATTAATAATGTGCTTCCAGAGTCTGCAGATTGAATGTATATAAAATTATTGTTTTGAAATTTAATTGTCACTGTGTCTCAGTACTCTAAGTTGCTCTTCTGTTGCCATGACAGCAGCAATTTATGGGAAGAAAGGGTTAATTTCAGTTTATACTTCCAGGCCATAGGCCATCATGAGGGCAGAAACTCAAGCAGAAACTATGGAAGAAGACTGCTTCCTGGTTAACTCACTCTGGCTCATGTTCAGCCAACTTTCTTTATAGCCCAGGCCCACATGGCTAGGGATTGTCCTGCTCATAATGAATTGGGCCCTTGCACATCAATCAATTGAGATAGTTCTCACAGCTATGGTCTATTTGATTTATCCTATACCTCAATTAAGACTTGATTTCCCCAGGTATCCCTTGATCAAGCTTATAATAAAAACTAACCAAGTCAGTTAGTATTTGAACAGGAGACTTTTAGGAGTAAGCCATGAAGATAGAACCATTTGGGTAGGATCTGAGTTCTTATAGGAAGGTTTGAGTGAATGGATTCCTTCTGTTTTACTCTCTGCCCTGTGAGCTAACTGGTCATCCTTTTTTGTCTTTTTTTTGTGGCATCTTTGACCAAAGGGCCATTTTCAGACAATGAACCTGCTACTGTCTTCATCTTCGACATTGTAGCCTCAAGAACTCCTAAGAACTAAATTTTTGTTCTTTGCAGATTTTGTAGTCTCATGTGTTTCATCACAGGAAGGAAAACAAAGCCACCAAGATACAACTGGTTACAGAGTTTTATTTTCAAATTTCACTAATCTGAAATTCAAGGGTGGCTTTATCTTTATGTTCCCATGTGAAGATTAAAATGTAATAGTCTTTATTACTTTTCTTTGTGATACAATATCCTGGCAAAAAGAGCAGAACAAGGGGAAGAGTTTATTATGGCTCACAGTTTGAAAGTACAGTCTATCAGGAATCAGCAGAGAACAATGAATGCTGGTATGCAGCTAGCTTCCTATTTTATTTTTTTTCATATTCTAGGAAACAAGCCTAGGGAATGCTGCCGCCCAGTTTGAGAGTAGGTCTTCCCATGTCATATAAAATAATCAATATAATCTCTCACAGACATGCCAAAAGGTTAACTTAATGTAGATAATTCCTCAAAAGTGTACCTGGAAGCTTGTCTCCTATGTGATTCTGGACCCAGCAAGCTGACAATAACAAAGACCATCACAGTAAGTCTCAAAAACTTATGTTCACAATTGATTTGAATTCATATGACATATAAGAGAAATCTCAGAAATGGTCTATTAGTTAGAACTCTAAAATGTCCATCTAAAAAAATACAACCTACTATAACCCTAATATGAGTGATAACAGCTTGTGGTATCATAGCTCACTGAAAGGTCTAGAAAAGTTATATGCTCTTGGACTCTGAAATAATCTGTGTTTAGGGCTTACAGAAAGAAATGAAATCTGGAGAGAAATAGGTAAAACTGAACATGTTCTTTGTGCCAGAGTATTTCTTAGTTGGGGTCACCTGCCATTCATTCTTCTGTCCCTTGCTCATATACTCTCTTCTTGCCATGTCTTCTCTAATGTAACTCCTCACTCACTGCCCATGATGAAATAGACAGCTGTAAGAAGCTAGATTCACCATGTCCATACAATTTCACAGCATCTCAAAATTAAAAATCAAAACAAATTTATACATAGGGATAATTTGCTGAGCCTCACTTTTACTTTTTTAAGAAACAATATATTTAAGCGGCTGTTATTAGCACCACAAGGGCAAGTGTGATGTTTAAGATGCTGAGAACAAAAGAGGCTTACAAAGAACATAAACATCAATCACCATTGAAATAGACAGTTGATGATAGGTATAAGTATTTTCTGAAATTAAGGAAGAAGAAACAGAAAAAAAATGGCATATGGTCACAGCTACTCCAAATATTTTTTATTTCACTAATATGATTTTCAGCTGACTCTTAAAGGTAGTTATGGCCATTTGTGGTGCATCTTAGCTTTAATTTTTTTCAGTTGTATTCATTGAGGCTAGAAATTACAGCAGTGATCAAAGGCATAATTATAACATATTTATAGCCTATTATTATTGTAACATTCCGAAGTAAAGGGTAAAAATTCCACCCAGTGAACTTGTTCTTCCTGTTAATGACACAGGATTGAGACATTTAAATGCTAAGACATGGATCCCTCAGGCAGAACATAAAATATTTATAATAAAGGGAGTATGGACCAATAAATTTCAGTTACGAATGTTTTTAGCCAGAAGACGTAATAAATAAGCTTCCACAGGCAATATTTCAGTTTGCATTTATTGTACCTCATAGCTTTGCATTTTCAGGAAACAATGATTGCCTGGCAGGACACTAAATTACTCTCATGCTTAATGAACAATTAAGGTGTTTAGCTTTGATTAAGATATAAGAGCCCCCCTAATTTGACTGTAAGATGTGGTTTCCTTGGAAAGGTATAGCTTGTGATAATAATGACATTGTATTTTATTGTAATTTGTATAAAATATAATACAGACATTGCATATTTTGTAATTGAAAGCAAGCAATTTCAAAACTAGGGAAAGCTTGGAGAAAGGATGATCAAACCAAAGATTCAGGAAAGAAATGAAAGGCTACTTTCTAGTGATAGAGAGATACACCATGTACTTGGGATTCTGTCTTAGCTTTAGTCAGTTTAAGCAGTTTTTTAAATTGCTAGGGAAAATGGGTTGGAGTTTATATTGATAATATATAGAAATTACTAAGAGGTTATATTACCTGGGAGACAATGCGTGCTAGGAGACAAGAGTTGTGTTTTTATGCCACTCTCCCTGTGTGACCTTGGCCAAATCATTTATCTTTTTATGCTCACTTCTTTGTTTATAAAGCAACAGTAAGACCTAAATTGCATGACTGTTAGGAAGTGAGGTAATGTGTCTCAGCCTAGATTGTTAAGTGAACACAACAGAGATGTAAGCTTTCTATAGATACGTGTGCTCCAGGCAAAGCAAGAACTAAAGCAAAAGGAGCCAGGCAAAGAAGGAAGGTGAACCAACAGCAAGTTGACGTGTCAGCACTCAATGTCCACTTGCTTCCCTGACTCTCAGAGATGCATTGAGTAAAATAAGAATCAATACCATCTGTTGAGGGGAAGAATGGACAAAGAATTTACTCATTAATTTTCTTCTCTATGTCTGTTATTCAAAGGGTATGTTAGGAGTTGAGCCACATCCCCCACTTAATTCATATGTGGAAGTTTGAATGCCTGATACCTCTGAAGGCGACTTTATTTGGACATAAAATCTTTTAAAAAGGGGTTGACTTACATTTTACTAAACCGGGTGGGCCCCACCATAGTCTGAGCACTGTTCCTATGAGAAGAGTAAAATTTGGGCACACAGAAGTATATTTGAGGACATGACAGGGAGATTGGCCAAGCTACAGAGAGAGGAATAAAAAGAACCAAAACCACTGATACTATGGCATAAATATATGTGTATGTGTATATTTGTATGTGCACACACACATTATACACACACACACACACACACTCTATGTATCTATGTATCTATCTATCTATATGGAGTGAGCTACTCCATCTTTGGTATTGTTATGGTAGTCCTAGCAAACTGACACAAGGTGTTACCTTCTCACACCTTTGGGTGTTACAGCTGTAAAAGGAAAACAGGTTCTATTCTTGTCCCCAGATTGAAATGTCAAACACTGGGAAGAGGAAGAGGATACTGGAGGGAAAAACATTATGTTGCACTCACAGTTTAGGTGTTTATTCAGTGTCTGAAATGGACTGGTGAGACTAAAAGAACCAAGAGAATGTGGCTAAAAAGGAACAAACTATGAAATGGCATTTAAAAACTGTAGCTTTATTAATAAAATTCAAAGATAAAACTACATGTCACTACCTGGCAGATCATCCGTGTAGGAGTCATTAGAAAATATATATGAGCTAATAATTATGTTACTAAAGTTGGTTATACTTCATGTTCATGCATATCTCTTCTGAAGCAGAGAGAAATAGCTACACATTTTCTCCAGAATAAACCAAACAAAACAAAATGTAAAAAGTAATTTTATATTTGAAAATATGAAGCTTTAGATAAAATATGGCATTGCTCTGATTTTCTTGATATGTGTGCTTGATTCCTTTGAAATCTGTACCAACAGAATTTGGTCTTCAACCCCCCCCCCCCGCCATATACTCTATTGCAAAGAATCTTGAATTGGACACACTGGAGAAATGAGTGATTTTCTTGGTCACGGGAGGCGTGCACATGGTTATAAGTTTGGTTACATGAGACCACGAAAGCTTTCTGTTATATTTGTGGAGATGTCGGGAAATGTCTCCATATTTCAGGGGTTGTTAAAGGGTTTGTAGATTGGTGAAGTGAGAGGGAGAGAGAGGAAATGTGGTTTCTGTGGGTGAAGAAATGGAGTCAGGAGTCCTGAGTGCTGTGGCATGCACTTGTGTGGAGGTACACTCAAGCTACATCCAGCAACAGAAAACTTGGCAGATTTAAATCTTCCAATTCACTAAATCCAACACTAGCTTTGCTCCCTATATTCAGCCCTTCTCAAAAAAAAAAATGCAGTTTCATATCCATTCTTAGAGTCAGTATCAAGAAGTCATGCTGGTTTTCATACAAATATTATCAAAACATTATGTACTGAGCAGCCTGGTAGATGTTGGTAGGATGAAATGTGAACACTAAAATTGCAGGCTTTGCATAAGTCATCATTTAATAGCTACCTTATTTACCTAATAGCTGAGAAGGGAAAAACAAGAGGAGACAGATGTACTTGCTCTCCTACTGTTTAGCTTTGTGCTCCTCTCTGGCTGCATGCCATTTCCAGGTGTTTGGTGTTGAGCCAAAACCTAAAATTAGACATTTGGTACAGCCCTGGTTGAGACACAGGGTAATGTAGAAAAGCTTGTTCAATCCGTGTCTCTGACACTGCTATTAGTGCCTCTGCTTCTAGAGCTGTCAAATTTACCTACCAATTAAGAGGGAGATGACATAAGATAGAAATACAGTCATGGAAAACTATATATCACAGCAAACCCTCCCTTGAATTTCAGTATTAAGTGTGTTTTCATTTCTTTGGAATTGTATGGAGTGAGAGTGATATTCCTTGGGGAACTGACTCAAACCATTTTCCAAATATGTACAGAGACATGTATGACACTGCAAAAGTAAATATATACAAGTAAAATCAAAACTATAGGTATCAAAGGACAAAAAATAAAAACCAAACAAACAAACAAAAAATCCAAACAAACAAAAACAAACCCAAAAACCTATAGCATATTGCCTAAGGGTAAATGTATCAGCTTGTAGAATCTAATCCTCAAATCTGTAGATATATTTTCTAATTTATTTTTCTGTTGCCGTGATAAAACAATGTCCAAAAGAAACTTTGGGGAGGAATGAGATAATTTTATCTTACAGTTTATACACCATCATCCATCAAGGGAAGCCAAAGCAGGAGCTCATGGCAGGAACCTGGAGGCAGGAACTGGGACAGAGAACACAGAGAAATGCTGCTTAGTACTTTACATCCAGTCTTATATTCAGCTACCTTTCTTATACTGTCCAGGCCCAGGGATAGGACTGTCCAAAATGTGCTGGGCTACCTGTGTTCATTAGCAATCAGAGATATGCACACAAGCCAGTGCAACTGAAGGCAGTTCTTTATTTAAATGGTCTGTCTTCTGAGTATTTCAATTTCACAAGAAAAATAACCAGGATCCTTCATCCTTTGTCAACTGTCAGCTTGATACATAAACACATCAGCTTAAGCTATAACCTTTCCTTTGTTGTTTGTCCCCCAAATCTCATGTTAATATGAAAATAAAATACAATCCAAATGTAAAAGCCCAACACAATTAAACAAACAAACAAACATAAAACCACAAAATTCTCCTTAGAACTCTCCAAATCTCTAATTTGTGAGCTTTAATAAAATCCAAATGAATTACATATTTTCTTATTCCAAGAGGAAGAAGCAAGG
Source organism: Rhynchomys soricoides (assembly GCA_019843965.1). NCBI lineage: Eukaryota > Metazoa > Chordata > Mammalia > Rodentia > Muridae > Rhynchomys > Rhynchomys soricoides. The sequence goes on along the minus strand of JADRCH010000006.1, from coordinate 16,168,960 downwards.
CATGGTTATAAACAGATAAAAGCAACCTCAAAATCTGACAATGGAAAAGGTTTAGGGCCCAATATCTGGGATTCACCCATGATTTTCTGTACTCCCAAAGGCTTAGGCAATCTCTCTTCTCCAGTTTTGCTCTTAGCAATACCCACAACTGGACTCATAGGCTCATGCCAGCTTCCCCCACACTAATATTCTTGATGATCATCCCTCTTTTCTGAACCCATCACATAATGTCAAGCATGAGTTGCTTGCTCTCCATGACACCTTTGTGCTTTCAAAACTGGAACTATTACTGTGTGGCAAGCTCTTACACATTGCCAAGTTCTAGTGACATCTTGAAATGTAGTCCTTGGTCCTTCCTGATTCACAGCTTATCCTGAGGAAAAACTCCCTTAGAGGATTTCATCTCAATGATACTAGTCTGTTTTCAGCTCCAGCCAGCCAGCATCCACTGGCTGTCCTAGAAAAGCCCAAAAGCTTTGCTTCCATAGATTTTTAGTTCAAATGAATCACAGGAATAGCCCTGTTAGTCTTTGTGAGGATGCTCAAACTTTCCTTTGAAGGTCTCCTTCTTTACATTCCTCAAGGATTTCCTTCAAACTCCCATAGCAATAGCAGATTAAGCTTAGATCACTCAATCTCTTTGTTTTTCCAGCCCCAAATTCCAAAGTTTCCACTATCCCTCCCAAAACAACAGGTGCATATTTGCACTGCAATGCCCCTCCCCCACTCTTGGTACTCATTTCTGTTCTAGTTTGCTTCTCCTGTTGCTATGATAAAATATTGACCTAATGAAGCCTGGGTGAAGAAAGAGTATTTCACCTTCTCATCTTTTATAGTCCAGTATCAAGTGAAGCTGAGACAAGAAACTGGAGGCAAGAACTGAAGCACAGCCAATGAAGGAACACTGCTTATTGGTTCTCTCACAGGTCCACATTCAACCACCTTTTTTATATAGCCCAGAGCCCCTGTCCAGGGATGGCATTGCCCACATTGAGCAAAGCCCTCCTTTGTCAATTAGCAATCAAGAAAATATGCCACAAACATGCCCACAGGCCATTCCCATGAAGACAGTTCTTCAGTTGAGGTTCCCGGTCCCCAGGTGTGTCAAGTTGACATTACAAACTACAAAGACAAAATGAAAAGCCTATCTTGCTAGTACTGCAGAGAACAATGTAGACTGAGGTTGCCTGGCAGAAGTTAGAGTGATTATTAATGTATCAACAACAGTGACTGGTCCATTTGATTTATAGCCACACACTCTAGAGCAATGGCTCTCAACCTTTCTAATGCTGTGACCCTATAACACAGTTCCTTGTGTTATGGTGACCTCCAACCATAAAATTCCTTTTGTTGCTTCTTCATAACTGTAATTTTGTAACTATTATGATTCATTGTAAGTATTGTACAGGATATCTGATATGAAACCCCTGTGAAAGGGTCATTAGTGGCTAGAAGTCATTAGGGAAGCATTTGATCTGATATATATATATATATATATATATATATATATATATATATATATACTGTACTCTTTCCCCAATGATTAAAAAATAGTTAATGTCTGGGGTTGAAGGACAGTGAACATAGGATACTTTGTATATTTAATATGTTGGTCTAAGTGATCTAAGCATCATTTACAATTTTTCTGGTCTCAGGCATATCAGGAAAAACTGAAAAGTGAGATGAAGATAAGAGATAGATGGAAATCTCATTTGTGTATCAGGCCTAAAGTATCAAGAAGGTATCTTTACCTCATACTTGAAAACCCTCAATCAGGAACAAAGTTTTCTCTAAAAGCAAGGGTTAAAGCTAGGAATCTGGAGAGTTTGAATGTTTGGTCTCTACCCTGACACTTGTATAATGCCCAGGGCAATGTAGACCAGGCTAGCCTTAAATTGGAAGAGATCTGCCTGCCTATGCTTCACAAATGCTGGGATTGAAGATGCATACCAGCATCCCTGGCTAATTGATTTCTTTTAGTTAAGAAATCAATTAACTAAATCAATTAGTTTAGTTAAGCCCTTTTAGTTTTGCCATGACCAACAATGCATGGTTTATTATACTACAAAGGGCCCAAAACATTTGGAAAGTCACTTAAAGCCATATGCTGGGTATATTTTTAAGTTAGTATGTTCAATGTATATTTTTAATGAGTGTGGTTATGTGTTTGTGTGTGTGTGTGTGTGTGTGTGTGTGTGTGTGTGTAAATGTGTGCAACAGCATGTGCATATGGATGTGAAGAGCAGATGTCAACCTCAGACATTGTTTCTCAGGTCAAGTATCTAGTTGGTTCTTTGAGACCAGGGAGCTGGTCTTATTAGGATCTGGGTTCATTGTCAGGATGGATAACCAAGGGAGCCACAGGCTCTGCATGGCCCTGCCTCCCCCTGGGCTACCAAGCACTCTACAACACTTTTCACTGTGCTGCAAACATGAGCCAGCTTTGTAGATCTCAACATATATTTTTTAAATCTTTAAATAAAACTTTTAGGTATAGTGTTTTGAAATTTAAAGCAATAGGTCCAAATATTAGTTGAAAAAAATAGTTTGTATACTTCTTTCCTGTGTGTTCAGAGTTTTGAATATTTACTTGTATATTTATCATGCTTTGTCAGATTAAAAATTAAACCCAAGGGTTGAAATTTAATGATATCATACCCCAAAGTATTTTTGGCATAATATTTTGACCAAGTAATTTAACATAAAAGTTAAATATGTTTATTCCTGTTTCAAGGTATTTTTAAATACCTCAAGATTCTTTTAGCCAAACATTCAAGGCCATGTAGCCTGAAGCTTTAAAAAGAAGGGCGCCTAATGGCATTTACTGCCACTTAATCTTGGCTACTGACTGATTTATCACCAAGATTTTGTCTTTGCAGTTTTCCATGTCACTTGTCTGATTTTTTTTAAAGAATGAATTTTGGAGTTCTAGTATTTCATAAATAGCAAATGTTCAAAAATCATGGCAATTTTTTTTGTTCTTGTCATTGTATAGCGTGTTCCAGAACATTTTTCTCAGCAGGTACAGCAGCAGGAAATGTTCTTTAGAGACAGGCACTCCAAACAACCAAGTTCACTGTGGTATAACTTGGCAGAATTATTGCCAGCCTTGCTTGTATCATTCCTGTTTATAATAAATGAAGACATCATAACACCACAAATTAAATTTATGCCACACTGAGTAAAAAAGTATAACTCAAATACTCAACTCAAAATATCTTCTTCTGGGTATAGATAGAGCTTTATTGACAGGTGAAATAATCAGAGGAAGTGAGTGCAGGTGGGTCGAAAGTTTGAGGAGTGTTTCTGGCACCAAGCAGGCAGCTTCTCTGGAGTACGATATAAATTCCATCAGTGCCTGGCTAGCTCTGTCACACTTGCTGTTTTTGTGACTTATAGAAAGGATATCATGTGGTTGAAAGTAATGGCGGTCTACCCCTGGACTCTCTCCCAGAGCTGGTGACCTGCTTATGGTCAAATTCTCCTTTGTGAACACTCGTGAACCAGTGATGTTCACATTTTAGAATCTGAATCCAAGGTGCAACAAGTCCCAACATATTTGCGGCTGCTGATACTACACAGTCTGCACTCATTCTAGCCTATCAATTCCCTGAAGTTGCTGCCCGAGGCAGAGAGGTAGCTAACTAAAAGGAAATGGAACTTTGAAAAGTCTTCATAAAGTCTCTCTGAGATGCTACCACTAACCTCGGGATTTTGAATCACTGCTTAGAACAGGTTCTCTGAATGCATTTTTCACCATCATACTGAACTAGAAAGAAGACACCTTTGAAACACACACAGAGAGAAAACTCAAGTGTCCCTGTCCTTGTCTTAATTTTTTCCTAAGAGTTTGAATGAAGTGCAAAAACTTTGAGAGCTCGTGTCTATGCATCTGTGTGCATATGTATGATTGTTACTATGTTTGTGTCCAGAGTAATTAGATACATCCATTATCAAGAATTAATTTTTGTGTGTATGCAGTAAGAGCACTTTCTTCTGTTTTATAGGTAGGGGACAAGAGAGAAGTTGAGTCACTTTTTGTAAATAATCTGCATCAGCTAGACAGACAGTTGGATGAGATTACAGTTTAGAACTGCCGATTCTGAAATATGTGTACCAGCCACTGGACCATATCACTGCTCCCTTTCATCATTGAATCGACTAACAAAGCAGCACTTCTGTGCTTACGGAATCCTTGACTCTCGTTCTGGAGCAGTTTCTAGGTAAATAAAAAACACTCATCACAAAATAATAAGTCGTTCCCCTCTTCTCATCTCTTTTGAACACAGTATGCTCACTCAAGAGAGGGGAATATATTTAAAATGATCCCGAGACTCTACTGTTTGCATAGGTTGTGCGTATGGCTGCATTCACATTGTATCACTTCCAAAGAACCTGCAAAGGCGTTCTGCCAGAACTGCTTCTTCCTCCTAAGCAAGGGCCAGAAAGATGAGAGCAGACCACAAGGCTATCATTATGTGAAAACAATAGGCAGAGACTCAACATTCAGAAGTCCCGAAATTCCTCCCACATCAGAGAGTTTGCTAGCTAGTAAACCATGAACATCCATCCTTCTACATTCTAAATGAAATTACAGGTTAGAAACTTGGGGAGCAGAAGATGAAATAGGAGTTCATTCCCAAAGAACCAAGTTAAATATTATCTAATGACCAAGACTCACACTTGAGATTGAAAACACTATCCATCTTTGCAGCGTTACATGGTGAATTACTAAAAGTTGAGAAGTCTGAATCAATTCAGGTTCTGATTCCACTATACACACTTTCCCCAGAACTAGAGAGATGAGAAGTACAATTGACTCTGAATATACCAGCCTACCAGAGCAAGCTAGAATCCTACCCCAGGGGCAGCGGGACCTTCCCAGTTGGCCTCATTAGGCCACCTCACAGGTGGTACTGGGCATCAGCCGGGCCACCTCCCATCTTCATGTAACCTCTGCTTCAGTTAGATTCCCTTCCTTATCTGGACTTTTTGGGGGAGTCTCCATTTGTCAGGGCAGTAATAATGTAAAACGTCTAAATAAATTCTCTACTATGTGTTCTGAGGAGAAGATTTTAACTGGCATATGACAAAAGAAAACAAAGAATGTTGATAAACTTTTACAAATGCATAATAAAATAAATAAGGTAGTTTCCTTCTTCATCATCTTCTTCTTTTTTAATGGCCACAACTTCTTTCAGTAATTTGAGGAGAGATTACTTTCATGGGAAATGAGAATTTTACCTTTCCCTAGACTTTCTTTTTAAAGAGCAATAAGAAAGACCTACATTTTGGAAGTCTCATTGTTGAATTCTACTTCTTGCATTAATGTTAGAAATGTTTCAAATGACCCTTCCGCTCAAACAATTCATTCCATTTCTATCTCAGTTTGTCTTTTTTAAGTCTGAGAGTTTTGAAACCAGAAATTCCAGTGGAAGGAATAAAAATTGTCAGATAAGAATAGACTCATGTAATGATTTTATTAAGAAAAAGAAGAACTCTTTGAGGAGTCCCCGAATCTTCTTTATTAGAAATATGGCTGTTGGAAGAGGGTGATAGAGCTGATAGGTGCTGGATGGCACGAGGAACTAGAAAACCGAGTCCTTGTTTTCCACATGGTCTTCAGAGCTGAGCTTCAGTAAATTATTTTTAGCTTTCCCTTATAGAGCAGCCCAACTTTCATAATATAAATAAGAATTTAGAACTTTCTTATGTTTTCTCATGCTTTTGTAATTTTCTTCAGAGTTCTTCCACATATGCTTAGAGTAGTCTAAATCACAAACATATGCCTCCCTACTATGTGTCATCTAGAACACTTGGCCCAGGAAGGGTCTCATCCAAGGCATTAGATTAAAAGGCAGGGTGTTGTTGCTAATGTTTTAAGTCTTATGTTTCTGATTTCCTTAAGTAGCGTCTTCTTCTTTGGAATGGCTATCATTGTTATCTAGTTTGAAGAGATGTAGAAAGTTAAAGATGTTCTTTTTTTTCCCTAAGTGGTTCAGTAGTTTGCTGCCATTGAAAGAGAAGAAAGCTTAAATAGCAAGGTATTTGAGGTTCCTAAGTGCAGATGTTATGTCCAGTGGTAGAGTGCTAATCATAGACAGCATACTGGTAAAGTTCCATAAAATGTGAGTGCTTTTGTAGTAAAAGAAATCTGTATTCCTTTTCAGAATACAGAAAGTAACTGTTTCAAAAAGTACTCTCTTTTCAGAGAGTAACTGCTAGGTTGGATGGTTTAACTTCTTCTTAAATAATGTTTATGATTATAATGTTAACTATTGCTAATTCCACTCTTGCATAAAATGAGCTGTTGCACAATCATTTTGGTTTTGAATCAAAATATACTTATTAAAACTTAGATTTATAACTGAATTTCATCTGGTGGGTTAATATAAAAAATGATTTGTATTATGACAAACACCTGTGCAGCACACCTTGTTTTAAGCACTTCATAAATGTCAACCCATGTAACTCTCACAACTATTAAGAAGAAGGGTCAATGTTTGAAGAGTTTCAATGACCCATTAAACTGTTAACTACCAAGAGCAGTAATTAATAGTTTATATGAAGAAGTACACCTATCAAGTGTTACAAACATCAAGTATTCATTATTCTCTCTCTTTCTATCTATATGTTTATCTCTCTGTCTCTGTATCTCTCTCATCATCTACTTAAGAAATCATCTAATTCAGAAAATTAGGGAATCACATCTCTTATCGCTTGTGTGTATGAAAGAAAGATGCCCTGTTTTCCTGACTACATACCTGTAGTACCTTCAGATTTCATAGTCATCTTCAGTCAAAAATTTTATTTTTCTCTCTATAGTTGTAATTAATTGGATATTGTGGTTATGTTGATATGAGTGTTAAAGTGTATAAGATATACAGTTCATGTGTGTAAAATGTTTATGTGAGTATGTGTGGGGAGCCTATGCATTACAGTCCACATGTGGAGGGCAGAGGAAAACCTCACTGTTTGTCTTCATCTTGTATTCTGTTTGGGATAATACCCCAAGAAAACAACTGTTTTCCTGCTGTACACTCTAGACTTGGCCCATGAGCTTCTAGAGATTCTCCTGTTTTGTTTTGGTCTCCCATATCAAAGTAGGAGCCATGGAATCATATATTTATGCCTAGCTATATGTGGGTTCTGGAGGCTATGAGTCCAGGTCTTCATACTTCCACGCTGTACACCATACTTAAGAGAAATCTCCATAGTTCCTACCCTAATATTTGTTGAGAGTGTAGTTTCTTTAAGAACTATGCTAGGCATTGTATCAAAACAAAGTACTCCAAAAGTTCTACATATATACATACATACATACATACATACATACATACATACATACATACAGCCTGTATGTTTATGAGAACACAAATAGACTTAGAATAGTGGTCCTGTGTTAACAAGTTGTATTAGAAATATGCTCAATGCTCTTTGTGAATGAGGGAAGATGTCTAAATAGTTTGAGGGTATTAGAAAAGGATTTACACCAATGATTGTTCTTCATAGAAGACTTGGAGCGTAAGTAGAAATAAACTAGGTAGAGAGAAAGAAAATACTATAAGAGCAGAAGAAACAGGTGACAGTTTTAGCAGCATGATTGTGTATAAGGTGTGCAGGCACTGGAGTTTCCAGAAGAGGCAGAACTATCTGGAAGATAGCTTGAAAAGATTACACAGTAGACTTTTTGGTGTTAAACTAAGATTGAGAGGTGCCATTGTAGCGTTTATTCTTGAACGTGATTTATTAAGCAATGTTATTAGATTCCTACTGTATACCAGTCCTTGTATTCAACATTTGCTTTTTATTATTAACAATATGGATATCATTGCTGTTATCTCAATGCTTAGTTGGAAAATAAACATAAACAACAACAATGAATGTGGTACTGTGATATAGGAAGCATTGGAAGCAGTGAGAATGTATTTTTCTAACACTATTTTCTCCTGGGATTAGGGTCAACCTTCCTAACAGAATAAATGATCTTTATGCTGGATTAAAGATAGATGTAGCCAGTAAATTTTGTTTTGAGATAAAAATATTTATGATTATTGAGACCATGCTGGATCTTGCTATAACTTACTGTATGTCATACAGAGCAGTGTTATTTCAGGCTGTACCTTGCCTTTAGAAACTCCATTTTCTGCCCACCTTTTGGCTCAGTTTTCAGGATGAAGGATGACTGTGTGCCAGAGTGCACCAATAAACACCATCTGTCTGCCATCACCCATTCAGCGGAGGCTGATACATGATGCGTATTCTTAGGAGTAGAAAGAGTGCCACCCTATACATTTGTCAACATGAATTGAGACTGAAGTGGCACGTGGGTGTGTTAAAATTGTAACAGAGAAGCCAGGCCAAAGAACATATGGGATACAGTAGACAGAGAAATGAGTGCGATTCCCTTACCTGGACCCCATACAAAGGTGGATACCTTAGCACACAATACCAATAACCCCAATCGACCTACCTGTCATCTGACACTTGGTATGACTGGCAAGGGTTGATAGACAGAGATCTTCTGACTGTCCTGAGGGTCTTCCCTCTCTTAGATTTGAATATATTAACATTTTAAAAAAGTGATTTTCTTAATTTTCACAGGCTGCTGTAGCAAACTATGTAGCAAATATTTTTGCTATAACAAATACAAGACAAAACTAGAAGGTAGGTGGTTTTATGAACAACAGAAATTTCTTTCTTGTGGTTCAAGATGTTGAGAAATCCATAGTCAAGATATATGTAGGTCCAGTGTTTGGTATGGGATCATTTTCTTTTACATAGATAGCATCTTCTAGCTGTGTCTGTGGATAGAGGAGGAAGCAAGAAGTCTCTCCTAGCCCCTTGAATAACAGCATAAATCTCAGGTGTGAAGTTTTCTTCATCATGACCGAGTAACTTCCCTAATTTGCTCTACCTCTTAATGCCTTCATTTTAGTATTAGGGTTTCCAACGTATGAGTTGGAAGTGGGTGTGCAAACATTCAATGCATGGCCAGTAGACAGATGACATCCTTAAAAGAGGAAAGAACTTGTTATGGGGAGGTCTGTGTGACAGATATTAAAATTGTCAATACACGGCATATTGGTTAATATTGGTTTCAATGTGACTGGATGTGGAATCAGCTAAAAGGTAAACTTATGACTACAACTCTGAAGGATTTTATTGTTCAAATTATGTGAAGTGGGAAGACCTGCTTCAGTTGTGAGCAGCACCTAGTAGCAGCCCAAAGAAAAATATGTTTTAGGGAAAAGATTGCTTTTTCCCTCATTGTCTTCATATCCTGCTGAGAAGTTCATCTACCTTCTTGCTGCCTTCCCTCAGCAGTGTAGTTGTTGCTACATTCTTACCCTAATAGCAATATCCAGCTTCTTCAGAATTCAAATGTGCCAGATTGGGCCTGCTGAGACAACTAACCTTGAGGACTCAGTGGCTACTGGACTCCCAGCCTCCTCAGCACGAAAGACAGCAATCATTGAACTATGCAGATTATAGCGTATAAGCCAATCTAATAAATCCCCTTTTACTATACATTTACTCTATAAATTTCACTGCTCTAGAGAAGCCTACCTAATGCAAAATGAGAAAGATCAGAAAACTCGGTGAATGAGGATATGGGTTCATACAGGATAGTAATGGACACTCACAAAGGATCATGGCATTTTATGTAAATGTGGATTAGTCAGCCTGGAAGTGGTAGTGAAAAGTAAGGATGATTCCCACTTCCTACAGAGCCTATAGTAGGTGCTCAGTAAAAAGGAATTAGCATGGCCTGAGATGGCAGATGATGTATTTTCATACAAATTCATATTTAGACTAGACTAAGAGCTTCATAAACTAGCCAATCAGTCAATAAATAAATAAATTCAGAAATATATCATTGTGGAAAGAACGATTTAGCTAGGTGAGTTGGTAGTAGGTGTTTGTGTATTAAGAACATTGGTGTCTAAAAATAGGTGTAGGAATACAGAAAAGACAAAGAGAATGAGTAAATAATGTGAAGAGAAATAGCTGAGGATAGACCACATAGGAGGTCAGTAGAGGACACAATGAAGGCTGTAAACTGCAGCTAGAAGGGTGGAGGGGAGTTAGAAGAAGAGCACTGGCTCCGAGGAAACATAACACATTTTCAACAAGAGAGTTGCAGAGTCACTCAGATGCTGTAGGATATAGTTAGGAAACAGGAAATCGTTCGAGTTAGGTGTGACTTGAGCTAAATATTGTCTTGAGAACTCTATCATATTTAAAAGACACGGGTTGGGGCTGGGGAGTAGCTCAGTACTCTTGCAAAGAGCCCAAGTTTAACTCCCAGCATTCACAGGCAGCACACAACCACCTATAACTCTAGCTCCATGGGATCCAATGCCTTTTTCTGCCCTCTGCATCCACCTGCATTCATGTGCCATTCAATCTCATAGACAGGCATATACACATTTAAAAATAATAAAGCAAGGCTTATAAAAATGGAGGGGACCACATCATGCTCAGAAATCAATTCTAAATGCACTAAGCTATTGAATGTTTACTATTTAAAATATTTAGGAGAAAATTATAGAGTGTCTCTTGTCTTCTGGATGAAGAAAGTGTCTTTAAACCAGAAAGAAAAGGTACTAACATTGGAGAAAAGCTGTTAACCCATCGAAGTCACTTAAATGAAGGGAAAGAGTCTCCAAATAAATCGGAGATGAATTCTAACATACTAAATGAACAAAACGTTAGTTTTATGGAAATGAGTCAGAAAAAGGCAACGACAGAAAAAGAGAAGTGACTTACACAGACATGAGAAGAGTGAGAAACACATGGGAGAGAAGGTGCTTGTCTTGATGCCAAGGACAACTCAGGTAAGGGACATAGCCATGCGTGATTCCTTAACTGTTAGGTTCATAAACAAGCCATACCTCTCCACATGAAACTACACAAAAACCTGATCACTGCAGGAATAATAAAGCATGCGGTAACTTAGTAAAACGGCCTGTCCCTTACATGAAAAGCGGGGCATTTATACTTTCTACAGTCTAATTGTATACTATGGTAATATTCCCAAACTGGTTAAGTCTTTTTGTATCAACAGTGCTAAAGATTTTAGCCAATAGAAAGATAGATAACCAATGCTATTATCAGATGTATGGCTGCAAGGGGAAGAAAGAAAAGAGGGAATTGTTTCTGATTTTTTCTCTGGTATTTTCTGGACATATCCTTCTCACATTTGCCCCTGTGGTTGGTACATAGCCCTTTTGCTCCTGGTTGGGTTTGTTCTTGTGTAGAGTTTACAGTTATGCAAATAGGTGCCTACCTTAGCTTTCTGCACAGCCCCTTCCCATTTTTGCACCATACTGAATTTGTAGTCATTTATTTTTTACTAGCCTAGGGCCATGACCAGTATTTAAAGCACATTTTCTAAGAACAAAAGGGATTCTGTACTTGAACAGAAACTGATGATTATGATTATAAAACAGAGTGGTGGTACCTGGTTTACTGACTTGCAGTGCATTCTGGCTTCCTGGAAAACAACATGTTTTGCTTAATGCCTTTGTGGCAAGAATGATGTTGTTACTGATGGGTTTTGTATGCTTGGTTCCAAGTGTTTCTCAGACATCACAACTATGTCGAAGAAAGTCCACGAAGAGTATTACCAATATTATTTTTTATTTTTAGTAAATATTCAGGAGAGGCTGAATCAATGTCCCCATTAAAAAGAATTTTAGAAATGAATCTGAGTCATCTTGGCATTTCTTCTCTAACCCATTTCAGACAGACTGACTGTTTTTTTGACTGAGCGGTTTTCAACCATGACTCAAACTGAGGAGCATGCACTAAACTGGTAGCTGTATTCCATCATCTGCAGCAAGCATAGTGAGCATCTCTAGAGACAGGAAACCTTCAAAGATTGTCATCATCAAAAGACTGGTTGAATCTATAGCTGTGCATGGCCTGTGCTATGCTATACAGCAAAGTTTCAGAAAGACTGCTGACACCTCAGAATCTGAAATGAGTAAATATTTTAAGGAAACAGCCATAAAGGACATGTCACAGAACGTAGAATCTGAGGTTTCTACCATTTGTGATCAACAACACTTCTATTTTCTTTGCATGTATACTGATCATTATATTGTACAAAATGCTTTTGGGTATAGTTTCTTAGAATCAATCTGTAAGAAAAGCAAAAGACCACCATCACCCTCTTTTAAAGATTAATCTGAGATTTAAAGATGACAATCCACTTGCACCTAGTTAAAACATCAATAAATAGTGGAGAAAGGACTGGATTCTAGTTGCATTTTTCTAAACTTTCAAGTCCAGTGTCCTTTAACTACATAAAACTACAGAGTTACCATTCAGACAGGGCAAAAATGTAAGGATGATTTTCCCACTCATATATTTTTAACTAATCTTGCTTGCCCTCCTTCCCTCAAGTAGTTCTTTGCCAGTGTTTACTTAACTAATCATTAATGATAAGTAATTCCCGGGGGTGTACATTTGTTCTGTTTAGCTGTCTAACATAACTCAAAAAGAAGGCCATTTATATATTTTTATATATTGCTCTGAGCTAATTTTCAGAATTATTTCCCCTCTCAATGCAGGGGTGCATAGAATTCTATCTCTGCTCACTTTTCTACTGCTAAAGTCCTATGATGTGATTTTTAAAAAATTGACTATGTATTTTGCAGTAGCAACATTTTATGAACAGAGCCAATTTGTGATGACTAAATAGGCACTGGTATTTGCTAGATGTTTTACTGGCATACTGTAGAATACTGCTTGAAATACCCATTTGCAGGTATATACTATTATTGTCTTTTATTAATGGTAATGCAAACTCTAATATCTATGTAATCTGTTGTACTTCATCTAGTCAATAAATGTGCTAAAGTTTGAACAGTCTGCCTTATTTCATGGTTCATCTACACAGTTTTATATTGCCCTGTAGAAACTTGATATTCATAAGAGAATAATTTAAGTATAGGAAGTAATGTAAGTGAAGGCTAAAGCAATACTTAGTAACTCATTATAATCTAGGTAAAGTTTCCTAATTCTATATAGAGATGTGCAGGAAAGTCTTGGCTTTTGAGTAAAATCTGCTTTAAATATGGAACATAGGAATTTCACAGCATTCTTATAAAAATAACAATAAAATAAGGGCTACAGAATATCCAACATGGGGTTTGACCTGAATGAAATCTGCCTTTCTCAGCCCTTACCTTTTGCTTATGTAATATGTCACTAAGAATACTCGTTGCTTTAAGAAACAGAAACTGTGGTAAATATATCGATAATCATATAGCAAGAAGCACTCATTCCTTAATGCATTGTTGGGATACAATACTCAACACAAGTAACTTAATGAAGAAAGGGTTCATTTTGCCTCACAATTCAATGGTACAGTCTATCCTGGAAGAGGGAGTCTCAGATGCCTTATCACATGACATGAGCAGTCAGGAAGCAGGGAGCAATGAATGCTTGTACTCAGCTCACTTTTTCCTTTTTCTTGCACTTCAGGACCTCAGCCCAGGGGACGATGGCTGCCCCCAGTTAGGGTGGGTCTTCCCACTTCAATTAATCTAATCTAAAAGCACCCTCAGAGACACACTTAAGAGATTTGTTTTCATGGTAATTCTAAATTCTATGAAATCTGCAGTCGATATGAACTATCACAACAGGCAGTTCAGTTGTGACTGACTCAAGAGTCCATGATGTTTGATGGCGTCTCCATTGTAAGACTTCTCTTTTATAAACAACCAGACCAACAATTTAACATGTCTCCTCAAAAAACGTATCACAGCCAAGGAGAATAAAAATTATAACTTTAGTAAACTAAAGGTTCAAAGGATAAGACAGGGTTTGCCATTCTTTAAAGCATGTGGTCACTTAAAACCTAGGAAACAGTGCATGCATGCGTGCATGTGAACGCGCGTGCACATGCACAAATACCAAAGCACATATGTGGAAGTCAAGCAACCATTGAGTATTGGTTCTTGCCTTTCTACTTTGTTTGAGACAGGCTTCCTGTCTCTTCAGGGGCAGGTTCACTGGCCTGTCAGCTTCAGAAGACTCTTCTTATCTTGCCTCCTCTTTTCTTGTAGGGACGTACTGAGGTTACAGAGACTTGTGCTACTGCATCTGGCTGTTATGTGGGTTTCAGGACTCTGTGATAAGGTCACTGGTCTTGGGTGGCCAGTGCTTTCACAAGCATTGTGTCCTAACCCTCTAGGAGTAGGTGGTGGGAATAGATATGAGGTAGGGAACTGTTAGTGTGCATGCTACATGTACAGGAAATGTGTAGCGTGAAGTACAAAGCTCTTTTCTTGTGATAAAAGTAGTGATTCTTGAAAGTGAATCACAACATGAATAAACAGGATTGTAAAAATATCGATTATGAAACATTATTTATCATTTTTTATTAAAGTATATACTTTGAGTGAAGTTGGGTTAATCCCATTGCATTGTGCTGATGATCCTTAATTAAGACTCAAAGCAGATCTATTCTTCCTTCCATTCATTCATTTTCCTTCTTTAAGCTCCTAACTTTTTGGTAATGACTATACTCCCTCAACCTTGCATAGAGATGGTGCTGCCCTCAGTGGACTGCTCCCTCCCATGTCAATCATCAGTCAGTCTCTCACAGAGAAGGCCACAGGCCAAAATGACCTATGCAATCCCTCAACTGAGACTCTTTCTTCCCAGGTGACTCTTGACTATGTCAAGTTGACAATATAAACTAAGAAGAGAGTTCGCCCACAGAAGTCAGCAATCACTCTCTCATAGACGAGGCCACAGGCCAATCTGAAATATGCATTCCCTCAAACGAGGAACCCTCTTCCCAGATGACTCTTGTTTGTTTCAAGTTCATGATAAAATCCAACCAGGAAAATCTGTTTGTATTTTAGCTCTTTATTTGTTTTCCTTCATTGTTTTCTAATATCTTTTAGAATGAAATGGACAGAAGGTTAATAAGATCAAGCTAAGAACATTAGCTGGTTAAGAGAGAGAAATAAATTAATCTTCCCCATATTTTTTTGCCAAGGCAAAGATGACTGTCTTATCCTATTAGATCAGTCCAGCAGCTGTCATTTTATATCAAGTACTGGCTTGAATCAAGCCAGTCAAACCCCTGTGGTAGTGTGGTGATGTAACAAGCAGGTATAGTGTGCCAGGAGGCTTACTTCTATTTGAAAAAAAAAAAGCAAAATAAGCTATGATTGTTGGCTGTCAACATGACATATACTGGCACCAAACCAAGCCATGCCTGGGGCCTTTGGAGGCTGTGGAAATTTCTCAATCATACATAATATCCTATGCTTCCATAGGTATTTTCTCAGGTCTCACATAGTGTTACCTCTAACCTCATGCCCCTGTGTGGTTATGTTATATAGTAGAAATTAACATCAACATTAGGGTAGCATGGGGAAATGGGGCACTTACCATACAGCAATTAGCAGTAATCTTGGCAAAGTCTGCACCAACAATGTCTTCATTCTTTCCTCTAACTGGTGCAAGAGCTGGTGAAACAGCTCCTCAGTTCTTCCAGACCCCACCAGTAGGCTATAAAAGATGCACTCTCAGTACCAGATGACAGTTTTTAATGTTGAGTTGTGCACACCATTACTTCAAAAATTTTAGCTTGAGGCTCTGATGCTATCTCCATGTCAGAGTGCCTGTGTAGCAGGCATGAAACCCTGGGTTTAGTCCCCAGTGACAAAGAGGATAGATAAGAAATGAAGAAGGGAAGAAGGGGTGAGGAAGAGGGGAGGGAGGGAAAGAAAAAAGATGGCATGCAAAAGAAAAAATAGATGTTCTAGTTAAGGTTATCATAGCCATGATAAAATATCATGGCAAAATAGCAAACTGAAGAGAGAAGGATTTATTTGGCTTATGCTTCCAGTTCATCATCAAAGGAAGACAGGACAGAAACTCAGGCAGGTCAGGAACCTGGAGGCAGGAGCTCATACAGGCCATGGAGGAGTGCTGCTTACTGGCTTGCTCCTAGTGGTTTGCTCAGCCTGCTTTCTTCTAGAACTCAGGTCCACCAGCATAGGGATGGCAGCACCCACAATAGGCTGGAACCATACACATTAGTCATTAATTAAAAATTGTCTTATAGTTGGACATTATAAAGACTATTTTTTCAATTGAGATTCCTCCATTTCAGATGACTCTAGCTTATCTAATTTTGACATAAAACTAGACAGGACTGATTACAATTACAATTGTTACAATTATAATTCACATGAGTTATTTATATGTGAACAGACATTATATTAATTATTCACATAGTTTGGGAGAAAGAAATAATACCTAGGAAAATAAGTCAAATATATATTGAGTTGCATAATCATTATGCAAGCTAACATTGAGGGTTAAATGGAAGTATGTATCTGTTTACCTGCTATAATTCTTCTGTAAAACAGTCACAGATGACTACTCCAAGTAGGAGCATGAGTTGACAATGCCCAAAGCCCTAGCTCAATGTCCAGTACCAGAACAAAAAAAGTGTTCAGTAGATTAGCACCTAGTACAGGCAGGACCCTGCATTTGATTGTCAGATTCTCCTGTCTGTCTGTCTGTCTGTCTCTTTGTCTCTCTCACATACAATCATTCACACACACACACACAAACACACACAAAACCATACCAAAAATAGAATAATAGGTGTCTTGTTCATTCCTAGGATCATCGACACCTTCAGTTCGTGACTATTTGGACTGCATAATCATACCACATAAGATATTTTGTTATTCTTTGATCCCAACAACCAGCAATCCCTTGTTGCTCTCTGACCATCTTTAGCACATTTCCCCCTGCCTGACTTATATCTGTGTTATACTGACTTCAGTCTGCTAATTTCAATTCTGTGTCATATGGATCTCTTCTGGTTGGATCTGAGATGCACTGGTTGCTAACTTAGACCCTTCCATGCATGAAATATCCAGGCTTTGTCTCAAGACAAGCCATTATCTCTCACACCAAGGCTGCCCTCACTTCCTGGCCTGACCTTACTTCCCTGATGACTCCTTGGTGATGTGATAACAGAACATAGATTATAGCGTTGATTAGGGGAATGGAATTTCAGAGAAAGTGAGGTGATATTTGGCCTGCAGTCTAAAAGCAAGAAGCCATAGCTAGCCAAGAAACGGATAAATAAAATTGGGCAAATATTTTAGGCCAATAATCAAGACAATGTGTATATTTTATATTTTATTTTTATTTTTTATATTATAATGGAACACCTACCAAAAGCAACTAAACAATGAAAGTGTTAAACTGGGCACAAGGTTTAAGAGGGGATACAGTCCGTCATGGACAAATAGGTATGGTGGCAGAAGTGTGAGCTGGCCTATCACATCACATTTGAAGTCTGGAAGCAGAGAGTTATCACTGCTGATATTCAGCCAGCAATCTTCTACTCTCAAAATTAGTCTGGATACCGACAAACTGTTGTCCTTCACATTCAGGGCAGGCTTTACCTCCCCAGATAAACCTCTCTGGAAACACCCTCACAGACATGCTCAGAAGAAGATTCATTATCTCAGTGTCCAAAAATGAAAGTGAAGCCAGAGCGTGGCTATTTAAGAAAGTACTCAAGAACATCAAATCTTTTTCATGTCATGATTTTTATTAAATTTAATTTTATTTTGATTTTATACTTATCCAGTATGCCCTCCTCCTGATCTCCCCTTCCTACAATCCTTTTCCCATCTCCCTCTCCCTCTCCTCTGAGCAGTTGGGCACCTCCCCCAGATATCCTCCCACCCTGGCACCTCAAATCTAGGTGCTTCCTCCTCTCCCACTGAGGCCAGACAAGGCAGCCCAGCTATAATAACATGTCCCACATGTAGGCAACAGCTTTTGGGATAGCCCCATCCCAGTTGTTCAGGATCCACATGAAGACCAAGCTGCACATCTGAGCAGGGAGGCCTAGGTCCAGCCACTGTATGAAGAACCCCAAATCTTAAAATAAATTGTGCACTTGAAGATTAACCTATACAAAAATGACAAAGAATACAAGTGGGTTTAGTAGCTGCCTTCTCTTCCATTATTGTCAGAGTATGAATTCTAATTAAGTATTTGCTTCCATGGATAATGATAATTGTGGGGGACCATGAGCTTAGATGACAATGGCGGCTGATGGAGAAATGGAACAGGAAGGACAAACAACAACAACAACAACAACAACAACATCTAGTTTCTAAAATACAGAGGCCGAGGAGGAGCAGAAGCAGTTTTGGCTTTTCCACAGTGAGCTGTGAAGCTAATGCTATGCTTTCCAAATACAGACAGGGTAGTACTAGAGTCTGGGTAAGCCTAGGGTAGGGGAGTCACTATAACACTCTGAGCCTTGGAGGTGAGAACTGGTGGTCTAGGCTTTGGTGGGTATTTGTTCTGTGGCACCTGTTCTCAGCCTTGCATTTCTTGTTCCTATCTTTTTCACTTTACACTGTTCAAAGTTTTAAGCTCACTGATAGTTCTAAGTGTGATGTACTCTGTACAGGCCAAGTTCAACCCTGTCTCTGGTAGTTATATATCTCCACTGTGATATTTCCTTCTTGAAAGGGAAAAACGAAAGCTTTGAGGCTTGAGCGCTTGAGAATATAACTGTAGGGGTGATCTTGGAACTTGATCTCATTAGAAACTAAAAGTGGAATCTCTGCTTACATTTCGATATGTTAATAACTAATAGAAACAGACTATGTTGACAGTATTAAGGCAGAATAAGAAAGACAGGGGAAGTTCAGAGGAAAAAGTCATGCACCTTAGAACTGAAGCCTCCGGAGAAGAAGAATTCCAACACAATTAACATTTGTTGAAGGTTGCCTACACAGTGATATTCCAAATAAGAATGTTAAAAATAGCAATAAGCTGTGTTTCATGTCTAAGCACGGTCTAATTCCTCTCCCATATGTAAGCCTATAATTTTCCAGGAATCTCAAACACTATGACCTTTTGCTTATAGTAAAAACATCTTAACTTCCCTTGTGACCCTTGTGACTAAGAGCTTTATGTTATCAGTTTAATTCTGTCCAAGGTAGGTACCTCAGGAACCACCCTATGGTCTCATTTAATTTCCTTAGAGATGTAACTGCAGAAGGTCGAGCCACATATATGGCTACTGTAAAGACATTTGAACTATTGTAAAGACACTAAGCACCACTCTTTCTTGGGAAGCCCACACCCACATCTGGGTGTGTCTTATCCTTTCTTTGAGTCTCTCTACGTTAACCCTTGTGGTCAACTCTATTCAAATATCTTCTCAGTACACTCTATCTCTGCTATGTAATAGCTCATCTTGGAATTATCTTCTGCCACAAAGTCAAGAAGTGTGTGTGGGGGTGGGTGGTGGAGCACCCTCATAGAAGCAGGGGGAGGGGGACAGGATAAGGGGTTTGTAGAGGGGATACCAGAAAAGAGGATAACATTTAAATGTAAATAAATAAAATAACTAATAATAGAAAAGGAATCCTGGTTTCACCTGAGGAGAGCTCTCTGAAAGGAACTGCTTAGCCTAATATACATCCTTAGCATGTTCTCTTGTCTCTGACAAACCTAGAATAGAATGATCAGCTTTATACACCCAAGTCATAAGCCCCTCCTACTTCTTGCCTTCTCTCCCATTATGGAGCCTATCTTCAATGAGCCAAATACATCCTTCTCCCTTAAGTTCCTTGCTATGTATTTAATCACAGAGATAAGAAAAATAACTGATCGGGAACATGGTATTCGTGGTAGAGTCTTTGTGAACCACGAGCATGTGATTTAAAGGCCTTTGAAATTGGTTGTGGGACTAGATACTCAATAGGTGAAGTACTTGCTGTACAACCATGAGAACCTGAGTTCAAGCCACAGAATCCACATAATGTGCTGTGCACACTTGTGATCCCAGCACTAATGAGGTCCATAGACAAACCCCTGGGGCTTGCTGGCCAGCTTACTCAGTGAGATCTAGAACAGTTAGGGCACTCTCTAAAATTCAAATTGTGGGGCTAGGGAGATAATTCAGTTTGTAAAATGCCTGCCCTTAAAAGCGTGATCATTTGAGTTCATATCGTCTACGTCTATGGAAAAGCTAGGAATGGTAGCTTATATTTGTAACCCTAGTCTTGAGACTTCAATGGAACCAGCCAGCTTAGCCAAATTGATGAACTTCATGTTTCGTGAGAGACCCTGTGTCAAAAAGTAAAGATGGCGAACTACTGAGAAAAATAACTGCTGTCAACCCTGAGCCTCCACAAAAACATGGACATATGTTTACACGCTACACATATAAACGACACTACACACAAACTATTTTAAAGGTGAATGATAGTGGTTGTCTTACAGCCTCTATACACAGATATGCACTTGCACACACAAACACACACACACAGACACACACACACACACACACACACACACACACACACACATACACGTGCATATATCCCACACACAAAAAAATTGGGTTGGATATGCAATATGGAAAGAGTTGGAATCATGGGCTAGAAAGAAACCTTAAAACTTTAAAGCTAATCTCAATGGGCCATTTTAATAGAGGTTTGAAAGACCTGAATCCAGAAGGAAGGCAGATAGCAGAGGCCTGGCTTAGGGAGCTTCAAAGGAAAACAAGGACTCTATTGGAGATAGGACTAGAAGCTGTTCTTGTTATTTCCTGCTCTTGTCCTGAAAGATTGAGGGAGGCCGGATCCAGAAATATTGGATTGATTAACAGGTGGAGGAAATGTCAATCCAAGTTAATTTTTAGGCTATAGCATGGTTATTACTCACTCCCATTACTGAGATCTATAGGATAAATTCAGAGAAGACGTGAAAATTGAGCAAACCAGAGTGAGAAAGAGAGTTTAAAATTATAGCAGGTGTGTGTGTGTGTGCACGCATGAGCAAAGCATCCATAATTGTTAAAGGGATTAGTGGAGTTAAAGAGAAACCACTTCTCACTCTAAGAATGGGGAAGGTGAAAGCAAGCTCATAGGAAACTTCCAGAAGCTCCAGGGTATAGTAACTTCCAACCCTTTTTTAAGTTTCTTTTTTTTTTAGATTTATTTATTTTTGTTTTATAGTAAGTGTACTTTGCATGTTATGCCTTTGGAGACCAGAAGAGGGTATAGGATTACCAGGTCCTGGAGTCTCAAGCAGTTGTGAACTGCCATGTGGATACTAGGTATTCAACCTAGATCTTCAGCAAGTAGTAAGTGCTCTTAACAACTGAACCATTTCTATAGTTCCTGCCTTGTTTTTATTTTGGCTTTTTGGCCCTGCCAATCACTTGCTGCAGCATGTGGAAGAGTAGGTTCTGTACCTTTCATGGGCAGCATAGTAGAGTTGGCATTGGTGGCTTGGGATTGGGTGAGCTGGCCCTAGAACATAAAAGAAGTAGAGACACCCTGACCCTTTGTTGACCAAGGCATTGGGTCAGCTAGCTAGGACAGTGTTGGAGACTGTGCCCTGTTGGTGTGAGTGCAAGAGAGCTGTCTAGCTGACCTAATTATGACTAATAATTAAAATTACATTTTTAAAGACTCCTTAGGGATATGTTCCTAGTTTTTTTCTAAGTGATGTTAACAATGCGTTAAGTAACATATATTTACAGATGTTAGATTAGCTAATGCATATACATTACTTTAAAATAGCACTGTGGTTAGTTTCAATTGATATAACCTTTCAAGTACTGTAACATTTCCTTCTACCTTGGTACTTGGCCTACATATTAACTATGCAAAGTAATTGTGACTATTTACTTAATTTTATGATTATGGCACTCAAATATATCTGTGGGCATTGTTTTCCTTCTTTGTCTATGCTTTCCCCAGTGTGATATATACTCGGTGCATATATGAAACTTGAATATCAAAATGTTTAACATATTGTTGAATAAACATGTGCATTAAGGAAAAGAACCTTAAACTAATGAGCACCATTAGTATAGATATATAGCGTACCTGACAATGAAAGGAGAATTGAGAAAGCTTTAAAAATCTAGGTTCTGGGGAAACTGTCACTTGGCATTTGCATAATAATTTCTCTTTGCTAAAGGCCACACAGATACTAAGTAATAAACTAATGACCCTTTTTAACCTACCTAAATTAATATTGCCTGCAAGTATAATGTAGGGAAAATTATACAGGAGCTGAAGAATATTAGGTAACCACTCTATAAAACAAGTTAAGGTGTTTGACCTGACACTATATGGAGTATGTTAACAGGAGCCCGTACAGAGGAGAATTTGCACTCTATTTTTTGTCTCCTTTTAAGCCCAAATATTTCCACTCAGAATTAACTGCTTATTGATTTAGAAAAGTGATATGGAATTACAAAATACACGTGCTGAGTTAGACTTCAGTTATATATCACCTGCTCCGGATAGGAAAGAATCCATCCATCAAAGAAGTCCTTGAAATGTGGGCTTTAGTAAATGGTTGCATAACTTTGGTTTTCTGGGTTAAATAGACTTAGTAGATTCTTATTAAATATAAAATCTATGAATATGAAGACAATGCTAGTTGGTCCCTTGGGTCGGAGGCGGAGATGCACTTATTAAATGTGCTAAAAGTGTCCCGAATCGTTCCAATATTTAAGTCCTTAATTTCATGATATTAACTTGAATTTTTGGAAGAGAACAGCAAGAATGGTATTCATGATCACACACACACACACACACACACACACACACACACACACACACGAAACCCAAGAACCAAACCAAACCAAACTCACATCACCCAAACATTTGCAATTCCAGAAGGTTATCCTGAAAGGTGGGCCCAGAAGGCCTCTGAGAGAAAGGTGCTGCTATGAATGCCCAAGATCTCATCCGTGATTTGCGGACTCGTTCTGGGCACGATGTCTCATGGTTACTTCCTTACTTTCCCTACGCTTAGAACAAACATAAAAGGGACCATACCAGGGATCTATCAAAAACTACACAAGATAAAGGCAGCAATTGCCCTTTTCATGGAGAACTGAGATGCACTGATGTGATTTGCAACTATTTATTTATTTATTTATTTATTATTCATTTATTTATTTTTACACCATGGGTTATCTTGATGTGTTTAACAGCTTTTAAAAAAATCATTTAAAAATGACTCTTCATTTAAAAACATGCCTCATTTTCTACTTATCTGTTTCTTTTTCATTTACTTTAAGAATTTTTCCTTGTTAGGTACCTTCCCCCCCCCCCCAGTGCCAAGCAGTGTAGTCAACAATGATTAAGATACAGGTCCTACCTTACTTAGAGAGCTGACAGATTAATGGTAGCAATAGACTGTGAAGATGTAAAACATTCAACAATTGTGTACCAAGTGACTGCTTTGAGTGCCAGGGACTTTGGGGGGACCTTTTCTCTCCCCCCCCAATGAATATAACTGAATTGTGATTTCACTGAGCTAATCCTTTAGTGGTTTGAAAGATAGCAAATGCAAAAGCAAAGAAATACTGTGACCGAGGTCTGGGTAAGCATTATGGAGATAAGAAGAAAAGAGAGTATGTCTAAGTTACTGGTTAAGCTTTTCTGGGAGATAATGTTTAAGCAGGGACTTGAAGAAAGTAGGGCATGGTAACAAGCCTGCAAAAGCCACAGGGGAAGGGCAGAAGGTGTAGTCCCTGCTATAGTACTTGCTCAGCAGTGACATGACCCCATGGCAACCTTGAGGCCATGAAGTCTTAGTGGAACATTGAAAGGAAGCATACATAGTTTGCTGCAAACTAGAAGCAAGAGGTAGCTTTGTTACTTACAAAAGGGACACAGAGGATGAAGCGGAGAGAAATACGATTGGAGTCTAAGGCAGCAGAACAGAAGCAGACCTGAAAGTCCACATACTGAGTCCAGAGCATGGTACTCTGCTTCATCATTACTGCTTCCTAGACATCTTGGAAGTTGTGTCATTCCATCAACCTGAGATGCAATCCCAATCTAATGGGACTAAAATTTGTACCTGAGGTGTAACTCTTTCTTGCTTTTCTCACTAGCTCACTAAAATCATAGGTTTTGCTATGAATTATAGTCTTCCTTCCTCTCTGCTCCTCCTTCAAGACGGACATTGACATTGTTTAAGGCTTTTGACTCTCCTGTATCTACTGAACTTTATGTGAGATAATAAGGTACAGTATCGCAGATATTGGCTCCATCGAAGTCATCAGATAGTAGAACTTTCTGTCATTTGGTTTATCTATTTATTTTATTATTGTTTCTTGTGTTTGGCTTAGTAGATATTTGCATTTATAGATATGTATTTATTTGTAACAGATATATGTATACCCCCCCCACGAATATGTATGTGTCTCTGTATAGGTATTTATGTCTATATGTATGTTTATGCCTATGATTCTGTGTGATGTAATGTAATAACAGAGCCACTATTTGTTATCTCTTTGTACAACATTCCCCTGGTATATAATTAAGGCCCTCAGTAAACATCTGATGGGATACTACTCAGATTATAAAGATGAAGGTATAATAGGTTCAATTTACTAAAGACCTAGTAGGAACCAAAATTCAGCCCCAGGTCAGCAGGATACAGCAGTGTCAAACACATGCAGAATGTGCTTGATAGGAAGAGAATTTACTGTTAAGAAAATGACACCAGGCTCAGAAAGCTTTACTCCCCAAATCGAATTTCTGTTAACGTGTTGAGCATTTCTCCAGAGATTCCCTGTAAAGAGAGTTATTTTCTATCCATGAACACATGGATATTTACATCAGTGTGACTTCATTTCTTTGGAGGAACGATTCAATACCGAGCTGATCTGTAGTTTATTCTCTTTGTTAGTCTGTTGCTTCCTGATAAATAAATGATTGTGAAAAGCTGTTAAACTGCATTCAATGAAATGCTCACCCTCAAGCTTTTACAAGCTTTTGTAAAACTAGTAATGTGGGTGAAAAAGTACTGGCTGAGCGTATAGTATCGTGAACAGATGAGCTCACCCCTGGTATGCAAAGCTGCCGAATTAGCTGGTTAAACAGGCTGCTGAGATAATTGCATTGTCTGTTCTGTGACACATTACACCGGTGCACTTGGGATTAACCTGTTCTCTTGTGTCTATTCTGATCAGTTTTTTTAGACAGCCTTTTATCTGATGAAGGCTCAGAGACATCAAAAGAGAAAGGGGCGTGGGTGAAAAGAAAGCCCACATTAAGCTGAAGAGTTAAAATTTCTATTTAAATTTCTGCACCTATATTCCTGATTTCCATAACTTTGCTTGCTCTCTAGAGACCTCTGCTGGAAATTATGGATATAAATAAAATCACACTTTAAGAATTCATTGTTTGTGTTTTACTGTAGCTATTATATCATAAGCCCCATAACTAATTTTAAGAATGAAATCTCAAATTCTTGTCATAAGCATAACACATTAACTACAGAACTGTATTCAGACCGAAGTGATGGGTTCTGAAAGTTTCTGAAGCCATTTGCAGGCTAAAATGGAGCTGGTAGTCTATTAGTATGCACCCATATTGTAAGAGCCTACTCTATGCTTAGCAACGGTAAATTTTGGCTTGTTATTTTTATATTTTTGTTAATGTTGTCAAAGTTTAAGTAGAATTATTTATTTTGAGATTAAATGTGGTAGAGATAAACACCAATGAAGATAATAGTAATAAGCACACATAAACAACTTTAAAACCTGTCCCTAAAGATTTTTATAGGCCCTTTTTATGGACATCATTATACTTATGTAGAAAATTATTTAGACCTTCTGATTATGTGGGAATGTAGTAAACATAGGATTTCATCACATTGATAATTTAGATAAAGAACAATTAAGAGAATAAATAGAAATCCTACCCATTAACAACCCCTGGCAACTCAAATTAAATTTTACCAACTATTGAGCTTCTGGCTATATGGAGATGCAATTTAAAGCAGGTATAATAGATTTTAACAACTAAGCAGTGTTTGTTACACTGTACCAACTAAGATATTAGTTAAATGGAGCAAGAAATGTCCCTTCCTGTTAATGAACATCAAATTTAACTCCTGAAGTTCTACTTCCTCCATTTCCCCACCCCCACCCCCACCCCCAGAAGCAGCTGTACTTGACTTGATAGATCAGCATTCAGTTGGGTTTCCTGGAAAAAAAATATTTTTGGAATAAAGCTTAACTTGGCCAAATCTGTCTCCTTTCCATGCTTTCAGTTTGTTTTGAAGGATTTGAAAATATTGGCATCTTTCTTTCCTTGGAGAGTGCATATTGTACTGTCATATATGAGAGGCTCTGCCAACCTCAGTTGGAGATGTCTGTATCAGTGTTTCAGAACATGCTAACACGGGATCACTTCTAGTAGTCATCTGTCTTGTGAATAATTGTTTTAAATATTTTCAGCAAGAAAAATAAAAATCTTTCCCCACTGTTTTTATGTGAGACAGTTCTGTTGGCTCTAGATATATCTAAAGTTGGTTCATTATTTAAATGCAGACACAAGTAAGGAAACAAATAAGAATTATGTTTTTCTTTATCATTTAGGCTAATATACTGAAAATTTCATAGATATTTATCTTCATGAATTGAGGCCAAAGTTTTTATTTTACTACATGATCATAATTTGACCACATTTTGTGATGAAACAGAAAGGACTGGCTGCATCAACTTTATATGATGAAATTATTTTCTAATCAATGCTGGAGAAGACAGTTGTTATTTGATAATTTACAAATTATTTCTTGGCTGTACAGTTATGACTTATACTGTGAAAAATTCTCAAATTGGATCTAGTATATAGTAGATATTGAGTCTAAAGGTGATCAAAATTGTATTTTTATATCTTGCAATCTTTTTTAATGATTGTGTTTATGCAGAATTTTTGGCTTACTTAGAGCACAAATGCCCATTTTCTATTAATCCAGAAGCAGTGTGTACAAAAACGTAATGGTTATGTGAAGCAATTGCCATTAGAAGGCTCAAAACTCTACACATGTAACTTCACTGGCTTCTCCTAATAGTCCAGAGAGTTGGTTATCATTAATGCATTTTACAGATGAGATTGTTGAACTGAGAGAAATATAATACCTTGTTATTCACAGTGCTCCGAACTTGCAGATTCCAACTTCACACCCAGGTTATTGTTTCTTTCCTAAAGCTCAGAAAAAGGGATTGCAGTAAATTTCACTCTCCCTTGAGATTACCAGGAGTTTGGTTCTAGGACTCTCCTTGATGCCCAAGTTCACAGATGCCCAAGCCCTGTACATTTAATGATGAATTTGCCTATCATGTAGTTATACCCGTCATTTGCTTTCAGTTATCTCTTGATATCATGTAGGTTATATGTAATTCACTGTGATACTCTGTAGTTTACAGACTAATGACTGGGGAAAACTGTGCACATTTAGTCTGGAGATAATTTTCTTTTTCATGGAAACTTTCAATCCAAGCTTGATCGAATCTTTAGATGTGGAACATGATTCAACTAGGCTTCTTATAGAAGCCTCTTTTGGTGATCGGATAGATGTGTATGTACTTCACAGAAAAGGAAGTAGTAGAACCATCACTGGACCACTGATATCTAGTTCCTAAATCCCATGGACTTTCCTTCTGCTCCTGTGCTGCTGCTGGCTTTGCATAGTCAAATGACTGAGGCCAGACTTCTGCACCATGTGATGCACACAGGGAAATTTGAGAAAATACAGCACTGCATCGATTTGAAATAAAGTTAAGCTTGAATTCCAGGACACATGTAAGCAGCTGTGTAATGAGGTAAGACCTATGATATGCTAACTCTGAAATCCCATGTGCTCCTCTGATAAACGGAAATGTTAACACTCATCCTGGTGAGTAGCTGAGATTAAATACAACATTGAAGCATCTGGCCTAGGAGAAAAGGTAAAGAAAATGAAGTGAGGTAGAGCTGAGGAGATGTCTCAGTGGGTAGAGGTGATTGCTGCCAAGTCTGATGACCTGGGTTGTACTCTTGGGACCTGATGGTGGAAAGAGAGAGTAGACTTCCACAAATTTTTCTCTGACATCCACAGGTGGACTTTGTACAAGTCCCTGGTTCTAATAAATGAATAAACTATAATGGGAAAAAAGGTACAAGGTATATTCTCATCTAATCCCCAAGTCATAGTAAATTTTTGGAAATTTGATGTGTGTGCACGACACAAAAGGGCCTGGAATGATGAAGGAATCCTGGAAGACCACATGCGATAAAAATGTAACCCTGAATTTTAAGAACAGTTTTCGTCAGCATGGACTGAGGTTTCAAAAGGAATATTCAGGAAGAAAATGCGACTTGAGATGGTCCTTGGAAGAGAAGAAAGAGGATTTGTATGGTTTGAGAAAGGACGTTATTTTATTCAAGAAAGACAGCACTAGCTGAATTGCCTGGGCATAATGAAAGTCCAATCCTGTTACAAAAATACCATTCCAGTGAAGAGCTTTAATGAGGTTTCTGCACCCTAGCAGATGACCCATTTATTTAAATACCACACAGCATTCAATACTACAGAATTCCTTGATGACACAATTTAGTCAATCTCTGGCAGTTGGCTGTAATTTAATCAGCATAGAAGTTGAGAACACTTCACTTGTAGTCAGCATATTGCTTCTTGGTTTAGCATTCTGTGATACCAGCCCGAGTCTGGTTTCTGGCTGCTTGGCCTTTTCCTGTTTTTCTAGAAGGCTATTTCAGTGACTTCATGGCCTGTGTTCTCAGACCTCTTCTGCACACAGATCATAAAGGGGCTCGCCCAGTTTGCTCTGTCAGCCTCTACTTTAATCTCAGAGGCAGCCTTACACTCTATTGGTGGTTAGTGTGATTACATTTGTTCACCAAGTCCTTGGTGAGTCATGAGTAGTAAAAATGGAGCAAATACCGAACATATGTCATTTGTGCTACAGTCTGGGAGCCTTCATAGTCTTGATAAGAGTACAGTTAGCTGTGCGCTGTGGACAGTACGTAGCAGAAAAGGGGGCCAGGGAGGTAGGACTCAGAATAGCAGGTATCCATTTAGATTCCATCTGGTTGCTCTAACACAACTTTCGGAAAGGATATTTTCCCCTGTGGTTGTTGCATTGTCATACATCAAGTTTGCATGTGTATGTGGCTCTGCTTCTGGATTATCTGTTCTGTTCCATTGGTCAGCTTTCCTGTCCTTGTGCGGATATGACATTGCCCTACATACATTAGCTTTATAATAAAGATGCCTATTCTCTACAGTCTTAGTTTTTGTATTTCTTTGAGATAACCCTGGATATTCTTGATACTTTGTGTTTCCAAATTTTTAAATTCATCAATTACAACCTAGCACACAAATTTTACTCGTTTAAAACTTTATGATACATTGAATATGATATGATATGGCTCTGTTGGGATGCGCTGACAGTTTTAATAATATCGAATCTTCTATGGTATAACCATGATAAGGCCTTGAATTTATAAATTTTAAATTGATATTCTTTAAATTTTTTCTTTTGATTTTCTAGTCAAACATCTAGAGACGTTAAATTGAATGTCTAATGTTGAATTCAATTACTTCTAGGTAGCTGAGGCTTTTATGTATTTTTGTCAATGATGTTGTTTTACTGTGGTCCAGCTGGATGGGAAAACTTCTGATCATCTGAAGGTACCATTTGGAGGATCATAAAAGATGCATCATGTTTACACGCAACCATAAAAATCTGTATGTGATCCTGTACACTTGTAGCAAGATGACAACAGACAACTCTGTGTTTAAGTAGACACTAAGAACAGGGATTTCCAACTGTATTAACTCAAAGAGCCGAAAACCACAGAAAATTCTTTGTTTGGGAAAGAAACTTTGAAATTACAATGAGATGCATAAAAACATCAAAGTGCACTTAAACAAACAAACAAAGAATCAGATAATGCTGTCAAGAACTGTAAAGAACACAAGTAACTCATATTCATAATTTGCTGTGATATCATTTGTAGAACTTATAAAACTTAGCAATATCTTCTAAAGTGGAGTGTAAAAACCATGGTTTAGCAATTATCCTGCTACATAAATATCAGTCATTTATACCTTTAGATAACTACTCAACGTAAGTTGGCAACACAATGCTTTAGCCACATCTTTAGTGGAATATTATACGTGATAGTACCACACTGAAAAACTCCCAGTATCCACCATCAGTAAAATGACTGGGAACATGTTATAATTTAGAATAGAGTCTACTCTGTACACACACTACTTCCTTGTTTTAGTATGTTAGAAATTTCCTGGCAATGAAATTATCTGTTTATGGGTAGTTTTCCATAACAGATATATTTTGGAGTTGCAATGTAAATTCTAAGTTGCCCTACAGAATTCATTTTTATGATCCCATTTATCCAGGTAACCTGGCCAATGACATTAAGATTCAGGGCAGTACATTTCTCTGTTAAGCCAAAAGAGGTTAATAGCTGGGGGAGGCAGGAAAAGTCCTACCAGGATGCCTTCACTATTCCATCTCTTAACTTGGGTAAGGAATACATGTGTGTGTTCACTTTACGATGATTTCTCAGCTGTCTACTTTTGATTTGCGTACTTTTCTCTCTGTGTTATAGTTCAAGAAAACCTCTCAAAACTACCATAAAAATGGAACATCTCTGGATGAATACACATTTCTTGATGAGTGAGACTGTACATTTGAAGAGAAATAATTTATGTTTCTATTTTGAAAGATATTAATTGTTTTTAATCTGTTAGCATTTATTGCTTGTTTAATTTCTAAACATTAAAAGAGTTTAAATCTAAACAAAACGTCTGGGAAGTCATTTGTATGTAATAGAATTGCTTTACCTCTGAACTCGTTTTCATCCTGTAGGCTTATTGCACAAACAAATACAAGTACATTTTAAACGCCTTCCGTAATGCCATGGTTGGAATATAATAAATAGGAGGTGGGGAATAAATCATGTAACTTTAGGACTATAGCTTCTTTTCATAAATACACGTTATAATATTTTATAATTTATTTGTATCTAGCTTTATCTCTTTACAGTTCTAATATTATAAGGTTTGTGAATATTAGGGATCTTGATTTTAAAATGGAAACCACAAAATTGCACTGTGAGATCAAAATTGGATCTAACTGTCTATATTAAGTTGTATGAACAACACAACTGATACTTGGGCATGGTGGCTCTCGCCTTTAATCCCAGCGCTTGGGAGGCAGAGGCAGGTGGATTTCTAAGTTCGAGTCCAGCCAGGTCTACACAATGAGTTCCAGGACAGCCAGGACTACACAGAGAAACCCCGTCTCGAAAAACCAAAAAAAAAAAAACCAAAAAACCAAAACCCCTCCCCCCCGATAAGAAAGAAAATTCTAACAAATTTAAAATCCTTACAAAATCATTGCAGTAGATCATCTTGAAACACTTTTTTTTTATTCAAATAAATGTTTTATTTAGAAGGAGACTTGCAAATAGCAAATAGCAGTCTGTTTGGTTAATGCTTTCTCCTGCACAGTTCACATCCAAGACTAGTTAGGGTCATTTGTTGGGTCGTGTTTTTCATTTTTTTATTGGTTATTTTACTTATTTATATTTCACATGTTATCCCCCTTCCCAGTTTCCCTTCTACAAACCCCCTTTGCCCCTCCCCTTGCCTCTCTGAGGGTTCTCCCCCACATGCCCACCTACTCCTGCCTCAGTGCCCTAGAATTCCCCTACCCTGGGTCATCAAGCCTCCACATGACCAAGGGGCTCCTCTCCCAGTGATGCCCGATAAGGCAACCTCTGCTACATATCCAGATGAAGCTATGGGTCCCTCCATGTGTACTCACTTTTATGGAATATATTTATGGCCACATTTCAAAGTGGATAGAAGTTTAAGAGAGCTTGCTACTCTTTCAGAGGATATGAGTTCAGTTTCTAACATGTATATTTGGTGGCTCACAAATGCCTGCAACTCTAGCCCCTGGTAACCCAACTCCCTCTTCTTGACTCTGTGGGATGGACACACACACACACACACACACACACACTATAGCTAAGTACAAAAAGTAAAATAAATCATTAAATAATTCAACTCCTATTTGACACTAGTAATGCGTTATATTTATTTTAGAATTACAGCTGTAACAATATTGAAGGAAAATAAAATCACTCTGCTGCTGTCATACTGAAACTGGGATTTCGAAAATTATTATTTTTCATATGTAGAGTCAAAGAAGTAAAAGAAAATAAGTGTTCACAAAAACCTCAGGTACTTTTCCAATTTATGGACTATTTCTTGAAGAGTAAATACTACTTTGGACCCCATCAATATGCAGTAATGTTTTAGGAAAGAATGAAATATTTGAAAATGAAAAATGATAGTTGACTCATGGTTTTAAGTATTTTGATGCCATGATTATAATATGATATTTCAATGTATGGAATTTAACTTAAATCTTAGAGAAGGGGTAGATAAAAGGAATGAATACACACCACCTCAAATTGTGTAAGTAGTTTATGTAATTTAGTGTCTAATCCTAAGGAAAACTTTATAGATAAAAGATTTCTTTTTCATGTTACAGGAAATTCAATGAGATTCTGTAGACTCATACAATGTCATTTGGTTTGTGGAGGTGGGGTTTCAAAGTGGTTACCTGCTTCTCAACCCACATCCAGTGTTTTGTTAAAACTATTTGGTTTTATTTTGAATCTGTTTATTATCAAATGGTATTCTTATTAATATTTATATGTATCGTTTGCTCATTTATACTAATAAGAACTGTTTAGTATTTTTCTATTATATTTTGCTTCCTTTTGTTTTTTGCTAATGTAGTTATAATGATTTTAAGTGCTACACTGATGTGTTGAACTTCTACAATTTTTTTCTTTAGTTATAGTATCCTTCCTTGTACAAAGCTATCAAATTCACATGCATGGGGCAACACCTTAAAATTGTTCATGTTAGAGACAGATAACAGTCAGTGAAAAAAGACTACAGTTTAACACTATTTGTTGAATCACTTTGATGGTCGAAAATCAGCAAGAAGATTTCAGTGGTATAATCAGTAGTGTGACCCATATGGAAGACACTGGAATCACACCAGATGTCTAGAATTTCTAGATGTGTAGTTTTGCTACTATGTGAATTAAGATCTGTCAGTTTTCCCCAGAGTTTGTTTTGCTCATCAGTATTGGGACTCCAGCATGCTAATTCCTGCCCTCCTTTTAGTTTTGAAATAGAGTATAATTAAATTACCTAGGTTTACCTTGAATGAACTCCATAGGCACTGGAGGCCTTTGACCTCAGACTTCTGAAGAGCTGGGAAGACCTGTGCCACCATCTCTCAGAGGGTTAGAATTGTGTTCTTTGAACCAGGAGCTATAAATATCAGGGGTACTTTGAAAGAGTTCCCTTGGGGAAAAGTAGGAGTTTTATTATATTTTCTTGTCACTCACTTGCTGCCTCGTGTGATACTCCCTGTTGGGTTATATATTAGTTACTTTCCTGTTGCTGTGATGAAACACCATGACCAAGGCAACTTATAGAAGGAAGACATTATTTTGCTTTACCAGTACAGAGGGGAAAGAGTTCATCATGGCGGGGAAGCATTGAAGCAAGCAGAAAGAATGGCAGCTGGAGCAGGAAGCTGAGAGCTCACCTTTTCCAATACAAACATAAAGCAGAAAGAGTGAACTACAAGTGGGGTGTGAATTTTAAGTTAAACCCCACTCTCAGTGATGTACTTCCTGCAACAAGGTTGCACCATGTGAGCCTCCCAAAACAGAATCACAAACTGGGGGCCAAATGATAAATGCCGGACACTATAGGAGACATTTATCATTCATACCACCAATGCTTATGATGGTCAAAAAGGTCTTTGCCAGATGTAAGTACTTCTAGTGTTCAGAATCATGAGCTAAGTAAACTTCTACTCTGTATAAAACCCACAACCTGTGACATTTCATCGATGGCAGCCATGTTTTTGAAAAGGAGAAGTTTATCCGTTAAGTGGGGTACTATGAATAATTAGGAAACAAAATTCTCTGTTTGATTATGTGATTTCTAAAGAGCCATGGAAAGGTTGTCTCTGTATGTGCGCAAGTGTGGGTGATTTGGAGGTACATCCGCTTGCTGTGCCAGAGTGAGACAATCTGTTTCCTGTAATATCATGTTTCATCTTATTCCTTAATGATCGTGTCTCTTACTGAATCAGAAACTAACCCATAATTATTATGTCCTAGCATCCTCCTGTTTCCACCCCATCCACCTACCATAACACCTAGTGCTGGGGTTGTAAACACACAGGTGATCGTGTCCAGTTTCTTATATGGACTCTAGAGAGGATTTAAACTCAGTTCAGCCTGTTTGCACAGCAAGCAAGCACTCCCACCCTCCAAGGCACCTCCCCAGACAAATTGTATCCATTTAAATTAATTTCCCCAAATTTGGGGAAGATGATAGTTTATCTTAATATATTTTACATATTTAAAAATCAGTTGAAGGTTTAATTATACTGCACATTCTGTACTTGCTGGTGTTGTTAGGTTTTTGCTTATTTGTCTTTTTAAGTTATTTTTACAAACAGGATGCAGGATTATGGGAGTATTATCAGTTGTCTGTACCTACGGTTTGCATCTTTCCTTTCTAGGGATCGTTGCCTCACCTTTCAGAGTTCTGCTGAAGAGAAATTTCTAGAGAGCTTTCTTTGATTTCCAGGGCTAAGCTTCCCTTTTGAGAAGTCCCTGGTCACTTTAATTACCAAGGTAATTTGTCTTTCTTATAATTAAATCACAATTCACATGGCCTTCCTACATAGCTTCTAAGCGTTCTGAGGTTTGTTGGGACTTTGTTTTGCTTTCCTTGGAAACCACTCAAATCCATGTTAACTGATGTACATGTTGAGTTTGGTCTTTAATCAAAGTGATGCTATCCATATGTAAATGTACATACATACATACATACATGGCTACATATATGCACACACACACACAAAGATTAACATGATGTGATAAGTAGAGCTCCTTTGTCTCAGCTATGTAGGTATATGCAGCTATCGTTTGCCTTTGGGGGGGGGAGAAGAAGAAAGCCCTTTACCTTTCTTATCTTTCTCTTAAAATGCTGTGCTTTTCAGATTCAACATCAAAGCAGCCGTCCAGCTACAGTTTATACTAGAAAGTTTCAGTTGCCTTTGCCGTGCTTGTTAAACCTGAAAGATAGACTTAATTGCCCGAATTGCATGTAAACAGCCATACGTTAACGGGTTAGGTTACTATAGTTTGACTGGGCTCAGGTCCAACATACACAATCTTAGCATGTACACTTCCACAGTATGAAAATACTTTTCTGTTTAAGCGAGTAATTAGGAGATTGGACAAGGATGCAGACAAATTATGAGAATTCAGTAGAGTCTAATCTCGTAACCTTATGTATATAAAGTCTGATTTATGATGGAGGCTTGAAAGAGACACACAGTGAGAATTGGCACACTGCCAGCTGGAAGTAGAGTGTCTGTGAGTTGGACAGAATTATAGAGTGAACGTATTAGAAGGTGCTAATGTCCAAACTGGGAAAACCCTCAAGTTTTATCTTTTTCTTCTTGTCTCTGGCATTCTCATTCATCCTCACACATTTGAGATGTGATTTACAAACCTTACACCCTATAGTCCAACTGCTAGCTATTTTCGGGTGACTGTTGACTGTCTCAAAAATCAGTGCTATCGAATCTCCAAAAAACTTCCCCCTTATACCCCACTAATCTTTAGATCACTTTAATTAAGATCACTTTAATTTCCTGAGTTTGAGTTGCTTCTAATGCCAGTACAGTGCACATAGTAGGTATTCATAAAACTTGACAGTTACAGCTGACATTCCTTCGATGTCACCTGTGAACAATCAGTCCCTGAGTTGTGCAGCCACTTCCTTTAGTGTGTGTTTAATTCTTCCAAGATTCTGCAGCATTTGGCCAAGCTTTCTTCT
The DNA here is from genome assembly GCA_019843965.1 of Rhynchomys soricoides. NCBI lineage: Eukaryota > Metazoa > Chordata > Mammalia > Rodentia > Muridae > Rhynchomys > Rhynchomys soricoides. Next base: position 16,133,116 of record JADRCH010000006.1, on the reverse strand, counting down.
TAACTTGGATCACTTTTGCATGGTAGGGTCTTTAGTTAGCTTCACTATTCTTGTTCATACCCTTCTCCAAACTGTGTGGCACGTGGACTTGCTCTTTGTATGTTCTCTTCTCCTTTAGAGGCTGAACATGGACTTCTTCTACAGAGAGAGTCAGAAAGTATTTGTAGGCCCAGAGGCAAGAAACTGTTAAACCCCATAGAATATACAGTGGAGGTAAACTAATCTAGACAAAAGTAACCCTCAGGAAGAAAGTGTGTGCTTCATTGTGCACACATATACACACTGCCAGAGGTGCAGATACCCCGAAAAGCAATAAAATCTTCAGAGATAAAAGCACTGAAAAATCCCAACAGTTGTCCTTTTGATATTTTTTTTTTTCAAATTTGGAGAGAGAAAAGGAGCTAATTGTACACTTTGAATGTGGTGAAATCATATGCTAACGGTCTACAGCAATGCTGACCCAGGGAACTTTCTTCAGTAATGACATTGGCCATATGGTAAGCTTTAGTTACCTGTGGCTAGGGAGCACTTGAAATATAGCTAGTGTAATTAAGAAGCTAAATTTTAACTTTAATTAATTGAACGATGAAAGATGACTATATTAGACATCACAGACCTACAATGTGAAGTTTTCTAAAGCCCACTGGTTCTTTAAACTTTTCTTAGGTCTTTGCTTTCAAGTATCAACATCTTGCAATTTTTTTTGGGTATAGAAATAATCAGCAGCAATCTTGATTTCAGTATTAAATCTACCCAAGCTCTCATATATTTGCATATCAATATTATATTGTCCTGTTTCTCTTTTTCCTTAATTCTAAAGGACTTGATTGAATATCTGCTAGATGTTCTTGATGATAGAAAAATGTAAACTTAATACTCCTGCTCTGACAGGGTTTATTCTCTAATAAGGAAACAAGCAAATGATAAACCTATAATGTCAAATAGTAGATGAAAGAAAGATGGCAAGGGACAGCTTATGACAAAAGATAGCATTTCCACAAAGAACTCAAAGACGAGCAAAGATCAGAAGGGAAAGAGTGAGTGTAGACAGAGAGAGGAAGGGATTTATAAGTAGAAGGATCATGTACTAAGTGCCTGAGAAATGGGTAAAACTAATAAGCAACCGTAATAAACACCAAGGAACTGAGGATGACCCTAAGGTTTCGATACTGAGCCACTAGTGAATAAAGATGTCATTACTAGGATGGTAAAAGTTGTGTGTGTGTGTGTGTGTGTGTGTGTGTGTAGAGTAAAGAATCAAGATCTGAATTTTCAATAGTTAAATTTCAGATGAGTATATTGGACATTCTAATAGAGACACTGAGTAGAGATACAAGTTGCAGGTTGGATAAAAGAATTTGTCAGCACTATTGTGATAACTAATTTTCATTGTCAGCTTGACTGGATTTAGAATTATCACAAAAATATACCTTTGGTGTGTCTTTGATCGTTATTTCCACAAAGATTTAACGAAGGAGCAAGAGCCACCCTGCATATTGGTGGCACTATCCTGTGACAAGACTTTGGTGGGGAGGCACAATGCACCTATCTACTCACCTCAGATGGGAAGCCCATGACAGACCAAAGTATGGTTGCCATCAAAGTCCAACCTGGTGAAATTTGGGGGGTTACTCACAGGAGAATGGGTGAGGAATTAACTACAGGAGTAGAAATGACTTGAAGATAGCTGCATCACCAAAGCCCAGCTAGGATGAATGACAGCTCACAAAATCTGAGAAGCCTGGAGCACAGTGCACAGCCTGAAGGCAGCTCAACAGGTTAGAGAATGTTCTTTCTAGGTGCCTCAGTTGGTCTAAACATCTTCCAGGTAGTTGATCTGATCTCACTGTCTTCCTTGTAGATTTGCTTCTCTGAGTCAGGTTCCCAACCATCTTTATTGTTTACTCTAGGGAGAGAGGAGCCTAGTGAATCTGGTCAGCTTCAGGGACTTCCTGAATCTATCTTCCTGAAGCTATTTCGAGGTGTTTACCTTCTGCTCTCAAGTTCTGAATTAAAACGAACTGTTCTTCCCTTAAGCTGTTTCTTGTTAGCTCAGCGACTCAATTAGTCACAGCAATGAAAAAAGTAATCTAATCCTTAAGCTCATATTTACATCTGTGAACCCTGGATGCAACTTCTTGAAGGACAGGTGTAGATATAGAAGAAGACAACGCTACTGTCCAATGCAAATGCTGAATGTTGAGGAGTCAATAAAGTCTGGTCATTGGAGACAGAGAAGGTGCTGGCAATTGAGAGAAGGGTAGTGGAACATTCAGGGTGTTTAAGAGCAGGGAGTGATGACCCATTCGGACAGTACTGAGAAATTAATTTATGCGATTACTGAGAATTGATAATTACATATGGTGACCTAAAGATATTTGTTGCCATCACAAGTAACCCAGAAAAGGCAACGACAACACCCCTCACACACACCCTGGAAAAGTCTTAGTTTTAGGTACTTAAGCAGCGTGGTGACTAAGGGATTGCAGAAAATGTCTGTACTTTCTCCCTGGGGTTGCCATGCAAACTGGCTGTTCTAAGTTTTCCTTGGACGTCATAAGGGAATCCTTTTCCCAAGACTGCTCTCATTTGTCTATTCCTTTTCGATAATACCTCGATGTTCCTAACTCTCTGCTGTCTCTGCTGACTTCTGCTGGCTCCTCTGCCTTTCTCAGTTTCTTCTGTTTTCACATCCTGGGAACTTTGTGTGGCCTTTGGGGGATGAAGAAATAATTGCAATAGAAAAATGTTCTCTAATTATTAAAATGGATACTTCACATCACAAACTTGTATAATTTAAAACATCTCTTCATTATTTTCAACAAAGTAAATTTATTTTAATTTTTAGGTTAGTTTTAAGATTTTTATAAGTGGCACTTCAGGTGCTTTGCTTGTAGCCTTGACAAAACAAAGCCACGAGACAAGAATTAGTTTAGGGAGAGGGAATTCTTTGTATTTTGGGCCAGAACTAGGGAGAAAAGAAGTTCTTAATTTTTCTTGGCTTTTTGGTAGGTACCAGGATCAACATTTGTAAAAATGGTGAAACGAAAACCAGGAAGTATGTCAATTTTGCTGTAAGACAAGTGATCAGAGCTGTGAAGTAAAGTTTTCTAGGTGACAGTTCCCTCTCTGCTTGTCCTCAGCATAAGATTTCCTGGAGAAATGTTGATTCCTTAGGATCTGTGTTTTAAGGGTCTCTGTATCTTTGTCCTGTTCCATAATTATTTAATTTTGTTCCAAAATTCCATTCTTGTTACAATTTCAGCATTTAGGTCTCAATCCCAGTACTTCCAACTGCCTTTCCTCCCCCATTGACATGTTTTTCCACTGTAGCATTTATCAGCTTTAACCACAATTGCCTATTGATTTTGTTTGCTGTTTATTCATTATCTCTTCTACTAAACCTAAACCCCAGATGAGCAGTGGTTTACCCTGGTTTCACTTACTGACGGCATCCTGAGTAAGTAGCATTCTGCCTGGACTGTAATGGGTGACTGGGAAACTATTGATAACTAGATGAGTACTGTAGTCCTCATGGATATGGATTAGATACAGGAAACAGTGTGTTACAGGAACCAGGTGTGTATGAGAGTTGATGTGTGCACGACCTTACTCCAGGTCATGTATGGCATTAACTGGAACACAGAAAATTGTTCTTCCCTTAATCAACTCTAAGTCTTCAAGTCCCAACCATTGAGGTAGAAGGCATAACATGACCTTCTTTATAACATCTCTAGAAAGAGTTTTCAAGGACTCCCAGAATACAAGGTATGGGCAAGGCCAGTGCCATAAAGAACCACATTCTAGAACACTAGTATGGATAAAACCAAGGGTCAAATAAACCTGAGATGGACTCACCACACAAACCTAAGTCCAGAAACGAAGCTTCCTCTGCTTCAGGTATGTGCCCAAATCAGCTTGCTAGTAAGTGTTTTTCACTAAGGAGTGGAGATACTAGGAAGAAAGTCACAATGACTAGAGCATAGTTTATAGATTATTGATCACCCTAGAAACACAGAGCTGGGCTGACACTGAGAGTTTTGTTCTGTCTGCATATGAGGAGAAGGTTCTCCTGTTGGTGGAGAAAGAATGATGTACTTATTTGCAAAATAATAATAACAATAACAATCATAACAATAACAATAATAATAATAATAATAATCTCTTAGATTTGACACTGTTGCTTCTCCTTTATCTCTTTTGCCCTTGAACAGAAGTCTTAGCTCAGGCTGCTAGTATCTCAGGTGCAGCCCTGACCTTTCTGCTTGGCTGCACTTTCCCCTCTACATGCTCTCTTAACTTGTTTTCCTGACACTGCTTCCTGGAAGTCTAGACATGCAGACATGCTGTGAAACAAAAGTGCTAATTGTATGTGAGGCAGTTACAGTTGCTAAGGAAAATCCAAGATTCAGGACAAGAGTCATGACTGCTTTCTGAGTGCAAAATATGCCAACTAAATATTTCTCTATTCTTTCATGTTATATTTTTATGCATAACATTTTAAAACCTGCATATTTGCAAATACAATAAAAACGAAGCAAATACTGGGAACACTTCCTTCTGAATGATTCTCTAAAAACCAGTTTATTTTCCCATAATCACAATATAAACATTAACATTGTGTTATGGGGAGGCCACCAGAGATGGCCAGGAAGACACAATTTATAGCAAATTGAAAGTCTTTATTCCAACTGGCTGGGACTACACTTCAGTATCTGGGATCAAAGTATATAACTGAACATTTAGAACAAGGGATTTCTGCAGCAAAATCTACATCACATCCTGGGCCCTGAATCTGAAGTGGATGTACATGCAGTTTAACAGAATCGAAGACAGGTTAGCTAGGACATCTTGACCTTAGGTTCCTAGAATAGAGTTTGGTAATTTTCCGTGGAATTTCTATCAAAGAGAGCAAATTCTGGTTAAACCTGTAATATCCTCAGCAAGAACACAAGATGGAAGATCCTTTGGCTCTGTCACAATTGGAAACCAATATAGGACCATCTTGTGATCTTCAGACCCCATTCAGAAGACATCAGTGCCCTCCTGTGAAAAGCAGCTTGTATTTAACTGTAAGGTCCCTTCAGTTTACATTTGTTCCTAGCTCTTTCTTAAACTTGTATGATTGTAACAATTTTGAAGATTACAGTTTTTCATTTGTTTGTTTGTTTTTTTTAAGAATGTCCAACACTATTTTTTTCTCATTTTGCATATTCTTAGTGGTTGTCTTAAACACTCCAGTTCTGGGCACCAGAAGGCTGGAGATAGACCTTTTTCACAGCCTGCTGAAATTCATCAGATCAGCCAACCTAGACCTACTTCATCTGCCTCACCTTGTATCTCCCATGGAAACAGCACAAGAACCATGATTTTCCTCTTTCCTTTTGCCACTGATTAAGCTTATTGCTGATCTGTGTGATTTATATGTTGTGGTGTATCCATCCTCTCAACAACTGTAATTGCAGAAGATTTTTATTTTATTTATTTCACAACTTCATATATATATGTATGTGTGTGTATGCATACATAAGGTACTTTGATGATATTCTGCCATTATCGTTGCTTCTTACCCTCCTATTCTGTGGGAAGCCGCCCGATTCGCACCCACATTCGCCATTATAAGATGGCGCCTACATTCGGCCGAGGACAAGTTGTAAACAGGCTAGTGCGCATGCACCTGGTAATTTTCCACCTCAGAGTCTCAGCCTCTCTCGTGGCATCATCTGGCCTGATGTGCGGGGAGCCAATGGGGAAGCTCCATGTCCCAGGCAAGCGCTGTGGCCTATATAAGGGACAGGTGTTCTATTGTTCGGGGTCTCCACTCGTGGCAAGCTTATGCTCTCCCTCTCAAGATGCATTAAAGCTTTACTGGAGAAGGATCCTTTGTGTGCCGCGTCGTTCTTGCTGGCGAGACGGTAGCGCGGGACACTATTCCTACCCCATCTCTTCTTCTTGCCAATGAGTTCCCTTCCAGCTTCCATGACTTTTTGTATGCGTGTGATCCACAGTGTCTAATCAGGAATGTTTGCATGTGCATGGGTTGGGGGCTATTTGCTTGATCAAAGATAACTTACCAGTGTCTATGCTGCTGAGCAATGTGACTATTCTACCCCTTCCATTAAATAACCTCTCCTCTGGGAGGGATGGGACTTCATGAGCCAGTTTCCAATGTGTGACACTTATCTTGGATATGTACTTACTATTTTGGTTTGTACAATAGCCATGTGATGTCTAGAAAAGTGTTTCACAGCATTTCTTCTCATCCTCTAGGTCTTAATTCTTCTTTTCACTTCTTCTTCCACAATGGCCCTCATCCCTTGGAAAAGGTGATAGAGATGCCGGGTTTATGATTGTTAGACTTGTCTGATTTTTATTTTCATTCCCTTGAAGCCTTACAAACCTCTGCATTCATCACTGCTCATAGAAAAGAGCTTCTATGACAAAGGCTGAGAACAGTTCTCATCTATGGGCACAAATGTTTACAATGCAGTTTGATAACGTATTCATTTATCAAATCATCAGGCTCCTCCCAATGCTTATGACATCCTAAAGCCAATGCTTTTGACCAGGTTTGTAGTGCCAGCCATACCTTCTCTCCAGTGGAATGGGCCTCAGATCCAATAAAGAGCAATTGGTTCCCCCTAGAACTGTCATGACACTTTTGTGCCAGTGGCCAAAACTTTACAAATTGCATTATTTAATACCAAGTGTCTTTTGATCTGTTGGCCTTGCTATACCTGAATCAATAATAAAGGATAAATTTAGAAACTGTTTTTACATGCTTTGATTCCAACAAAGTATCCTCAATATATTTAATAATTTGATCAAAAAGTTTTTGTATGCAATCAACCCCTGTACCTCAGGCCTTTGGTTCGTGATCTGCATAAAGTTTCACTAGAGTTTAGCTATGTTTCCTGTAATGCACAATACATTCATTCTCAACCTATTTATTAAACCGGCAGCAAAGGTAGTTAGACCTATGCTTTGAGTTCCATGACAACCAGAGCTACACAGGGAAACCTAGTCTTGAAAAGCAAGCAAGCAAGCAAACAAACAAACAGACAGACAACTTTACACTGTATTCCACTCCTTCCATACAATAAATTTTGCTTTTGGAATTATACCTATTGAAAATTTTATTTTATTAAAAATGCTATCAAATATTGGTGACATTCTTTATATACCAATTCATGTGCAACACACCATACAAGAAATGAATGTTGATCTTCTTAGACTCTAATAATAGATTAAGAGACTAAAAATGGAACTAAAGAGTTTGGGGAACTAATAACTCTTCCTTTTTACATGTTAAAGTTATTAGACCATTACCTTGTGTGACAAGAACTACTACATGGCCAAAGCTAATTATATGTAATATGATCAGAAATTATTGTATGACAGCTTATCTCATGTCTTTGCTTTTATTCATGATAATTATGTTCCTCTCATATTAATCTATAAATCCTGTAAGAATATAATGAGGGAGTAAATATAAAACAATGAATCAGGAACAAATGGGCACGTTTTTCTTTAAGCAAAACCAAGTTAACATTAGTACACAGTACTCACCTTAGAACTGGTGTCTATGGTTCCCAGATGGGCTGCTCAGGTTACTAGATACGTGCTTCCTAACCTTCTGAAAGATTCTTTTAGTTGTTAGGGTCCCTATTAGCTCATCTGTTAATTAAAGGGCATTTGTACTAGTTAGAATACATGTAGGGGTAATAGCATGTATTCTGACCCATACAGGTTAAATATATTTAACAAGTTAACTTGAAGACTTCATCAGGAACCAGCCCTCAGTTCTCTCTCTCTCTCTCTCTTTCTCTCTCTCTCTCTCTCTCTCTGTTTAAATGTGTGTTTGTGTGTGTGTTCCTTCCTTAGCATGCTAGCTGTGTTTACTACATGGCCATAAATGGGGACAGCAGAATTGATGTCTCAGCATCTTTTATCAAGATCCCCTGGAAGAAGAGGGGATTTCTTTTACTATACAATTCCTATTCATTATGAGGAAGCATCTTCTTGAAGACCCCTGCTGTGTTATAGTTAATAGATAATATTGTTTCCATGTGGCCATGTAGTCCTGTCCCTGGACAGAAGAATCAATCAGTGATGATTGCCTTCATCAACCATTATTCACTTTGTGGTGAGGGCTGAGTCTCTGCTGCTCCCTTGAAGTTCAGGCTGTTGAAGTGAGAACAGATCTCTGGAAGGAGAAGAAGTGGACAGTTGAAAAGTTCGTGACCGTTAGCCATGAAACTTGCTGCCTAGGTGTTATATCATGCTAAGGTTCCTTTTTTGATGCATTCAGAATTCTTACAAATTGGTTGAGTTGCGATTTTTAAAAACATACCCATCCAATTTGTGTCATTATCGAGCTCTCAGCAAAATTCCATGAAGATTAAGAGTTCTTGAAAGTACCACTCAAGTCAGGGAAGCAGGCAGGCTAACTGAAGATCTTGACCTCTCTTCAGCTCCAAATCCAATCCCCCAGTAGATTATATTTATAGAAGTTAGGAAAACTCAATTTTACAGGACATACTTTTATTCAGGTAAGAAGAATTTATAAAGAATATTAACTTTTACATGTAATAAGAATAAATGAGATCTTTTGGTGGACTTGTTAATTGACAAACAAATGAAGGCTTTGAAGACCTATAACAAATAGAAACTTTAATTTTATGAAATGCTGCAGTTATTTATGTCTATTTAAAACTCCAAATCTTGAGTAATATGAGACTATAGAGTGTTCTTTTACAGTAAATTTAAAGGATTTTTGTTTTGTCCGTATATTGTATGCGTGTTACAACAGGGAAGTTAGTATATTGGTTTATGCACCTGAACTGGGTTAGTATATTGGTTTATGCACCTGGAACTGGGTAGTTCAACACTGTCTGTACACAGAGAGCCTGAGAATCCAGTGATGATCAGTTCATAAAGATGAATATCTAGCAGTCCGAATCAGATACTGGAAGTCTGAAAATTCCTTGGAGATTTTCTGGTATTGGGTCCACATTGGGAAAAACAAAGAAGATTGAGCCTGATGCAGTAGAGGCTGGCAGCAGAAGGCACAGGAATACTGGACCAAAAAGACACCAAGAAGATGGGTACATGTCATTCCTTTGGATCTCGTTCTGCCAGAGTCACTTGGAAGTCATTACCGAGTTTGAGGGTTGATCTTTCCTGTTGAGTTAATTCTGTCTGTGAACATCCCCACAGAAGTACTCAGAGCTGGTTTCCCAGGTTAGTTCTTAATCTTTCCAAGATGACAAGACATAACAGGTTCCACCTCTAAACTATTTTCCAACTACTAATGCTAGAATGAATTGTTACGGACCAAAGTTAGGAAGCAAGAGTTATTACAGCTGCAGACCCAAGAACCTTCTTGAGTCTCCTCCTGCTAATTTTTCAGACCATTCAAAATTAAAGTCTGGTAGTTTGTGTATCTTCACCCTTGTCAATAAACTTTTGTCTCCTGTTTTGGAGCTCAGCACTGTTATCTCTCTAGTTGCTCAAGCTGGATAGTTGGCACATTTTCCATTCTGAGTTTCTCCTTCAACCCCATAAACAGCAAATGTCACTGATGATGCTCCCTTAATATGACTCTATTCATTTCCCTGCATTTCCTTTGCCATTATTTTATTTGACAACATCATATTATTTTCTCCAAGTCTATGCAAAGACTCGATTTTATTTTCTTCTCCTCCAGAAGGATCTCTGTGGAAATTAATTTGAGTGCAATACTCCCTTACTTCAAATATGCTAAAAGTAATAAGTTAATGACTATAGGGAATATCATCTTTTCTACTGCCACATTCTACCTCAGAGTCTCGATGTTAGCCAAACCATTGCTTCATTATGTCACACTCTTTTCTGAGTACTTGTATCAGTGTTGCTGATGGAGCTGCAGCATCTTTCTACAGGTTTTTGCTTGATGAACTTATATGTGCTGTTCAGGTTTCGGCTTCAACACTCTCTCTTTCAGGAGACCAATCCACATCTTTCTTTTTCTTCCAACAGTACTCTACTGTACATGTCATGTCACCTGTATTTACAGTTTACCAAATTCTCCACTTTGTAAATGAATAATCCGATGGCTCATCTACCTTATTATTGTATCTTCTCTTCTGTAATATGTATCTCTATATGCATAGTTACCCAAGCAGTGGGTAATCACTGTGCAAAATAACATCCCTCAAACATAGTCAGAGCATGTCTCCTGTCATAAATTCACCAATAATTTGCCAGTAGTATAAGCATCTTACCTAAAAGAAAAATCATTTTAACATTGGTATTTTTTCTTCATAAAATACAGTTACTGCTAAGGCATAGTGTCTGAGTGGAAATAGGATCAGTTTACCCAATTACTCTCTGATTCCTCATTGCTATAGAAAATGATAACTGCTTCATTGGAAAATGTCATCGGTTCAATGGGCCCTTGAACTCTACCAATGAACATGCTACACCAAGTCCCTTTATAAACAAACTGCAGGTGAAAGGTGAAGATTTTTAGTAGTGTTGAGTCAGGCACAGTACTGGGGAGGTAGAGGCATTAGGATCATATGGAGTTAGGAAGTAGCATGGGCTACAAGAGTAAGACATTGTCTCAAAGTACAAAATATGCACAAAAAATTAAATTCCATTTCTTGGCCACTTTTGAAACGAATTAATGCATCAGCCAAAGCATCATCACTGTAAAAATTATAGAAGCTTTTATGTAAAGTTTTTCTTAGCAAGCTATTTTTATGCAATTGCTGTCATTCTGCCGTCAGACCCAGGTGCATTTAGTATTCAGGCTGTGTGGAAGACAATAACTCAAGATAAAAAGAAACATTGTATACACCGCCTTTTACCTCAACTCCAGTTCATTTTAGGTCATGATAGATCATGGGAGAAAACCTTTAGAAAAAATTATCTAAAACTGCAAATTGTAAGAACCATTTTCATCCCGTGGAAACTTCATGAGAACTCCATTGACTTAGTCCCAACATAACTAAAACAACAGAGAAAACATTCTGAAACCTAATAGAACAGTGTAGGCATTTTCTTCTTTGCAGCTGCCTTTAATATAGAAATTAAAATCAGTGTGAAATCTAGGACACAATGCTCGGCTATAAATATGTTCTAATTCATCAAGTACCACTCCTATAAACAAGCAATAAAACAGTGTCTGCAGGTTCTCTGGGAGGTCACACACTGTCCCCTTCCTGTAATCTACCAAGAATTTCCCTAGTTGAAATATCATATTCTCTAGAATTTCACTGCAGGCCCCTTCGCAAGGCTCCCCCCACGCTCCCCCCCCCCTCCATTTTATTTTCTTAACTGTAAGATGAGGAAGTGGCCGAGAGTAGCCTCAACCTTCTAATAGATTTTTGTGATCACGGCTTGATTTGTAGCTTAATGTGAGAGCTGAAAGCTGCCCGTCTGGAATTCATTAAGAAGTATTAATTTTATATGTACTGTGGAGGGCAATTAAACATTTGGCCCACATTCCTTTGTAGCTTGTCTCCGAGGTTCCTACCTGAGAAATGGTTTATGTAATCTTCTCATCAATCCATCCAATTAGCTATTTATGCAGCACTTAACACTGGTGCCTACTTTCCTGGCAAGGAAAGAATAAAACAAACAAACAAACATTAAATAAATAAATAAATAAAAACAAAATCATATCACTTATATTAAAAACAAATTTCTCAGGGAAATTCGAAAGAGTTACATCCAAGTAACTTTTGAATTATTTACTCTTGTGCACACTGTACTGAAAACATTCCCCGCAACTGGGACTCCCGCTGATGTTTAGTGGAAACACCAAGTAGCCTGTAACTTCGTCCTTCTGAACTTCAGAGGTTCTCCAGGTCCTTTGGAAGAACTGATGGGAAAAATTACAAAGTCCACATTGGTCTTCTGTCATGTATGTGTCTATAGAAGAAGGAAAAGGACACAGGTAGACATTTGTTAGGAAATAAAATTTTCTTTGGGTGTGGGGCATAAAGTCTATTTATTGGTACTTTTCTTTCTTTATTAAAGGTATTTTTATCTGTTCATTTCTACTGATAGATAAATTGCTACTGCTTGTGTTTTGATTATAAGGCAAAGAATGTGGGCCAGGTAGGTGCAAACAGGTAAAATTTTACATATATAAATTGGCTGTTGAATTTTAAATGCACTTAGTGTTTGTTTTGCTGCTTAATTTTTACATTGAAATGATTATGGTTGATTGTTTTGATACTGAAAAAAGTTTCTGGGTAAGAATGAAAGTGAAAACAAAACCACTTAAAGGGGTGAACTTAGTGACTTTGTCTAAATCTGGGAACAAACCATGTGGCCATAACAGGAAACATTTTCAATTTATTACCCTCCTGTCTGTGCTTGCCCTCCTCCCTTTGAGGGCTTGTGTAATCAGCATTACCAAGACAAATATAAAATTATCTCTGTAATTGTATTGCTCCAAAGAATTTGTCTGAATTTACCACTTTCTGCAACCTGCAGTGAAGATATAAATTCTTTACTGAAGACTGTTGCGAGGTACTTAGCCATGACTAATTCATTACCTGTAGAAATGCCTTAATGCTTATGAGGTGTTAATTGCATTAGATGACACAACTGTAGTTGGGAAGATAATTTGGTGGCCGCTTATCAGAGCCTGGGATTGTGGAAAGCTTTGCAGTCACTCTGCAGAAGGGCACTTTCTTGCAACCCATCAGCACTTGGTAATAGACAATTAGTGTTCTAGCTGGTAAATGATGGTTGTTCTTTCACCATTAAGGAGAGGCATTTCAATTAATAATAAGAGAAAATTAAAGTTTTGTTTCATAATGTTTTGACTTGCCATCTTTCAGGAAGATATTAGCGTGACTAACGGGAATGTAAATTGTTGATTTCAATGTTGATTGTCTTTGTCAGCACACCAGGTAGGAATTTTATGGTGTCTACCCTAAATGAGACCAATGGGTTTAGGTAGAAGGTGAGAAATGTGGCCAGTCATCTTTCGGTCTGTATGTTTCCTCAGATGAGGATGTGAACTAGGGTTAATATTTGTAGCTGAGAGGATGGAGTGTGGAATCAGAAGATGCTGAGTTGCTGTTACAATCAGCCGCAGTGCAGTAACTTGGCCTGCCCCAGGTGCTCAGCAGAGATAGTGAGCTAAGGCTTTACTCCCATGCAAAAGGCAAGTGTGTTTTCTCATTTAAATCAAGACCACTCACATGTTCCCCAGACTGATTTCATTCAAGATAACAGATTATTAGCATTTAAAGTAGACTCATATGTTCTCAGTCAAAATAAGAAAATATGAAATCTTTGCAAGATGATGGATTTATGATCAAGTTAGCCTTTTTGTTTAGTCTCTGCAATAATGGATAGATTGTATTTATGTTTAGTTTTTTTTGTTTTGTTTTGTTTTTTGTTTTTTGTTTTTTTTTTTGACAGAGCAGTTTCATGAATGTAAGTTTCTGCTTAAGAACAAGACCTGAGATTTATTAAGCACACATTCTAGCCTAAATGTTATTTTAGCTTTCTTTGAGTTGCTTTATTCAATTTTCATAGTAACACTATGAAAGGGGTTTTAGTTTTAATCCTACTTTTCCATATAGGGGAACTAGAGTTGAACCCAGTAAGGTTGAGGTCACATTCTGAGCAGGAATAACTCCCTGCTAGGGGAGATGGGCTCGGACTATGCATGATTTTGTGGCCGAGATCACAGTTAAGAGAATGCATATTGTTTTATTCCAGGGCTGTTCACAGTTATGAAATATATATTTGTGGAATCAGGAAATAATTTCCTTTATCTTATAATCATATATATATATATATATATATATATGATTTAATATATATAAATATATATATATATATATATTTATATATATATAAAATAAAATATTGGAGCCAGCGTTTACTAAAATCACAATGAATTTTGACAAGAATATGGAGGACTTAGAGATCTCCATATGCACAGATTCTGACTATGGGATTTGGGATACACAGTGATTCCTGTCTATTGAAGGACACCTGTCTTTCAGGGTGGCAAGGTTGATATCACCTGCCCTGAAAGAAACAAAGGAAAGTCTAATTTGTGACATTAAAATTGATACAAAAGTCATTCACTTTTGACTTTATCAATCGGTTGATGATGAATTATGTGTTTGTGAGTCAGTGGCAGGTTGCTCATAAAATATTCAGATAATGGAACTCTCTAGATATACAGTACAAGAAAGAGAAGGGAAAACTCTCCTCTCTTCACTCTTTGCTCTTTTCCAGGCACTTCTACTATGAACAATATAGAGTCTCTAAAATGAGTTAAAATTATACAAATTTAGAGACATGAGCATGGCACATGCATTTTTGAGGGACTGTATAAGTTAATACATATCAAATCATTTTATTTTCTGTTTTAAAATGTCCCTATGTTTATGCATTTGACATCCAACTTGTCTAGGTATTAAACATTACCTTAATAGAAAAAAAAGCAGAAAAAATCAAGAGGCACTTGAGATGTGTTGTAAAAGGGACAGAGGAGGATTTTAGCATGGACAGTGACTGTGGAGGAAGTCAGAGGTGTGTCTAAATGAAAGAGAGAGAGAGAGAGAGAGAGAGAGAGAGAGAGAGAGAGAGAGAAGGAATTTTAAATTTGTAAGACAAATAAATGAATCTGTGCTTGACTTCTCTGTTAGAGAGACACAACTGTGTAAAAGCTATTTCAACAGCCCTTACTTATTTGTGAGTTAAAAAAAAATCACTTCATTGTTGACATAGAGAACAGCTACCTCCTTAGCCTTCTGTATAACTTAACAGCACCAAGTTTGGATATTTCCCTGTTTCTCCTCTTTTCTAGACATTCTCTAGAATGTTCACAACTTAGTTTCCTTCTCACTCAGTAAGTGTCTCTACCTTGGGTTTCAATTAGATCTCTTTGGGAAAATTCTTGAATTCTTTCAACTCTAATTTTCTTGCATTTTAGAGTTTTCTCAAGCAGTTCTAAGTGTGCTGGGCCACTGAGTACTCCTTTTGACACCCATCCACTGATACCCGTGTAGTTTGCTCTGCCTTGCTTCTGCTCCTCTAGGCCCACCGTGTCTATGAAAGCTCAAAACACTCAGCCAATGACAGGTGGGCCTCCTTCCTTGTTTTCAGTCCTGCTTCAGGAAAACTTCCACATCACTATTACTACTTCTGAGACCTACTGATAAAACGATTTAAAAGTCTGTTTGTTTTGTTCAATATACACACACACATATACACATACAAATGCACACACACAGATGCACACACACATAGATACACAGATACACACCCATACAAACAACACACAGATACATGAATACACATGTATACACATAAATACACACACATACAGATACCCACACACATAAAATACAGATGCACACATACACATATATAAACACAAATGCACACACACACACAGAGTTACATACACATTCACACACCCACATACACACAAAAATAAATACATACACACACACAAATGCAACACACATGAACACACACATACACATAGGTGTAACCCCTACAGACACACAGATGCACACCCACACAACTAGCACACAAATGCACCCATACATATGCATACACACAAATGCACACACAGACACACACATACACACAGATGCACACACATAAATACATACAGATGCACATCCACACACATAAGATACAGATGTACTCAAATACACATATACACACAAATGTACATACATACACACACAGATGCACATACACACACATGCGTATCCACACATATAACACACAAATATGTGCATACATGTATACACACACACAAACACACACACACACACACACACACACACACATACATCTTTCTCTTCTCCAGGGGTTCAGCCATCAAGTTAGCCAGAATCCCATCCCCAATCAATCCTCAGTCTTTTTGGTGAGTGCAGGTCTTCCTCTGGTGAACTATCTCTAAATGCTTAACATGCAATCCTCCAGCTTGGCTTCAAGATTTGGTACATATCTTTTATCTCAGGAGCAGCTTGACCTGTCTCGGGAAACTAGACATTTCCAGTTCTGTCATAATGCTAACAATTTAGCAAACAACTTACCTTGTAATTAAGTTGTTTGATTTTTTTATTATCGTAATGTTTTTTTTCCTGATATAAAAGTCCTTCCTTGTACATTTGGAAAGCAGAAAAGCTTTCCAGTTTGTGAAGTCGAAGATAATTCCATGTGTCTAAGATCTGCATACATTTTATCCATAAGGAAAACACATGGACTTTTTTGAGTTTCTGTGACCTTGAGACTCTGATCGATAATTAAGAACTGCTGTCAAATGATAGGGAAGGAGACAGAACAAAAAAAGCAAATCGACAAAAACAACACAGATGTGAGAAGATGACTCAGAGCTTCAGCTTCATGTCCATCAAGGGTGTCCGTCAGAAGCCAGTAGCTTCATATTCCTATAGTCTGGCTGAGCACTAGGACTGGGCAGAGAGAGGCTGTATATAGAAATGACCACAGGGCAACAGTAACTTTATCATTTAAGAGCTCAGACAGGTGTTGAGATCAGTCTGAGCCTCACTCTAAGCTATAACATGTTGCATAAAACTGGGTTTTCAGTCTGTGTCTTTCCCTGACGGATTTGATTTTTACAGGCAGTATTTGATGCTATTCAGAGTGAAAGCTCAGAGATAGGATGGCTCTGCCTTAGGATGAGCACCTAAGCAGCAATGGGTCTCAGGTACCACCTGTGAGGCAAACTGATAAATAATTTTCTTATGATTAAACTGGATCCTATCCTTTATCATAGTAAGCAGGGATTATGAGGCCATAATAAAGACACAGAAAAGAGTCCTTAGGTTTGCTGGCTCCTACTGCAATGCTTGTGTGTGTGTCCCAACAGCTAAGAGGAATACAGAAGGCAAGACAGGAAAGGGACTTGTTTTCCAGGGACTGTATGTGGACACAGAGATAATGATGGGGCATCCCAGTAGAATTAGCTGGTGGGATTCGGGAAATGTTGAGTTAAGGATCTCTCTGTTTGGAGCCAGGTATGATGGTTCATGGTTATAATCCTACTATATAGAGAAGTGAGGTCTAGGGATCCCCCCAAGTTTATTGTCAGTCTGAGCTGTGTGTGACTTTCAGGCCATCCTGGGCTAGAGAGTAAGGTCACACATTAACAAGAACATACACACACACACACACACACACACACACACACACACACACACACCAGAAACAAACAAGTAAAGGGGACACACACGTAATCTTCACACTTAGGAAAGACTCAGTAGAAACCTGAAAACTGCTTGATAAGGGACTGGACAACACAGCGAATCATCAGGGATATAATGAGCAGCAAAAGGCCAGGGACAGACAATTTCACAGGGTGTCCTGCAGTGTGCAAAGGTAGTACTCAGGCAACATTGATGTCTTTTCCCAGTAGACTCAAGCTCTACCTCACTAATCAGCTTCTTGTAGGCACAGCATCATGGGAAAACGGAACTCAGCAACCTTCTCATTAAACACTTAACTGCTTCTCTAAATCAGGTGAGCCACGTGGCATGCTCTTCCCCAGCAGGACCCATAATCCTGGTCGGAGGGCAACTCAGGAGCCTGTTAGAACTACACTGACATCTGTTTTCCAAACAACTCTGCCTCCATATGGCAAAATCCATGATCCCAAAGTCATAAAATCGGCCTATCTCGTCCGAACTGTTAGAGCTGGCCCCTTTGAAGACTAAGAAAAAAGGAAAACCTTCACCCACACACAGTTATTGTTTTAAAGCACTGATTCATTTTATTCTTTTCAAAGCATGGTTAAAATTCATAGTAAAGTTATGTAAATACATACACACTCACCCGTCTTATTAACTAACCCGGAAATTACATCTTACCAAAGGGACCATAGGAGGACTCCCGTGGAAGATCGGCTTCCCTTCTAGATCATGAGAGCTGAGGAGAAGCTAGCTGCAAGTATTACAGTTTTCTTAGACAGGGCTTTAAAATCCTTTCCCGGTGCCATCCTTTAAGGTTAATATGGTCTATGTCAAGCCGAACTAAACCTCAGCGTCCACATTACTAACCTGACAAAGACTTCTCATATAGGTTTTGTTTGTTTTTCTAAACTGCATCTTGAGTCCCAGAAATGAGTCATACAAATGCTCCTGACCTTCCTGTGTACCTCCCTAAGCTGTAAGCAAAGGATTTGTTCCCTAAACCTTTCTGGACGCATCATGCCTTTGTTGGCATTCACTCAGACCCACCACTAGTTCTCCATAAAATTCCTCACGCCCATGCCTGTCACTTGCCATGTATATTACTGTGGTTTCCTCAATCAAGTTAGAACATATAAAGAAATACCACACTGATTTTCTTCATAGTTCCTGTGCATTCTCATGAAGTGTTAGTAGAAGTTTAGTTAAAAATTAAAAGTAATCAAAATAAGTTCAGGGGGCATAAATTAAATTTATTTGAATTTAAATGGATGGTTGTTGTATTCCTGTATCTGGCCTGGGAAATCACTACTCTTTTATTGGTAATTACAAAATGACAATTATTCACTAACACAGTAGGCATTGCCTCTGCGAGTGTGCATGAATATGTGCATGAGTGTATATGTATGTTTGCATGTGCATGTGTGTGTGTGTGTGTGTGACAGCCATGAGAAGAAAATGTTTCATAATAACAATCTCCCCAAATTGTGACATTCATTTTTCCTTGTAGAGATGAAAATGAATACACAAAGTAAAATATTAATAATCACAAAGGAAACAGCAAATGTTAAAAACATAAAGTGATGGGTGAATTACTTTCTACAAATACGGTACTTTATCTGCATATATGCCATGTATGAATTTTTAAATTAAAGACCTTTCCTATCCGTTTTAAACTCAGGGTTTTCTGACACATGCCAAACAGCTGGTAGATTCTAACTTAGAAACACACATACAAACAGGTTGGACTGAATTCAAGTCCAAAAACTTTTATCGGCTATAAAGAGCAAAATATTAGCTGATGTTAACAAATATATTAGACTGAGGACTAAAATTCATCTCAAGATGTCTCTTTAAATGCAAATCCTCACAGACTTTTAAAATTTGAAGGTATTTTCAGTCCTTCAGATTCATATAACTATAGCATGTAAATCCACGAGTAGAAAGGGTTATTAAGTCAATACCGCATAGAAACATCACTATTAAACTTGTGATACCTAGGATAGGCTTTTGGGAAAACCATAATGAACTCAAAAGAGAACATGTACATTGTTAACTAAAATGTGAATTTGCAGAAGTGATTTCAGCAGAATAATTTTTCTTGGAAATATTTCTATTCTGTGCAAAATAATACTTTTGAGTTTCTTTAATCACTTCTGATGAAGCCAGAAACATATCAAGTCAGATCGAAGGGCCCTTTGTTTTCAATTCAGTTTACTCAAGTAAGGAGTGGAATCCTGGAATGACTCAACTCAGCTTTTATTGCAACTCTTTTATGCAAATATGAGCTTTCACATGCTTCAAAATATTGATATTCTATTTCCAACCTTCCATTTCCAGATTTCTGAGTAAGCGTGGGCTAGCTGCACTGTATCGATGAGCTGGGTCATTCAATTTATGCATGATATTGTTATAGAGACATACAAATTAGGTTAGCTGCTCTCTCTGCATGTGTGCATGTGTGTGTGTGTGTGTGTGTGTGTGTGTGTGTGTGTGTGTTGGTTCTTGCTCTCCACTTTGTTTGAGACATGGTCTTCTCTTGCTCACTGCTATATGTACCTGGCTAGCCCACTCATGCGTGTCTGGATCATTCTGTCTCCATGTTCCATCTCCCTGTAGGAGTGCTGTGATTATAGACACATGTGTTGCTGCATCTGAATTTATAGATAGGTATATTTGTTAGTTTTCTTTTGATGGAATAAGACACTATGACAAAGGGAACTTAAGGCTTACAGTTTCAGAGTGTCAGATTCCATGATGATAGAGTGGGGGTAATAGGTGGCCGCTGGTAGCTAACATCTTGATCCACAAGAAAGAAGCCAAGGAAGAGCACACCAGAAACAGCATGTGTCCTTTGACACCTCAAAGACTGTCCCTTCTCCAACAAGGTCCACTTCCTAATCTTTCCCAGACAATGTCACAAACTTCAGACTAAGTGTTTAAACATATGAGCCTATGGGGGCCATTCTCATCCAAACCACCACAGTATGTTCTAAGGACAGAGATTCAAGCTTTCTGGCTTGTGTAATAATTACTATATCCACTGAGCCATTTCCCCAGCCACCATGATGCTATGTACTCTTAAAATACATCCTGTAGTGTGTGGTTTTACATAACTGTTGTTCTGGGCTAGGGGCCTATTGTGATTTGAATGAGGAGTGTCCCCCATAGGCTCATGTATTTGAACACTTGGTTTCCTGTTGTTGGTAGTGATTGGGAGGTTCTCAAACCCTCAAGAAGTAGACTCTTTCTGGAGGGAGTATGCCACTGAGGGTGGGTTTTGGTAGTTTATAGCCTTGATCCTGATTTCTGTTCTCTTTCTGTGCTTCTATGTGCACATGAAATGTGACTCCTGCTACATAGCGCTGAACTTGTCAATGTCATCCATGTGGTACTTAGCAGACCCGGAGATGCAACTGCTTGATTCAGTAATAGTGACGCCTGGGTTGTAGCAGAGACTACAAGATGTTGCAATGTCAAGTCTGTGAGACATCTGTCAAGAAGAGCTTCATACAGAAACTGGAACCGTTCCAAGTGAAAATCTGTGTTGTAGGCAGCGAAGCTGGAGGAAACAATGCCATGGAAGCACTTTGCAACAGAAGCCATAAGTGATGAATGTGGAATGACAGGATTTGATGTTTGCTACACTGGGGCTGGCTTTGGTTCAATCTCTACTCGCTCCACAGCCATTCCTCCATTTTTGGAGTGGGGGGTGCATATTCCACACCATTGTATGTCAGAAGTATGTAATTCATTTCTTGATTTTACAGGGAGATAGGTAAGAGATTGACTTGAGTCTCATAGGAGACTTGGTACTTTTTTTGTTCAGCGTTGAGACTGTTAAACACTATAGGGACTTCTGAAGTTGGACTAATTGCATTTTCTATGGTAAGATGGTCAGAAGCCTATGGGGGATAGGGGCCAACTGTGTTAGTTTAGATGGAACTTTCCCCATAGGTGCATGCATCTGAACATGGAATATATAGAATCCTTTGGAGGTAGATCCTTGCTAGAGGAAGCATATCACTGAGGGTGGGGGTGGTGCTTCCTTTGTTGGGATGAAGTGTGATTTCCTTTCCTGCTCCTGCTGCCATGCTTTCCTCATTATTGTGGATTCTATCTCTTTGGGATCCTAAGCCAGAATAAAAGTCATTCTTCCTTAACTTGCCTATGGACATTGTATTTTATCACAGTAATAGAGAAATAACAAAGACAGGGCCCGTACTTGGAACAACAGCACTTGGAAGGGTAAGCCAGAATTATGAGTTTAAGGGCAGCCTAGACTACATAGACCCTATGTAAAATAGTAAACCAAAACAAACCTATCGTCTTATCTAAAATGTCCTATGTAGTCAACCTACTGTTTCAGTGTTTCTGCAGCCTTAGATTCAGCAATCCGAGATACAGTGTGTAAGTATGCATTTTTATTATTATTATTATTATTATTATTATTATTATTATTATTATTTTGTGGTTTTTTTTGTTTTTTTGAGACAGGGTTTCTCTGTGTAGCCTTGGCCATTCTTGAACTCACTCTGTAGACCAGGTTGGCTTCTAATTCAGAAATTCTCTTGCCTCTGCTTCCCAAATGCTGGGGGATTAAAGGCATACATTTCACCTGGCTGAGAAAGTATAGTTTTTAAAATGCACACAAGGTAGACATAATATCTCTGTCCTATAATCTCAGCCTCTTGGAACTCTGAGACAGGAAGGCTGCCAAATCCTGCCTTGGAACTTAGTGTCAGTTTGCATTAGACAGACGTTAATTCCTGGAAGATATCACTGACAGGTGGAATGCTTGCCTAGCATGTGTGAAGCGCCCTCCCCCCATGACATCGGTAAGTACTGCATGTAAACCCAAGGAACAACCTCAAAATGTACTATGTCTCTGAAGGCTGAGGCAAAATGGCTAGTTCAAGGCCAGGCTGAAGTAGAGTTAAACATTGACTCAAATTTTCCCACATACAAGAAAATGAATTTGGGTTAAACATGTGCAAATGTTTCTCCTAGTCATTATACCTTAAGCAGTATAGTATTTATGTATACTTTCATGTACTTGAACAGCCATTTATGTTGTTATTAGTATTATAAGTGATTTTAGGGATGATGTGAGTTTTGGGTGAATATCTGTAGGTTATATGCAAACAAAAAATCTTACTTAAATGATTTGACTGGTCTATGATTTACGTGCAATTGCCGTATGCATTTTACTTGAACAATTTTAGAACTATTGAATGGCATAAAATCACCACAAAGAAACACAGAGTACACCTGGAAGCCCCTTCTGTAGCACTTCTTTCTGTCCAGTTCACGGCGTGATTAATAATCTGCCTCCTAGCCTTAGATTGGTTTGTATTGTTTTACAGTTCAGTTAAAAGAGTTTATGTGATAGGAAGCTTTCTAAAAAACTTAGATTTTATCTTACTTTTAAAATTGTGTATAACTGTATGTGTGTGCACATACACGTGTGCGTGAGCATGCATGTACATGCACATGTGTGTGCAGGTCCCATAGAGACCAGAGAGAGCACTGCATCCCTGGGGCTGAAGCCACAGATGGTTGTGAGCTAGGTGTTTTTGAGAGCCATTGTTCTCAATTGCTGACTCGTCTCTCCAGACCACGTGCTCCCTTTCATTTTCATTTTGAGTATAATAATTTTGAGATTCAAGCCCGATGTTGCCTCTATTATCTACAATTCACTCCTTTATTATCACAGAGTAGAAATCTGTTATGTAAATATACTCTGTCTTCTTTATTCACCTTTCTGTTGAAAGATTTCATATTGATTACACTGATAATTATGGAATGATCTGAAGTGAGCATCACTTATGTCTTTGTGCAACTCATGCTTTTACATCTCTAGACTAGAAAATTAGGAGCCAAATAGCTGGGTCATATTAGAGGTCACACTTTTTAAAAGTGATTTTTTTAGAAGCAGGGAAACATTAAATATTATCAGCTATGAATACAGCATGTAGTATATGGGAATTTAGTTGTCTCACATCCTTAGTAACAGTTGATATCAGTTTCTTTTGATTTTTACAATTACTATTCTGGTAGCTTTGCTGTTGTATCCTATCGTAAGTGCTTTTTAGAAAAGATTTTTTTAAAAAAATTGTTTCATGTGTATGTATGTATACCTGCATATATGCGTCCAGTTCCCTTAATCTTGGATTCCAGACAGTGGTGAGACACTGTGTGGGTGTTGGGAATTGAACCTGGGTCCTCTGGACCAGTAGTGCATACTCTTAGCCACTGAACCATCTCCCTAGCTTAGTGATTCTTAGCCTTCTTACTACTAAGAGCCTTAAATACAGTTCCTCATGTTATGGTGGCCTGCAACTATAAAATTACTTTTGTTGGTATTTTATAACCGTAGTTTGGGCTTTTGTTATGGATCATAATCTAAATATCTGATACATAGGATATCTGATATGTGACCACCTTGAAAAGGTACTTCAACCCCAAAGGGATCATGACCCATATCTTGAGAAGGACTGTCTAGCTCATGGATTTAATTACCATTTCTTTGAGTGTTAGATAATATTGAATGTCTTTTCAGGTGCTCAGACAATTGACAGTTATATTGACTGTATTTTGTGGGTTTTTGTGTTCTTTTGTGGAGGTGTGTGTGTGTGTGTTCCTTTTAAAGACAAAAATTATTTTAAAACCTAGAATTGTAAAGATTTTCTAGTACATTTCTTTCTATGTTTTCAAGCATGGTTTTGTACTTCCATCTAGGATCTATTATATTTTGTTTAAGAGTGTGAAATCAATGTCAAGAGTTATGTTTTGTTTCTTTCAGATAAATACCCAGCTCTTGTAGTTTCTTGGGAACACTTGGGTCTTCTCACTGAATTGCATTAATGCCTTTGTTTAAAGTCAAATAGCTAACCATGACCCATGGCCACTGTAGCATTGTTTATAACTTTTAAGATAAAAAGCCATTGTAAATATCTATCAGGGGTGATTCATGCCTTAATTCATTTAGTATGAAGGACTTAGATGACTGGGGCTTGATCTGAAGGAAATTCCCTTCCAACTAGTTTTCACTGTCCCAGAATATATTCATGGACCAAGGAAGGGAAGCATTAAAATATAGAGCTGTGGACATTGCTGTACACATATCTTGGCATGTGGTTACCAGCATGCCAAGATATGTGTAGTGAAGCAAGAAATGTCACTCAAAATTGGTGGTAACCAGTGGCTGTCTAGTTGAACTTAAGGCCTACTCAATAGGGAGAAAATCATGCCTGGTACTAGAAACATAGCCAGCTTTCCAGACCTTGTGAGGTCCCAGATATTAGAAAAGAATCTATGAGAGCCATATTGTTAGGATAGCAGTATTCCTTCCTGCATTCTAAATTTTATCTTTATGTTCATAATTAAGTATAAATACCAGCCCTCATCAAAGAAGCCTCTATTTACAGTCCATCACAGAAAAAGACAAGGAGACACAATGCAGATAGCTGCAGATAGTGAGGAACCCAGACCCAACAGATACATTGGTATCACAACTCCTACGTCTAGGCTATGGGCACATTGTGGAAGAGGGGTGGAAAGACTGTAAGAGTTAGAACACCAGGAAGTCCGCTGTGGAGCAGTGTCTCCTGGAAAGTTGCACAAACAAGACAAGAACAATGGCAGGATTGATGGGCATGTTAGCATGAAACTGGAAAGCTTCATGGGATCTCACCCTAGAGAAAGAACTGTAGGTAGTTACATAATGACTGCTGGGTGAGGGAGATTAGTGTTCCCTGGGGATGAGCCCTCTTACTGGTTGTCTAATGAAGAATGTTCAGCCATGGAGCCATATACACACCATCAACAAAAATGTACTCCGCAGGCACATTAACTTTCCTATACATATATATGCATACGTACATACATATGCATATATATGTATACATATACATTCACACACATATGTAACAATATTAAAGAAAAAAGGGCTATGAACTTTAGAGTTCAAGGGAGGGTAGCTTCATAGATCTGAAGGGAAGAAAGCGGGGCAAGTGATATAATGTTATGTCAATTAAATAAAGAAAATGTGAAATATATTCACAGTAGAATATTATTCAGAATTTTCAAAAGAGGAAGTCCTGCCAATTCAAAAATTCAGAAGAGCCTCAGTGATATTATGGTTAAAATAAGCTGGGGATAGATAGATAAATATCACATAAGTTCATGTATTTAAGTTATAAAAATTGTT
This sequence comes from Rhynchomys soricoides, assembly GCA_019843965.1. NCBI lineage: Eukaryota > Metazoa > Chordata > Mammalia > Rodentia > Muridae > Rhynchomys > Rhynchomys soricoides. The sequence continues at coordinate 16,107,712 of JADRCH010000006.1, read as the reverse complement.
TAAAAGGCAGTGTAGTATGCCTTTAATCCCAGCACTTAGGAGACAAATGCATGGAAAACTCCCTGGATTTAGAGCCAGCCTGGTCTATAAAGTGAATTCTAAGTCAATCAGGACTTCACAGAGAAACCCTGTCTTAGGATGAAAAAAGAAAAGTAAAAAGGCAGTTATCCAAATTTCCCAATTAGGAACTAAATGGAAGAGAGATGCTGGTTTATATAAAATTAAAGGATAATGAGTTCAAGAGACCTCTGTGTGTTCTACTAAATAAAATTAACTATATTGCACATTCGAAAATTATTGGAAATTCCCTTATATATTCTGAATATTAGTACCTTCTTGAATAAATAATTCACAAATATATTTTCAAATCCTTAGGTTGTCTGCTTCCTCCCACTGTTAATTATAGCCATCAGTAATATTCTTACCTCCACAAAATGCTAAATATTGAGGTTATATGTATGTTCATTAGCTTGGTTTAGCTATTTTATTAAACAATATATACATATGTGAAATATGTTGTAATATAAATATATACATACTTTTCATTAATAGATTTTAAATATATATATAAAGTTTATATTTGATTATATAAATTTGCTTTTATGAGCATGTTTATTAACATATATATATATATATATACATATACATATATATAATTTCTGGATTATTTTCTACCTTTTTCTACACATTGGATTGTCAACCGTTTGATTCTGTAGTTTTATGTTAAATATTATAATCAAGTAATTTGAAAATTGATTTTATAAATCAAGTAATTCCTTACTCCAAAATTTATTTTTAAAGAATTACTGTAGTAATCCTAGATCATTGTCATTTTGGTATCAGTTTCAAAAATCCGTGCTTGAATTTAGACAGAGAAAGTGTTTTGAATTCTCATGTGGACTGCATTGACTTTCTAGATCAATTTGGAAGTAGGATATTTCTTTAAAGTTGAAATGTTTCTAAAAGGAGTAGGTATAGATTGCTGTCATTTTTGTGACCTTGACAACAGAGACTTAGCCATAAAAGCCAAAAGGATGAGCATGGATTTTACCTCCATCAATGTCTCTAGACTTTTGCATAAGAGTAATTTCAACTAAAGCTTGTTCCAAACTTCATTTCAAACCAAAACAAACCATATCTCCAATAAACCAGTGTGCGATAATCTGAATTTTGCAAACTATCCTGCCACTGCGAAGGCAAACCACACCTAATATCTGTGTTTGCTCTGAAAGCTTGCTTCAAAGTGTACACAGGAATGAGAACGATAGTTGTAGGTTCTGGGGGAGTACCTTGCATGGGAACCTCAGCTTTTCTGCATGCCTCAGCACCTGCTGATGTGCAGACAAAGGAAGTGCTGAATTGATTTAGATAATAACACACTAGAAGAATTGAAACCGCTTTTAAAACTACTTCACTTAAAGTATTTTGCCCCTAAAGGCGTTTCAGAAGCCTCAGAGGGCAAATGAAGTTACCTTATTTACTCACAAATTTTCTTTGACCTTTGGAAGGGCTCCGCTTTTGCTTCATCTGCTTTTGTGAATCTCCCCTCATGATGAACAAAAGCTGTAACTTTCTGCATAGATTGAAAGTAAGAACATTGCTAAAATACTGTTACGAAATGACAGTCCAGAATTCACTTTGTCCTTAACCCAAAATATTTGCTAAGTGAAAAAAGCCTTTCCCATACTTTAAAAATATGTAAGATACTAGATTATGTCTAAAGCACAGGGTTTTTTTTTTTCTTCTTTGTATTCTTGGAGACATTCTTTTTGTTTTGGAACAAGGTTTTATCTCTCTCTGGAAGACAGCAGCAGCCCAAACCTCTCCCTTTTTCCATTGTAGAATGCTACATAACTCACTCAAAGGCATGTTTTCCAGGCTATAGATGGTAAGTAGACTTAGATGCTTAGAGAATATGAGCTCAACCCCCTCTAAATCAATATTAAATTACTAAATTTCAACCCAACTTAAAACAGTTGAATTCTTAACATGTTTTCTAGTCTTTCAATACAGGTAGAGTGGTCAGTAGAAGAGCTGACTTGCTCTATCAATCTGTTTTGTTAAAGATCTAGTCATTTTTTCATTCAGTGCTGCTATGTAATATTCAATTATTAATATATTTACATCAAAGCTTCCTGCATCTCGTGTGTGTTTTACTGGCAGTATAAGAAGGGGCTCCAGTGTATGAATGGATCACTGATTAGAGATTTTACTCTCTCAGGCCCTTTGTTCCATAGTTTGTCCCCTAGAGCTCAAGTCCTCTAGAGCCTTTAGAACCATGGCTAATCTCCTGTGTTGGAAGGAACATGGCCAGAGGCTAAGTTCTTCCCTAGGTCCTGTGCACTGTTATGCAGTCTTCCATGTGAATCAATGTCTCCTGATACAATGTGCTGCCTCCAGGGGGTCATACAGGTGGCTTTAGTCAAGATGGTCACAACATCCTTCATCTAGACTGGAACACTACTGAGAACAAAAGGAATATTCTGATCATTACTCCAAAAGAACGGAAATACATTTCCCCGGCATCTTAGCCAAGGAATATGCTTTAGTTAGCTGTAGGAGATAAACATTTGTCTGTGTGGTGCTTTTCATTTATGCCATGCTATAATTATGACAAGATACCAGCTTTATTTTGAAATGTGTATAAGAATAATAAGAACAGTGAAAAATTCTCTGAGTGTTAGTCAGACCAAAAAAAAAAAAACAAAACCCAAGAAAATCCTGGGCTTGGGGAATATGTCACTAATCACTAATGGTCTATGGGATGTATTAGTGTCATCCTAAGTTAATAAATAGAGTGAAGAAGAGTGAGGAATGTTGAGGAATCAATAAGCTAGCTTGAGATTCTACAGGGAATAAGTAGATGAATTGGTATTTAAGCTCTATACTCTATGATTAAGAGATCTATTTATTTTCTACTGAGAAATAAGTGTTTTATTTTACCTATGGTCTAAAGCTTTCTGATTTCCTCTTAAATTAATAAAAAGTAGAAAATTTTCTGGCTTGATATGAGGCAGACTCTGTGTTGTTTGGTGCAGTTTAATGTCTTCTTGGCTGAGGCTGTTAACCCCCACATCTGATTTTCTCATTGCTCCTTCTCAGCCCCTTGTCTTGCTATTCTTTCTAGATAGAGCTCTTCCCTCCATCACCCACGGCTCTTCTTACTTCCTGGTGTCTGTGGCTATTCTAGGTTATACACCTACATCTAAGGATTTCAAGCTAAGACCCACAAATAGAAAACATGTGGCATTTGTCTTTCTGGGATTGGGTTAGCTCACCAACCAACTATAATATTTTGTAGTCCCAATAATTTACCTTTAAATTCCATGATTTTGTTTCTCTTTTTAAAAATATTAATGAATTAAATTTGTATTGAATATATGTTTTATATAATACATAATAATCAAGATTTGCCCTCCTTCTTCTCCTCCCAGTTACTCCTCAGCCATCCAACTCTACATCTTCTTTCTAAAATATAAACCTACAAATAATAAAAGAACAAAGTCAGAGCAGAACAAAACAGAGACAAAAATGAAAAAAAGAGCATGTGAAGCATATAAGTCCACAGAGACATATGAACACAGAGAAAACCCACAGAAATACACAACTGAACACCATAACATATAAGCAAACACATACACACACCACACACACACACCACACACACACACACACACACACATACACACACACACAAAGAAACAAAATGCCCAGAAAAAACATTATGAGACAATAAACAAATAAATAAGCAAACATCAACTCCAATTACCATTGAGTGCATTTTGAGTTGGCCATCTACTAGGCATGGGGCCATTTAATGTGATTTGTATACCTAGTGAGACTCCATTGGAGAAAACTAAGTTTTCCTTTATGAGCAGTTGTCAATTGGAGATAGTTTCTTGGTTAGGGATGGGATCATGTATACTTACTCCTCTGGGTGCTGGGATTCCACTTGGTTTGGACCTATGCATGCTGCCATAGTCTCTTTGAGTTCATTGGTATATTAATCTTGTTGTTTCTGGAAAGCATTGTTTCATTGGTATTATATGCCCCTTTTTGCTCTTACAGTCTCTGCTGCTTTTTCCAGAAAGTTCTATGAGCCTTAAGGGTAGAGGTTTGATGGAGACATCCCATTCAAGACTAGATATTCTAAGATCTCTTATTCTCTGAACATTTGTGGGTCTCTGAATTTGTTCCCGTATACAGTTGGACGCTTCTTTGATGGTGGCTGAGAAAGATATGGGCATAGCAGAAAGTCCATAGGAGTTATTACATTGCTACATTTCTTTAACAGACAATAGAATCAGTTTGTTTTTCTTCTGTCCCTGGCCAATCTAGTACCAGGCTCTTCACCACCCAAGCAGTGTTAGGCATGGATTCCATTTCATGGAGTGTGCTTAAACCCAAACAGATAAAGCTTGGTTACTCCCAATTTTTTTGTGCCACGATTCCACTGGCATATTATCCAGTCAAGTCACCATTGTAAGGCAGGAGGGTTTAGAGCAGGGTTCATGTTTACCTTTCTTCTCTAGTAGCATACTGAGGAGAAAGTTCTGTGAAGATTTTTGCTTTTCTTTACAGCTGATTACAATTCCCTGGTCTACTTGGTTTTAAATACTTGTATATCCATGCACTCTTCAAATTTTTAGAGAACACCAATTAAAAAAAAGATGCAGAAAGGCAAAGAAATAAAAGTCAGCCATAAGATATAACACTTTATTACAAGCTCACAAATTTACAAATATACATTGATACCTGATACTTTAAATCTTTAAAGAAATCTTTAAAGAAAAAAAGGAAGCATTAGTGAAATCTCCTGAGCAAAGGCATGCTTTACCCTCACTTGCCCATTTCAATGGGTGACCTTGCACATACTTTGGGTCACAACCTTTGACTTCGGAGACTAATTTTGGAGACCAAGTCTCTCCAAAAACCAAATGCCTTTGTGGGTGATAACATCTAACATCTTGTCTTCAAAATATGATTATACAGTCTCAAATTTTCCATCACTATCTCATTTTTCCCATCTCAAAACTGGAACAGCCTTTAGGTTCCTTGCTTTGGGGTCCTATTATCTTGATGGAGAACAGACTTTAGGAAGTAACTCGCAATTGAATGAGAAGGCCCGAGTTGCTAAAGAATCCATCGCCAACTCTGGTCATCCATTGGAACCGTGGTTACAGGACAAAGAGATGGTTTGGCAAGCAAGGGAAGATTTGCTCCTTGATTATCACGTCTAGAGCATCTCTAACCTTGCAGCTCCCAGTCTAATACTTATACGCCCAGTCATTTTCTATTTGGAAGATTATTTTATTTGCAGAAAAAATAAAAGGAATGCATAATTATAGAGGCTATGCATGCTGTACAACACACACATTTTCAACTGAAATAAGAAATGAACAGCATGAAAAAATAACCTATTTGTTCATTGTCACTTCACAACAAATCTTATCGGTCATCTTGGAGGGGCATGTCACCATAAGAAGACTTTTATAGACTAGACAGGGGACTCAGCCAGACCACTGCCTTTTGAATGAACTTTTATCTCAGGATGATTTGTTGAAATTAGCCTACTTTCTCATAATAACCACAGAGCTGACTTTCAAATAAATCCCTTTGGTTGTTCTCTCTGATATTTCTGAGACTCTAAAGAGGCAGTAACTGCTCTTTTTTTTTTTTTTTTTTTTGGTTCAGTTTCTAAAAATACACCTGGTAATATGATTCACCAACTATTTTGCATCCCACACAAAGAGACTGGATTGTTGGGGCCACAAAAATCTGGTTTTGAGGGGGTGATGTCTGGTTTCACAGCCTCTACTCCCTTTTCTTTTGACTGGAGGCTTGTCACGGGCACCTCTGAGCAGCTTTTCACAATGCAGCAAAATGTGGTTTTGTGCAGAACTTAGGAAAAGGTGGAGGGGCAGAGAGAAGAAACTTCCCTCTAGTCAATTGGCAGAACAGCATTTGAAAGGTTACACACCACCCACACATTCCTTTTAGATGATCAAAGGCTCATAGGAGGTCATGGAAGGAGAGAAGAGGGGAGAGAAAGAGAGAGCCTGGAAGAAGTTTTTTCTTTAATTCCATGAATTGCAATTCTTGCTGAATAAGGTGCAAATTGTGACTTTCAAAAAATTCCCTTGGGAACTTTCTGGATTGAAGGAAACAAACATTTATTTGATTCAAATTGATATTGCTGAAATGTACAAGACAATCTTTGCTGTACCTCACTCAACATGATTTTATCAAATTATTCTTTATATGTAGACTTGTAGAGGCTCAAACCCAGAGCTTTGCACATGCCACGAGAGCTACCCCTTCAGCCCCACAAAATCTTTTAAGTGTAATTTTCATGATTATTTTTGCTTTAAATTTGTTTCTTTAGGTTTAAATTTCATGTGCTTCTTTGCTTCCTCATTTTAATAAAATATAACAACATGTTATCTTATATTTCTGGCCCATCCCAAATCAGGAAGTATTTGGCATTTATAAGAAATGTGTTTGGACACGATTTCCTTACCCATCGGTGGTTTCTATCTCAAGCCCTCTGTTTTGTGTGGGACTTAGATTTACATGAATATTGAATCACACACACCCCCAGCTCTCTTTTGGTCCTCAGCTTCTTTTCATCAGATAGACATGTTCTCTCATCTCTGTTTTCCCAGTAATGTATACCTTGGTTAAAAGTATTCATGCACATTTTACTTTCTGGCCTCACCCTGACATTGAAATCCCTCGAGGGAAGAGACTCTCTTCCATATCTTTGTATCCCTATCTCCAAGCTAACTGCCTGACAGGTAATGGATGCTTAATAAATATTTGTTGAAAGAATTAATAGACTATTCTTCATTTGCAAGGCCCTAGGCTTAAATCTGTGGGGTTATGATTATTACTTTCTTTAACACTGTCTACCAGGTGCAGGTGGCTGGAGGCCAGGGTTTTCCCTTGTTGTTTAATCCCTCTTTGCCCTGTGTTTGTTCTGCTCTCCTTCCCTTGTCCCTGTTGCCCAGGTCTACACACAAACACAGGACCCATGTCACAACAGAGGAATGTCATTAGAAACTCCTTAAAAGGTGCTTCAACTTCTCAGTTAGAGGACAGCCACAGCAGGTTTTTACTTGTCTTTAGTAAATATTCTTTGTCTGTACATTATAGGTGATAATCTAAACACGCTATTTTTCTTCCCTTAGTCTCCAGTTAAAAGTAACTCACTGCCTTAGCTTAGTTTCTGGCTCTTAGTTTTTTTAATCTGCTACTCCCAGTGTCGTTCCTAATTTTTGGATATTATTTTCCAAATACAACAGTGTTTATTTATGTCTGTTTCTGGTCAGAACTTTTAGAATACCATTTCTGCTGAGACAAACACTTTTATTTTCTTTTTTAAAAGAGCTATTATATTTTAACATATGGGTAATCGTGGGAGGGGGGCCCATGCATGCAAATGCAGGTGTCTGTAGAGGTCAGAAGAAGGCATTGAGTCCTAGTATGACCTGAACTTGGGCCCTCTGTAAGAGCAGGATGTGTTCACTCTTCAGTGCTGTGTTGTCTCTTCAGATCTCAGCGCCTCCTTCTCAGCGTATGATCTGATGAGAGTCCATATTGCTGCTGTTAGCAGTGTGACAGGCTTTGAAAGATGATGACAGCCTCTGCTCAACTTGCAACTTGACAACTTCTGCTGCATTAGATTTACAAAACCTGAATGTTTCCCTTACTTTATTTCCTCAGACACTTCGGAAGATTATTATGTATCTTTTTAAAAAAGAGTTGGTCATATTTTAAAAGAAATTTCATCTTATTTCTTAAACTATATAATATAATTTAAGGATGTGCCATTATTTGCCAAAGGTACACTTTTTTGTTTATCTGCAAAGCATACATGTACACACACACACACACACACACACAAACACACACAATTTCCTGTCTGTTTAGAGTATAAGATTAAGAACACATATGACTTAAGCAGTTCCCAGAACCCCACCTTTTGCAGACGAACTATGGGCAGTTTTGATGGTTACAGGAGTGGGTGAATCTGTTTGCTTCAGAGGCGTTGCACTTGGCAGATTATCCATGTTCCATGGATGACCCCAAACCCATGTTCATACTGGAAGTAATGTCTAGAAGCTATGTGTTAAAGAAAAAGTCTCTGTGTGGACAAGGGAGGATACTCTAAAAACATATTGTATACATTTGAAATTCTCAAATGTCTGATCATATATGCATGTGTGCCTGAGGTAATGGGTTGCTTGTATTCTCCTACTTTTTATAAAGACTTTTAGTAAATAGATGAGAAATTTTACTAAAATTATTTAGTTGATAAAATAGTAAGTTATTATCTGGCAAGCTAAAATAAAATAAACTATGGAAGTTAAACCATTATTCTCTAGAGTACATGGAATTAAAGAAACCAGAACATTCATATTACTTTCATGGGAGGAAGTATTTAGCACGTTCTGTCAAAACAAAGCCACTTGTTTTGCTAGTGAAGCCTCAGAGGCTAATTTCTTAGGAAGTCTAAAACAAGAGGAGATGAGAAGGTTCTGTAGAGATACAAAGAATGAGCAACATCACAATGTTATTCCCTACAGCTAAGGGCCACATTCATGTGATTTCTTCCCAGAGACCCTTTTTTCCCTCCTAACCTGGTCTACAGTACCTCTGATAGAAAAAGAGGGTTGATAAATGGTGAAGCAAAAAGGGCCACAAAAGTCATCGGGCAGAGAATGTATGGAAGATTGGATGCAGTAATGTCATATGTTAGTGACTGGAAAGAAGAATGAAAAACATTTCAGTTATCTGTGAACTGTCTGCTACATATTAACTTGGCATGCTTATGTGCAATGCAGGTAAGCAGTCCAACCCAATGCCCCTTCCACAGTACTTAGTAAACTTGGATCCCTGGCATCTATTTGCCAAGCCCCATAGAAGCCCCACCTGAGGAATTTCTAGACACACAGAAACCGATGTATATCAAAATGTACTTAGTAAATAGAAGGCAGCTTCTTCTAGGAGAAAATGTCAGGTTCAGAACAAAACGTAAAGGGGCAAGCGCATTCAGCCATTACAGTGACTATGTCATAGAGAAAGGATGAGTTGGGGGCAAATGCTGGAGATGTAAAATTATCCTCAGTATCAAAGGCAGATGTGGGTCTCTCAATCTGATTGCACAAATGTAGGGCATAGAGGAGAATTTTGGGTACCCTCATGGTCACACATAAAAACATTGTTGTCTCTATTGTAGTCTGGTTCATTCATTCTAATAAATGACTTAAGCAATGTATTAGCATTCTAAAGTTAGAGAGCTGTTGGCTTGGGGGCTTCTTTGATGCTTGTGAAATGTCTTAGCTTTTCCTGGAAGGGAGCCTCTATTTTCCATTTCCAAGCTTTGTTCTGATCATCAACAGCTGGCCAATGAAGGGAGTCTCCTCCAAGTGACATTATCCAGATTATGCTGAGCCTCTGCTGCACAGAAAAAGAAAGGGCTTTGAAATGACCCTGCAGAAGCATCCAACAACTCAATTGACTGCTATACAGAGCTCCTGAAATTGTATTATGGGACCACCATTTAGTGGTCCCCTCCTTGACTTTTATTTATAAAATTCATCTTTGTATTTTTATTCTAGCCCAGTTAAATGACTTATTACAGATATCTGAAACAAACTTTTATCTGTCCTTACAGTGACAAAGTCACCAAGATGGCTTATTTTCAAATTAACTATCTGGAGTAAGGTCTCTCTCCTCCATTTCATGCTTCTTTCCAACATTCCTGCCTTCCCCTGTCACAGTTTTGCTCTACCGAGTATTAGGGACTTCTTTTGGGGGTGATGCAAAGCAGATCAACCAGAGCAGAGGAAGACACAGCCTGGCTCTACCTGCTAGAAGGACTGTGCTCTTTCCTGGTGGAACTCTGCCACACTAAAGAGGAAAACAAAAGCATCCCGTATTTGAGAAACCGTACTGTTGCTTCGCAGGGCTAATTGATTAGAAAATTGAATGTGTGCATAGATGCATTTGATTTGTTATTTCTAGCAAACACTTTAAAGAATAAAAATATCTAAACTAGTCAGCAGTGTCCTTAAATTAACAAGTGTGCATCCTATAAACCAGCATGCAAATATTTGCTATCCAAGTGTGTATACTGTAGCTCTCAGTTGGGAAATACTAAACCCAGACAATGGTACCCGTATTTGAAAGACTCTTTATTTGATTTCAATTTCCTGCTCTTTCAACTCCACTATACTAACTGAATACTGACTGCTCATTGTAACAGGTTCAACTCATGTTTGTATTAGTCTATTGAATATTTTCCAAAACACTAAGGGGTAGATATAATTGGTAACCTGCTTTGTAAGTGAGGAGCCGGAGAGAGTCAGGATAACCTATCAAAAAGCTAGTATGACAGAGTGGGATACAGAAAGACTGAAAGTTATTCCCTTTAAACAAAGTCATTTTCCAGAGAGATGGAAGCCCATGAGTGGGTTTCTTCAATTTTGGCTTCTTGGGCTTTTAAATAAACTACACTTTGAAAAATGGATTGTCGTCTTTTGCAGTACGAGATCCGCCTATGGCTATGAATTAAACTGGACTGTCCATCTTGTAGGCACCGATGTTTTCCTATCAACACAGTCCGGCAGATACTTTTTGGATCACAATTGTAAACAATCTCACAGATATGTAACCATGTGTAAGCAGGAGAGTTGACACAAAAAAAGATCAGAGGAGAGTTGGAAAGGATGTATTTATAATGGAGGAGCAGGGCTCTTGCAGGGGTAGGTGAAGTAGCAGATATTTTCAGCAAAAAGAACACAGTGTCCAAGAGTGCCAAGTGGCAGAGATAGAAATGCAGTGAAAGATGAGGCTGGTGTCGCCACAAGGGGAACAATGTCGTTAGAGTTTAGGTTTAGAAGATCAATATCCCATAACTCTGGGCACTGGGTCATGGCAGATTAAGGACAGATGGATGGAGCAGGGAGGAAGGGAGGGAAAGAGACAGAGAGACAGAGACAGAGAAAGACAGTGAGACAAAGAAAGAAAGACAAAGACAGAGATACATTGTGAGCAAGCAGGCAAGAGACCCAGACAGGGAATTAGCAGACAGAGGAATGGCAGTATGCTTTTTAATGGGCGAAGTATGATTTTCCTGAATGATATCAGGAAGATATGTTCTATCATTAATAAGCACTATAATATTTAGGAAAAGTTTGATTTTGAGTTAGGGCTAAATGAATCGATAGCTCATTTCTACCTTTACACATGTGCACCACTGCAAATATGTAAATTCGGAAACATTTTTTTTTCCTCCTATCACAATGTATGACCAGAAAGAAGCATTTGAAGTTGCCTATGGCAGCTGGGGAGGTAGCTCAGTGGTAGAGCACTTCCTCACATTTCTAAGGCTCCGTGTTGTTTGATGAGGGAAAATGTTATAAACCTATCTGGAAGTGATTCCCCTAGACAAATAGCGGCTGATAGAATAAAAACCAGCCTTTAAGGATGAAGTGGTATTTGTTTATTTATTTATTTATTTGCCTTTTCTATAAGCAAATTTTTTTTTTAACCTATCTCTTTTGTTTCATTGGAAAAATATTTGATGTGTATACAAAGGACACTGCTAAGGATCTTGAACCTTTCACATGGATCTAACCTCTTTTCAACACTGCTGATCTAACTAAAAGGCAAGTTATGCAGGAGTGATATGCAAAAGTTGTGTTGACGCAAGCTGAGACTGGAGTAGGGAGTGTGTGACTGTTGTATGCAAGATGACACTTTCCTCTTTTGACCTTCCCCTTCATCAGCTCCTACTGGCTTTCCGTGGTTCATCTTATTGTTGCTTTTTAGGCTGGGAAAACTGAAGGGCAATTGGCTGTGTTCTGGCTGATTCCTCTGTCCCATTAATGCTGGTACAAAATCCGCACAGAAACTGTGTGTCTGGTTCATTAGTATGGTGTCTTCCTTGTAGGAAGTTTTCCAATTCCCACGTTATATTAACTCCCCTAAGCTTTTATGCTTCTTGTAGGTCTACAGACAGTTCAACTGAACAATAACTTTTACCATCTACAGCCAAAGATATGTATTTTCTGACCTCTCTCCAGAAGCAGTGTTCCAGCCTTACTAATGCTAACTTATCTCTGCTCCATTCTGTGTTGTTGGTTTTTTTTTTTCTTTTTTTCACTTGGGCCTTTCAGAAGCACTCTTTTTCTTCTATTTCTGATGGCCACAATTGCCTAATATCTTATTATGCACCACTATCGGCTCAGTTTTCCCAAGGCATTTAGTGTGTAGGAGCCAGAGAGACAAAACGGTCTGGACGCAGCACTTATTGAAGCAGGCACAAGCTTTATTGATGACTTTGGTTTGAAAATCTCTTCCAAGCAAAACTGTCTCCTGATACATTCTTCGGAGAAGAGAGGTGAGCTCACATCCACTGATACTGCCCACATAGACTGTTAGTTATCCTGTGTTCTGTGTGCATCTCAGCCCCCATATTTCCTCTTGCTAGAGATCCCTGCTTCTATTCATGCACCTTGACATTTATAGTTTCTTCATACCAGATTGGCAGTGTCTGGATTCTTGTCCAGGAAATAAGTGTCCAAATCATCCTTACCAGTTAACAATATATTCCCATGCATGAGATAAGCAGATACATAAGAATCTTCCCGTAGGTCCTGAATTCCTATGAGTGATGGTTTATCTTGATTTAGAATCTCCAGGGAAACACACATCTGGATATGTTTATGAAGGCATTTACTGAAAGGTTTAGCTGGAGGACCTGCCCTTAGTGTGAACAGTATAAATCCATAGGTTGGGCTCTAACACTAAATAGAAAATGAGAGTGAAGAACAGGAACATCAGCATTCCTCTCTTGGCTTCATGACTATAGAAGAAAACTTGACCAGGTGCCTTGTGCCTCCGCCACCTGCCTTCCTCACCTCCATGGACTGTGTTCTTTCTTTAAGAGTAAGCCAAATCAGACCCTTCCTCCTCTGAGATGCTTCTTGTTGGGTTTTTACACAACCACAGCAACATAAGAAGTGTAAATACACTCTTGATGTTTGTGAGACTGTGTTGGTATAATAAAGGTCAGTTCTGGACTCTCCATTTTTCACATCAGCATAATTGACGGGCACTCGGTAAGTATTTGCTTACTGAGTGAATGAACTCATGAATGAGTAAGTTGGTTGGACTACAGCCCCACCTTTCTTCCACCCACATTCCATTTTTAAAATTCCACTGGAAAATCAGTGGGAGAGAATGCTGGAATGAGGAGAGGGAATGTCTGACTGTTTGTTTTGCATCCCCTTCGAGGCATTGTGTGATAAAACCAGAAAAATCTCAGCTTCTCGAAGGGTTGTGTTGTCTGGTGTTTGGGCATAAAAAAAAAAGCTTCAGTCATATTATCTTGTCTTCCAAGGGTGAAGTATGAAGGTGAGAAAATAAAGTCTGATTTTTAAGACTCCTTGCCCCAGTGCAAATTGGAAATCGTAGGCCTTGGTTGATAAACAAAGATGAGGGAGATGCTTAATTTAGAAAGGGCAGGATACCAGTAAAACTTGTGTTCAAGTGTTTTTCTTTCCCTGGTGACGTGTTTTTGTAGAGGGCAGCTTGAAACACCCACGACTGTGTTAATCCTCACAGTGGCACAGGGCTGGATACTCAAAGCATGCCCACACACATTTCTCCTTTAGTTCTTGTCATGAACACCGTGAGCTTTAGCTCCTGTCACTTTCTCTCTCTCTCTCTCTCTCTCTCTCTCTCTCTCTCTGTCTCTCTCTGTCTCTCTCTCTCTCTCTCTCACTGGAGCTACATGAGCTTGCTGTTCTTGGAACAATTCCCCAGGCTCTTTCTTGCCTTGAAGCCCTTGAACTGTTATCCCTTGTTATGGAATGTTCTCTCCACTGCCTTCCTTGCTTCCCTCCTCATTTACATCTTGTTCCCCATTTACGTCATATTCCCCAAGGAGGTATTCTTTGGACTCCCCAATGACTCTTCTCATTATTATTTTCTATTTTTTCTCCTTAGCCATCTTCATGCGATCCTTAAGAAGCAGTTCCAATTCTTTTACTACTTGTTTGTGTTCTCCAAGTCCACTGGAGACTGATGGAAACAGGAATTCTCCCTGAGATAATATCCATGGACAATCCTGGAACATACTAGGTTCTCAGCAAATGCTGAATGTATTGTGGCACAGCAAGCATTTGAGTCCCTAACTCACCAACTGGGAAACAAGACTCAAGTTCATCACATGACGTGCCCCCCTCTGACACTGGCACTCCACAGGAATAGAAATGTATGTGGAAGGGAGGCCATCAGCTCATGATTCAATGGAGGTGTGCTTTTCTCTAGCCCTTTTCATCTTATTCTTTTATCTCTGTGTCCTGGATAAGATGATCAGGTGGAAATAGTTGAAAGCACAGGGTGAGGGACTCCTGTGTGGGAATGGCTGCGTATTTTGTATCCATTTTTGTTGGATAGCTACTAAGCACAGACCAATTCCAGTTGGCATGATAAATTTCAGTGTACTGATTGAGTAAATTACCACTGTTAAATGGCTTTATAAACTATGAATTAGGCAGTGTTGATGTGTGCACACACGCATACATACATATATACATACATATATACATACATACACACATACACACATAGATACAAATGTGCATATGTGTGCAGTTTGATTCCCCAGAACTCCTTTGGGCAGAATTTCCAAAAGTTCACAAAGGGCAATACTTGCAGACACAATCTACTTTGATACATCTACTTTTGTTTAAATATCTGGAATGCCAAGTAATATTTATATTTTTCAATCTTCAAATCCTGATCATTGGCTTTGAGTCTAACCATTACTGGTTTTTAAGGGTGTTGCATTTCTCCTACCTAAGTGTGGGCAATCTCCACAGCAGCTCTCAATAAATAGTCTCCAGCTAAATGGATGTGTCTGGTACTGTCGCTTTTATGTTTAATCAAAGCCCCATGTTTATGGGTAGATCACCTCATTTCTCATTCTACCATTAATGACTTGGGTTCCTGAGAGATGACATAAGGATCTGAGTTAACAGAGCTCCAGCTACTTCTAAACATTGGTGTGGTCTTTCTGATGTAGTTTATTTGGTCATTGTCAAATATAATATACTTGTAATATTTCTTTTACTTTTAGCTAAATATATAAGCACATGCTTCTTTTAGACATGGTATCTCTTCATAAATCTAAAATTTTGTTCCTCTCTTATATATTACATCCCAGCTACAGTTTGTTCTCCTACTGTGGTAAGAATATGCTTGGTCCAGGGAGTGGCACTATTAGGAGCTGTGGTCTTCTTAGATGGAGTGTGTCACCATGGCAATGGGCTCTGAGACCCTCCTCCTAACTTCCTGGAATCGACTCTTCTGTTTGCCTTTGGAACAAGATATAGAACTCTTAGCTCCATGCCTGCCTGGACACAGCCATGCTTTCTGCCATGATGATAATGGACTGAACCTTCAGAACCTGAAAGCCAGCCCAAGTTAAATGTTATCCTTTATATGAATTTTCTTGGTTATGGTGTCTCTTCATAACAGTAAAGCCCTAATTAAGACACCTCCTTTCCCTCCCCTGGTCTTTCACCTATTCACCATATTCACCCCCACTCTGCCTCCTTCCAGAAAATAGTTCTCCCAGAGACATCAACCAAATATAATAAGCTACAGTACAACCAGACATATATCATTAAATTCAGGCCAGACAAGGCAATCCAGTAGGAGGAAAAGGGTCCCACAAATAGGCCAATGTCAAGGTCAGTCACCATTCCCACTGTTAAGATTCTTACAGAAACACTAAGCTACTTTTTCAGCCAGAACATATAGTCAGAAGACCTAAGACAGAGCCCTACAGACTCCTTGATCTCTTAAGAGTCTCCTCATTCTGGGGCAATTTACCCAGGCATATACAATATTACAGTTTTGAGGGACTGTACTTCAATTGTGTGAGGCTTATTACTTTGTGAGGTTAGGGGAACTTCGCTTTTAAATTAAGACCTTTGAATGTAAAATTTAGTTATTAAAACAAATACAAAGTAATTTTGTTAGCCTAGGACCTTTAGATCAGTGGAAAAACCGCTGATTTATGGGTGTCACATATCAGATTTTTGCATCTCAGATACTTACATTACAATTCACAACAGTAGCAAAATTACAGTTATGAAGTAGCAGTGAAATAATTTTATGGCTGGTGTCACAAAACATGAGAAACTTTATTAAAGGGTCACAGCAATAGGAATGTAGAGAATCAATTATTTAGTGAATCTGAAATTGTTTTGAATCTCAAAAATACAGAGACGGAGTTAAAGAATTACCAATAGTGAGCTTTGCAGAGGCCAAAGAAGGAAAAGAGAATTCCAAGTAGCTAACATTGGTCTCAAAATGAGGAATTGGTTTTTTAGGACTAGGAAAAGTTATCCTGCCTTGCAGGAAAGCTGAAGTTGGTTGAAGGAATGAAGCTGTCGACAGACAATATAAGGGCATATCAATGTTACTCAGCTTAAATTATTACTTTGAGATATGACATATATGACTATATTTAACCTCATGAATTAAATATTGCTGTGTTAATTAATTAGATGTCTATCTTAAAAAGCCACTGGTAACCTAATGACTCCTTCCTTATTGGAGGTTAATGTGCATCAAGATGTTCTTGCACTCTATGGAGCTAGTAGAACAATATCTTCTGAATGAGAAGATATCTTCTAACATTTTAAAAAGGGATTTGCGGGGTCTATAAAGAAGCCCCCTCATGAATTTCAAAGCCTACCCCAGCAAGAGAAAATCAGTGACTACAGCCCTATTTCTGGCTAGTGCCTCTGGAGCCTGGGTCATACACAAGTAGTTTTTCTAATTCACAGACTAAGGATTTTAACAACTTTGTGTCTATGTGTGCTTGTGATGCAAGAAATAAGTTTATTAGCTGGAACTGCATTGCAACTCAATATGTATTTATTTTGTGGATAACTAAATGAAGACAGGACCTGGTGGCACAATAAATATAATTTGAATGACCCTGAATTGGCTTCCTTTCCTATGTCTTTCAACAATTTTTACTTAAAGAGTATTCTTTTGAAGCTGTATGATGCTCCAGAATATGTATATTTTATTATATACCTCTTTTTTTTTTGTTTTTTTGTTTTTTTGTTTTCTTGAGACAGGGTTTCTCTGTGTATTCCTGGCTGTCCTGGAACTCATTCTGTAGAGCAGGCTGGCCTCGAACTCAGAAATCCGCCTGTTTCTGCCTCCCGAGTGCTGGGATTAAAGGCGTGCGCCACCACCACTGCCCGGCTTATTATATACCTCTTTAATAAAGAGATACAAGATAGTGGTTGGGAATCCCTCAACTCCTTCCACCTCTGAGCACCTGCACTGACTGGCACACACTCATCTAAGCAACTGGTTTGTGTGTGTGTGTGTGTGTGCGCACATTTATGTGTATACACATGTGTATAGAGGCCAGAAGTGGACATCATATGTCTTTGCCAATCTTCCTCAACCTTTTTTATGAGACGGGGTTTCTCAGTTTGCTTGAAACGTACCGATTCAGCAAGTCTGGTTAGCCAGTAAGCCACAAGGATCCACTGTTTTGCCACCCCCAAACCAGGCACATATTATCATGACTGTCTTTTTATACAGATTCTGCAGATATATAATCAAATCCTCATTCTTGTGGGGCAAACACTTTACTGATTGAGCCATCTCCTCAGACCCTGAGCCAGTGAGTTTTGTTTTCCTTTATCAGTGTGGGAGAGCTCCTGCTATAAACTCTCAGGGGCCTTCCTCCACCACTGTCTTTGCTACACTTTCAACCCTTCGACAAAATAAAATTAACACCCATTAGAAATGAGAAATAAAATCTGATGAAATAAATATGCATTTTAATACTCAAATAAATGTGACTAATAATATAAACTGCTGTACGGACATACTACTCTTGATGATATCAAAGAAGAAAATAGCAGAAGTTTCTATTGAGCAATCAAGGATTGCTTCTGAAGAGATGAACTCCAGGTAAGACGTGCCAAAGGAAGAGTCAGTCATGCAGACAGAGGAATGGGAGATGCAGATTAATAAAAGGCTCTGATGTAATAGAG
This sequence comes from Rhynchomys soricoides, assembly GCA_019843965.1. NCBI lineage: Eukaryota > Metazoa > Chordata > Mammalia > Rodentia > Muridae > Rhynchomys > Rhynchomys soricoides. The sequence continues at coordinate 16,089,602 of JADRCH010000006.1, read as the reverse complement.
TTTCATATATGGCAGTCTCTTAAGATTATAATGAAGCCAACTAGGAGGGGAGAACAGAAAGAAGAGTTCAAGGTTCACTGATAGGCCATTTGGTCAAGAAGTTGAGGGCATGTAGGGTTGGATGGAGCAAAAACCAAGCCATCATAGACATTGTAAGGCTGGTTGAGTTCAGATTTTAAGTTAAAATCAAGCAAAGCAGGAGCAAGGTCCATTTTATGTCATAGTGAAACTATGTTTACTAATAGTATGGAGAAGAGATGGAAAGAAGATGGAATTATTGACAGAAAGTTAACTTTCGAAACTGTTGGAAGCTAGTCTGGGTAGAGGTAGATACAAGTGTAGATTTCGGTGGGGTAGCTTTGCACTTTTGATCTCAAGAAGCAGAATGCAGAAAGGTCCTGCAAAGCACAAGCTGTAGCACTGTCAGGTAGAGAGCACAGAAGAGAAAGAAGAAACTTAAAGGACATTAGAAAATTCCAGGAAGCACTTAAGATGGATGAAGATGTTGCTTGATCAGATTCTAGTTCTGTACTTTAGGATAGCATGAGAACATGAAAAGCTCTGTCCTGAAAGTGACAGAGAAGAAGAAGGAGGTCCAAGATTGCTCACTGTTTTCCACAGGCTCCTCTTGACCAAGCACTTCTCCTTGTCTCCTGACCTTTCTGCTATGGTGGCTAATTTTCATTGTCAGCTCAACACAATTTCAAATAACCACGAGAAGAGAGTCTCAGTGAGGAATGCTTTGGATTGGATTGGTGTATGGGCAAGCGTGTTTACCTGGGCAACTTGAAGTAAGAAGATGCACACTGAATGTGTGCACCCTTGCTCCCTGGGTTTGAGTCCTGCACTGTAGATGTTTGCAAAACTGAGCTGAGTTGGCATGCATGCATACTTCAAGAGAAGTCTATTCAGTCAGAAGTCCCACAAAATTTCCAGTGAATGTGTGTGCCAGAGGAACCATGGATTTCATTATTCTCCTGGGGTGAAATCATGAGCTCTGAATCACCTCTTCTACTCATTACTGAACATTAATGTCTATGAAGGTGTTCTGGCTAGAATCTGCCTTCTTTACACTTTTATTTATGTGAATCAGCCTCTGACTTTGAATATACCCTTTTTGATTGACTATCCACAGCAGGGCCACGTACTACAGTTATATTTCCCCCTTTTAATTAGAATTTTTTCAATAGCTTTTCATTTCTTATTGAATAAAACTCTGAGTGAATGGCCAACCAAAATGACTGGCCCAACATGAGACCCATCCCACAGTCAAGAACTAATTTGTGATACTATTAATGATTCTCTGTTATGCTTTAAGCCAGGAGCCTAGTATAACTGTCCTCTAGCTAGCAACTGACCTGAACAGATGCAGAGACCCACAGCCAAACATTATATGGGGCTCAGAAAGTCTGTGGAAGAACTAGGGGAAAGGATCAAGGAATACAGAGGAGATAGGGGCTCCACAGGAAGACTAACACAGTCAAATAACCTGAACTGTTGGGGACTCCCAGAGACTGAACCTTCAACCAAAGAGCGAGCATGGGCTGGACCTAGACCCCCTGTATATATGTAGCAGATGTGCAGCCTGGTCTTCATGCAGGTCCCCAACAACTGAAGCAGGGGCTGTTCCTGACTTTGTTGCCTGCTGATGGATCCTGCTCCCCTAACAGGGCTGCCTTATCTGGTTTCAATGGAATATGTGCTTAGTCCTGCAGTAACTTGAGGTACAAGGGTGGGGTTGGTATCCAGGGGGGACATCCCCCTTCTCAGAAGATGGGAAAGGGCTGTGTAAGGGAAGGACTTAGAGAAGAGGGGGGTTATGATATGGATGTAAAGTGAATAAATAAATTAAGGGAAAAATCTGACCGTTTATGGTGGGAAATGTTGAATTTTCTATGCATGAACTTTTGTCTTGACATTTCAACTCAGATTCCTCTGTTGCCTTGTACTTAACTCTGAGTTCTATCCTCTCTCAGGTTCAACACTTTAACCATCCCAAAGCTGATAATTCCTTTTCTAAATGTGGCTTGCTGTCCAAGTCCTCATTGTAGGAGTTTAGCTGTTAAGGCCTTGAGGTCAGTTAATTTGGCCATGTTCTCTTGGTTTCTCACATCCCTCTGCAATTTCTTACCTACTTATATTTCTTAGAATTCAAGTCAGCATTGTATTCATGAAGAATTATAATTTGAATGGACTGTCAATTTTAGTACTATTCTCCCTGTCTAATTAACTTGCTAACTCCAAGAGAATCAGATTTCTTTGCACATTCTTTAGCAAAACTAAAGAAATTCAACCACATTACAACAGGTCTGAGATCTGGAAAAAGTGAATTATAATGCTAGGGTTCATTCTTGGACTACTACAACTTAAGAGGACGAGACAGGAGGATTACTGTGAGTTTAAGTGTAGCTGGGGCTACACTATTTAGTTACAGCCCAGCTAGAGCTACACACTGAGTGTTTCTCTCTCTCTCTCTCTCTCTCTCTCTCTCTCTCTCTCTCTTCTCAGGTCACTGGACTTGAGATCAATCTCCATTACCTGATGAACCTTCTGGTTGACTCTTCTAGGCTTGGGAGCAATCTATCTTGCCAGCTAAGCCTTCTTGCCAGCCCTTCTTTTAAAAATAAATGTGATATTAGTTAACTTAGGTACAGAATTAGTCCTGCAGAGACTTGAAACAAATTTGCCAGGAAATACCCCTTTCATTTTTTTTTTCTAAAGATTTGTCCATTTCATTTTATGTGTATTTGAGTTCCTGTGTGTATGTAAGTGCACCACAGGTGTGCAGGTGCCTACAAAAACCAGAGGAGGACATTGGCTTTTCTGGAACTGGAGCTCTAGGTGATTGTGACCTACTTTTGTGGGTACAAGGAACTGACCCTGGATCCCCTGTGAAAGCCCAGAGTATTTTTACCCACCAAGCCATCCTTTTGGCTGTTGTGTGACACTGTTGCTGAGGAGACATGTGACACTGTTGCTGAGGAGACATGTGACACTAAAGCATCCACTCATCCCGAATAGGAGACTGATGACAGACTGAAGATGGGTATGACTAAAGTCCAGATTGGTGAACCATGGGTTTGACTGAACTTACATGAATACTGGCTGGGAGATATTTATAGGAGCAGAAACTATTCAAAGAGAGATGCTTCCCCAAAGCCCACTCCATCATGGGAGACAGCTCACAAATGTGAGGACCTGTAGCACACATCACAGCCTGCAGGCAGCTCAGTAGATTGGAGGGTGTCCTTTCCCGGTGGCTGAGTTGGTTTGACTGGTCCCTGTTTTTTCCAGGGGGCTGGACTTGTCACAGAGCTTCCTTAGTAGCTTGTTTTGTCTAAGAGTGATTCTCAGCAGTCTTTACACTTTATTTGTTCTCGAAGAGGGAGCAGTTTTATGAATATAGTCAGTTTCAGGGACTTTCTGAAGCTATTTTGAATCATTTACTTCCTAAGTGAAACTTTCTTGCAGGATGGAGTATGTCATCCACCAACGTTACTGAAGCATTCTGTTGTTTCACCTCTTTAAACATTCTATTTTAAAATATTCTGCTGGTTCATTTTCCCTTTACTTTCTGCCTTATGAAACTTGCTTCCATGATGGAAGGTTTTATTTAACCTTAGGGAAAACAGCTACACAACACCACTCCCTAAATAGCCTCTAATTAACCAATCAATCAATTTGCAATTAATTATTAATTTGTAATTAATTAATTTGTATGTGCTTGCATGTATGTTGAACTTGTGTGTGTGTGTGTATGTGTGTGTGTGTGTTTAGGCACACATGTGTGCATGTGTTCATGTCTGCATGTAGAAGCCAGAGATGTCAGGTGTCTTCCTCAATCACTGACTACCTTATATTTTGAGACAGGGTCTCTCACTTGAACCCAGACATTACTGCTTTCATGAGCATTTAGTCAAGTTGTTCCACAAATCCCTTGTCTCTGCCTTCCAAGTGCTGGGGTTGTAGGTGGGTCACTATACCCACCCAGCAATTACATGGATGCTGGGTATCTGATTTCTAGTCTTCACTTTTGGGCATCAAGTCCTTTACTTGTTGAACTATCTCCCCAGCCACTGACTTACTAAATTTCTAATATTCTATCTTAATTGCTCCATATTTCAGAAGTTATTTTATATGATTGTCACAACTTACTTTAACACACTGTATGTATCACCAGACTTAAGTAACAGCACCGCAATTCCTAAGAAGGTGATGAGTCCACCTGTGTGCCAAGGCTTTGTAAGAATTGAGAACCACTTGAATTTGTCACAGTTCAGTTATTCACTTCAGTTTATGATGTGGACATACTTGTGCAATTGTGCAATATATAACAAATTATATGCCCATACACCCACATACAAATATGGAGAGAGATTTGTGTTTGAAAGAGGATAGAATATACAAATATATGTGATGTATACATGAAGAAAACCATAGGCTAGTAGTATTTGTATGAGCACAACTTAGTAAATTATTATTGGATCTTTCCTATTGTTTGCTATTAGGAAGAAAACATATAGCTGCCTTTTTTTGTCACAAGGTTGTTTGTAACTTTGAGTGACATTGAGGATTAATTCCTCTTGTTATCACCTGTTATTATTTGACTCAGACTTCTGTATAACAAGAGAGCACAGTAAGTTAAGATTGAGAATCAATGCATTAACAGAAAGTAATACGTTTGTGAAATGAATTTAGAAAGCATGAGATATCGTTCATGTTAATGAATCTAGAGATCTTAAAGGGATGCATTTTGTCTCTTGACTAGAAATGGACCATTTTTTCTATTAGTCTTCATCTCACTCACTAATGTCTCTTCTGATGTTCTGCTGCCTCTCATTGTTCATTGTTCTGTTCTGTATTTAAAGAGAATAAAGCATGCTTGCTTGAAGACTATGCAGATGGCAAGTGTCTGTAATCAGGGAGTAGAACATGCCTTTTTAAGCATTAAGGATTTCATTACTAGAATGAAGCATATGCAGTAGAGAATTATATGACCAAATGAGTAGTGACACCAGGATTTTGGTCTAGAAATTGGCATTGGAATTGAGTGAAATGGAAATACCTTTTAGGGTAGAATAAATAAATTGGGAGATACCACAAAGCTGTGAGAAGGCAGTAAAATATAAACAGAGCGGACCAAAGTAATCATTACATGTGTGACTTAATAGCAGATGTTCATATCGAAAAACTTGTATCTGGAGGAGCCTCTAAGAATTAGCATGAATTATTTACCTAGGAGGCAGGGAGGAAAATACTTTTTATTCACATTTGGAGTATTAAGAATGGAAAAAAGTCACTGCACTGTTGATTGTGGAGGAAAAACTCACAGTAAGCTTTATACTTTATTTTTCTCTGTGTATTTGCCACACTGAATAACTGCAGAAGTGTTTTCCATAATGAAACCACTTGCATTGAATATTGGTTTTATAAAATTAAGCTTTTCTTCTCCTAGTTTTCTGAAGTTTCAAATGCCTTTAAAAAATCTTAAAGAATCCTTGACATAGTTTTGCTTTCTAGTTTTTATTTTATTAATATCTTATTTCATTTGTGACAAAGTCTCATTTTGTAGTCCAGGAACTCACAGCAATCTTGCCTCCATCTCTCGTGTTCTGGAATTATAGGCATGAGACACTATTCCTGGCTTGGTTTCTTTTTATCCTCTTGTAAGTCACTCTTATTCTCTTTTTAACTGTATAGTGTGTGTCACTATCACATTTTGATAATTAGCCATCACATAGAATGCTTTATGGGTAATATGACATCATAATACTTGGGAAACCCCAGGAAACCTGTGGGTTTTTTGTTTGTTTTTGGTTTTGTTTTGTTTTATGGCAAAAAGGAGGAATGACATAACCAATAGGAGCAGTTAACATTTTACAGCTGGAAGGAAGCTTGGAGAGCATTAAACTCTGAGCATTATGTCACAGATGAGAAAATAAAATAGAAGTCACAGATAATGATCAGCAAAGCTGGTATGTAGAACTATACAATAACAGAACTATAATTACTTTTTAGAAATTGAAGTATGTTTTCCTGCCTAAAAAGAGACATCATTGTGTATAGATAAGAGACTGGTGTCAAGTCTCATGAAGCTCTATTCCACACCAAATACAAGTTTTGGACCACTTGTGAACTTGGGCCATGAGCTATGCTTCTTTCAAGCTCATGCCTTCATCAATAAAATGAGCTATGACCGCCTGTCATAACCAGAAAAATATAAATGACTGTTCACATATTCTTTTATTCATGGATAAGCAAGTAATTCTGAATGTTTAAATGGTTAAGACTATGTATACATTATATTATAGGATAGAAAAAGAATATAATCCAACCTTTGTCTTTAAGAAATGAAGTCATATGACATAAACTATATAATGTAATTTATTCAATATAATACTTTTAACAAATTATATTTAATTATAATAAATAATTAATTTAAACTAATTAAAATATCTTAATACATTACATTTAATAACTATAAAGTCTTAAGAAATGTACTAGGATAAGAAAGGGTTAATTTCCCACAGGTGGAAAGTCCTTGGAAAGTCCTAAGAAGTATTAGTTTTAGCTCTGAAGGCTAGATATTTCATTATGAGAAGATGGTCCAAAGAGGGAGAGATGAGGAAGGAACCTCAATAAAGAGACAGGACAGGTTTTGTAAGAAGAAAGCAAGGGTTGAGTTTGTATGTTTCTATAGAGAGGGCTGACAGAAGGACAAATGAGCAGATTGGTGGGATTAGAAGCTTCATGGAAATGAGGAGTAGGAGGTAACACAGGGAAAGGAGGTTGAAGCTAGAACATGGAAGCTTTAGGACAGCGGGGGAATTCAGAAGCAGGAATCCCTAGGGCTCAGTAGGTACAGAGGATGCAAATATGTTTGACATATATCTGCACACAGAGAATTTGTTTGGTCTTTTCCTTGGTTCTTGGAGAGTTCCATACAATGTGTTTTGATCCTATTCGGTACCCTTCCCTAACTCATCACATTGCCCCCACATTCCTACCCTGCCAACATTATGTAACTTTCTTGGTTATTTTTGTTCTTGTTTTGAGATAACATTTTCTATTATACAGTTCTGACTCTTCTGTAATTCACTATGTAAACCAGACTGACCTTGCACTCATATTCACTTGCCTCTGCCTTTTGAGTGTTGGGCTTAAAGGCACAGGTGCCACTGTGCCTGATTTGTGTTATTGATTTTTTGAAAATTCTTTCACAACCAATTTTGTCCTGCCCAAATATTCTTAGATGTGTGGTCTTTCACTAGAGTGTAGTCAATATACTAAAGGCTGCACTCAGAGCGAAAGCTATCTTTCCCTCTTCCAGCAGCTATCAATTGCCAATTCATCTATGGCTTGGGGTGGGATTGTATATCTAAATCTCTTTCCCTGCTGGGATTTGGTCTGTCTTGGACTTGTACAGACTGTGTTCTTGCTGTCCCAGCTGCTATGAGTTCCTGTGTGCACCTGCCTTGCTGTTTGTTGCCTTGATGTTTCCTTGTCATCATCCACCATGTCAAGCTCTTATATGCTCTCTGCCCCCTCTTCCGGCAACACTTGCTGAATGTTGAGACTGGGGTTGTGCTCTACCATGTTCCCATTAGGGCTGAGTATTTATCAGTCTCTTATTCTCTGCATCTTCATTGCCTGTGGGGGAGGGGTATAACTGGCCAAGAACTCAAAAAGAATAATTTCATTGCTGGCAATTGGACTTTTATTTGTTAGCCTATGGTACCTTGGGTCATTTTTGCCTGTTATAGGGTAACTCCATTTTAACTCTTTTTTAAAAAGTCAGCCTCTCTCTCTCTCTCTCTCTCTCTCTCTCTCTCTCTCTCTCCATCCAAATGTGTATATAGTAGAAAGTAAAAATTGTCTGAAAGTTAGTGAGCAGTGGGGCAGCATACATGGCTTTGACTAAATGGCTTTGACAGCACTGTATGGGGCATTGAAACAGGAAGATGTGGAACTTGAATTGGCAGAAAAACAATGCTCAACAGAAGAGTGGTCATGAACCTGCTTGGTGACTAAAAGAGGTTTGCATAGTTCACCCCAGTGTCCCTTTAACACAAGGCATTGTAACATTCCCCCTTAGAGTATCTGCTGAAAGCTACAGCCTTATCCTCAGAAGATGTGAGTATGAGTTTGTGTTTTTCATGTAATATCAATAGAAGGTCATGAAGGGATGCCCAAGCTAGGATATTCTGATCAAACAATATTAGGGTCTCTGGACTGTTCCATGTGGTTGGGGCGGAAAATACTTGTGAGTTATGATATGGAGAGGCTGTGAATATATATGCAGGAACATGAATATAGAAGACGAACTTGATAGGGCATTGAAGGATACTCTGTTCTGTTATCCTTGGCTGTGAGATCTGAATGATTCGGTTCTTCCCTCTTTCCTCTCTTCTAAGTCATCTAGTAAAAAACAATCAGTTTAGTCTTAGTGAAAGGATCACAACTCCTTTGGATTTAGTGTACTTGAACACATAGGGAAATGTTATTTGTGATAGAGTTCTCAGGAATCTGCATGTCTTATTCTTATATTCATGCAAGTCTTACATATTTTAATAGCTGGAAATTAATTTCCCTCATTTGTATTCTAAACATGATGAAGGTATTCAGTATTCATGTGGCTCTGATATAAAATTATATGGAAATTCTAGTACAATTTCAGTAATTAATGTCTGTCAATTATAAAGGGTGACAATTATAGCACTCATAAGAGGTACAGTATATGGAAAATACACAGATCATCAGAGAAATTAATTTCTGATACCCTACCCTTTGATTATTGAAGAAAGCAAATTACTAAGTAATCATAAGGTGAAGTATGCTAAAAAGTGGTCAAGTCAGAGGAATGCTTTATTTTCAGATAAAAAGAAATATTATAGTTTAGGAGACTAAATGAGAATTTAAAATATAATATTAATTAAAATTTAAATATGAGCTATCTATCAGCATAAAAATTTTAACATATGTTATTAGTTACTTTTCTCATTGCTGCAACAAAATACCTGACAAAAGCAACTTGTAAGGGAGAGTGTATTTTGGCTCACAGAATCATGATGGAGAAGACATGACATTGGGGGTGGGAGAAGACTGTACACATTACAACCGCAGTCAAGAAGCAGAGAGAGATGGATGCTGGTGCTCAGATCATTTTCTCCTTTGCAGTCTGGTTCCCTAGCCTATCGAATAGTGCTGTTTGTAGTCAGGGTGGGTCCTTCAATGCCTGTTAACTTAATTTAGAAACCCTTTTACTGGTGTCCCCAAAGGCTTGTTTCTTAGATGATTCTAGTTCACAGCACAATAGACATGTGGGTCAACTTTATTGTCCTAAAGTACAAAGATATTGGAGAGAGATGAGGCCTGCCCTTACAGATCATCTAATCCAGCAGAGGTCTCACCTTGCAGATGAAGAGCAGAAGCAGAACATTTTATTTTCCATGTTTGTAGAGGAAGACTTCATTTTATTAGTAGGCCAACAATGATTGTTGTAGAAATGACCCCCTTGTGGAGAATTAAATCACTCAATCATGTTGAATGGTTTGACTCTGCTTTCTATGAGGCAAAAGGTACAGCTTTACATTAATGAACATTTATCAAAATAATGGACAATAAATTTGAAACATTATATTCTGTAATCCTAATATACAGAGACTACTTTTGGAGACAGGTTCTTTCTATACAGCATTGCCCTACCTGGAACTCACTATGTAGACCAGATTGGCCTTTAACTCACAGAGATCTTCCTGCCTTGTCTCTGGAGTATTGAAATTGAAGGTGTGTGCCACCACATCTGACTCAGAGAGTCTTCTTAAGGAACCATACCTCTAAAAGTAGATTCTTAATTAAAATAATTGCAAGTAGGGCTGAAGAGGTGCCTCAGCCATTTACAATGTGTCCTGTTCTCATGGGGACCTGAACTGAATTCCTAGCACCCACAAAAGGTGGATCTCAACTCTCATGAAGGTCAGCTCCAGGAGACCTGGCAATCTCTTCTGTATTCTTTTAGCATCTGTGGTTATATGTGGTTATGCTTCCCTCATGAACATAATAAAAGTAAATGAATCTTTAAAAGTCCTTGGAAATAATTTTATAAACCATTCCAAATTCAGTCTATATGTTTTCTCTAAAGTAATCAGGAATAAGTCTACTGTTGTTAGTCCAAACAAAGGAGCCATCATCAAAATATGTACCATGTGTGAGGCCTGATAGGTAAATAGCTAATTTTAGAAGGACACAAACTGGCTTCCTTATTGCTTATTGGCAAAATATCTACTTACATAATTATGAATAATCCATTACATAACTGTAGGTCACAGAATACAATAAAATCTAGAATGAGATGTGGTCTTGTCATTGGTTTTTGACAGAATCTTAAGATTTGCCTCTCTGGATGGTTCTTGTTGTTTTCATAAGATATTTTTGTCCCTAGTGACTATTTTGTGTTTTTCCATTGGCTGTTTGTCTTGTTATTAATTTGACAAAAGGGTTGTGGGGTGGTCATGCTATTTTCATTGTTAGAAGGGTCTCAGAATATTCTGTCATGAACTCCTTCAGAATTTTTGGCAGCATAAATTAAAATGAGAATACCCACATGCAACCCTAGCTTGGAATGATTTTTAAAAGGTTCTGGGGAGAATGGTTGTGGAGACATAGAATTTCTCCGGTGATTCTTGTACCTGCTAAGGTTTGAGGTCTCTTGATCAGTGGCTCTCGAACAGGGTCTTGGGAACACCAGCAACAGCAGTCTGGGGGAGCTTTTTATAAACATAGATTCTCAGTCCTCACCCCAGAATTGATTTAGGACTTCTACTGAATCAAAAACTTTGGAGGTGAGCCCCAGCAACCTGTGATTCCATGGACCTTCTAGACAATTGTAAAGTCAGAAAAAATTGAAAGCCAGCAATTCTAGATGACCCCTTCAATTTACCTTCAAGGAAATGAGCACCATGGTGAGTAATTGGCTTTTTCACTTTAAACAAGGTGAATAGCATGAGCAACAAGCAAATCACATGGCCTTTCCAGAAATCCAATCCTTAGCTTGTTTAAAACTTGAAAATACCAAACTTCCTATCTCCTTCATACTTTTGGGTAGAAGAATGGGATACAGCAGCAGTGGCAAGAAATGAATGAATCTGAGTTTATTTTCAGTTGTTTGCATTTTCTGAAAGATCTAAAAACCGTGTCCAACATGCCTTACAAAAACGAATCACTTTTAGTATGTGTGAGATGTTTTGCATGCATTGGAAGCAAACGGACCAATTTTAAATCTAGAGGATTATTTCTAGCATTATGGCACAGCAGAATATTTTAAGTAGTTTGTTATTAGAAAAGATGCTATAAAATGCTCAATATTATTCATGTTTTGAATAGAAAGTAGATTTTGTAAAATATTTTATGATTTCCAATTCAGACATCAGAATCGGCGAAACTCGTTTGGTTTAGAAGGTGATGTCATGCCAACACAGAAGCTGTGATTAAAACAAGGCCTGCTCACCTGAATGGTGAGAGATGAGATTCTAGCCAAGCGCATCACTGCTGAAGTTGGCAGCTTTACAGCTCCATCTACCCTTTTTGTGCAAAACTATAGTTGGCATCCACATCCAATTCTCAATGAGCTTTGCCAGAGAGCCATGGAGCTCGTCCTGAAAGCATTCTGCTTTATGCCTCTTTTTTTTTTTCAATCTTCTCAAATTTCTGTGTGTCAATGAATAGAGGTTCCAGGGGAGAGATGGTCCAGCCTTGAGGTTCATATCCTGTCATTGATTTCTATGCAAGACTCTCATCGACTTCGATGGGAGTTCCGCACGGGGATCAATGTCAGGATATGGGCCTTTACATTTAGATGTGAAAGTGTTTTAATAGTGGTTGGCAAACTTGTGATGAATTAGGGTGAAAGACATAAAGAACTGGCTGGAAACTTTTGGACTCATAAGCTCCTCTTAATCATTAAGAGAGTTTGAAATAATATAATCAATAATAATAATAATAATAATAATAATAATAATAATAATAATAGAGATAGGAAATTTGTGTATGTTCTTTGGGCCAGTAAATGTCCCAGTGTATAATTGAAATGGTTTAAGTCTGTTCTGGATATCTTATGAAGCGTTGAAGCTTATGTTTCTACGTGAACAAGCCATTTGAATTAAAGACTCCTCTGGAGTCTTAGGCAATGAAAGTATTCAACACAGCATTATATTCCTGTTTCCTGGCTCTCAGCAAATCTGAATTTGTTCAAGAAAAATGCAAAACATTAAAGCTATTATTTCCCATAATAAATTTTATGGGAAACTATTGTATGTGTCTAGCAGTAATAACCATTAATAACATTCCTTACATCAAAGTGGTTTGTGTGTGTGCAAGCATATTCTGTATTATGTGTCTATGGATATTCCCTGACCACACATACTTGTACACACATATTCACTCATTTTTGGTACATATGAGGTATTTCTTCCATCAGCTCCTTTCATCAGTGTGTCAAAGTCTGGGGAGAATAAGTCCCTTAGTGTTTGAATATACCCCATGCCCATCTGTATTTTAATCATTTTATTGTTGGATTACTTCTTAAGCCAATCCAATGAAAGAGCCATGCAAATATTTGTGTTTCTTTAGGAATGATGGCAAGTAGAGAAAGTCTTCTTGTGTTTAGTTCATGTGCAATATTCTGAATATTTTGTTTTATTATTGCTTTTTTGCATGTTTATTTGTTTGAGACAGAGTGTTCTACAAAACCCTAGCTTTCTGGGAACTCACTCTGTAGACCAGAGTGGCCTTGAACTCACAGAAATCCACCTGCCTCTATTTCCCAAGTGCTGAAATTAAAAGCATGAGCCACTACACCCAGCCTGAATATTTCAAACATATGATTAGTCGAATCTGGGATATAGAATCTGTCTGTGTATGTATTATAATATATTGGTACTTATGTGACACAGGACTCTAAACATAATGATATGTAATGACAATTACCACCTAAGTTAAAGGTTAATTTAAAAATTTAAGCTACTATCCTGTGGGCCAAATGGCTCATGTCAGCTGGAACTTTCTTTACTAGCCTCATTTGCTTATAGTTATTTATATCTTTGCTATCACCCCTTTCTCCCCATAACAGTTATGTTAGTGTTTGTTTATTATGGAATTCTCCCAAAGTCTTAGCTTTCAGCCAAGGGCATTCCCAGAACACCTGTCGTCATGATGGCAAGGCACGGAGTGCTGGATGGAGAGGCAAATGGAGCTACAATTCCCAGATTCTCTACTGATTCAATTACTCCATTCGCTCTCTGTTGCCCAGGCATTAGTGGGAGGAATGTTGGTTGTAAATGCTTTCTTTTCTTGTATTCTAAATGAAAATCTCGGTATAAACATCTCCTTTTCCTTCTGACCCACATCATGATCACCAGTTTGATCACCATCAGTCTGAGAGTGGGATAAAGTCCAGGGGATTTATTTCCAATGTGTCAAGGTCTCATTCCCTGGAGTGTCCATAACCAAAGGGCACTCTGCTAATTAAGTTGCTCCTGAAGTTAAAGAAGGCACTCTTCAAATCTCATCTACATTCTAATGTGTAGGATCGTGGTTATTTCTAGTATAGATAGATATTTTTAAAGAGAATTTAATAAGTACAGACGTTTAAAGGAAAGAGTGAAGCACGTCCTTTAATTCTGTGCTTTAGAGTCAAATGATGGTCATGTATACTTCCATCTTTCAGTCAAAGCTTATGCTGAGCACTTCATAGTCTTCCTGCCAGGGCTGTTGAGATTAGTTACTGGAAGAAGATAGATGTGGGAAGGGCGAGGAAGAAAGCATGTGCCAGGAAAAAGCAGGAAAGAGAATATTTTTGTTAATGGAATAGCTGATGAACTCATAATGACAACATTACCTAAATGTGTGTACAGAATAGAGAAAATGTTAATGTCATACAAAATGTAGGCACTGCCAGCTGAACATCTCCTGCTCTGTGTAACCGAATATTTTACTAGTTACTGTCAGTGTGTTTTTAAATTGATTTGATTTTTAAAAGTAAACGTCCCTGCATAATTCTATGCAAAGATTGATAGATAAATTCTGACACAGACCTCTTCTGAGGTTGATAAAGTCAGCTTCCTACCAAGCAGTATTCATTCTTCTCACATAAAAACCAAGTGGGGCTTTTGTACGCAGTAAAGAAAGATAAATCAAGTGATTATCATGACTCCAACCAAAGGCAGGTCCAAACAACACTGTAAGAAAGGAGGGGAAATAATTACCATATAGAAAAAAGTAAATATGGTTTAGCTTTGTCTTCAACTTGTACTAATGCACAGTCTCATTTTGTTTTCAGTATTTGTTATTTTGTGTGTACATATAGTTTTACCCATATATTAAATAACATTTCAGGCACCATATCAAATATATTTTGTTATAAAGTAGTTAAAAGTTGTAGTGCGCTTAGGATTCTCTCATGAAGGAAACATGACAGTAAGCTAAACACATTTATTTTGTTACTATTAAAGAGTTCAACTTCATAATAAATTAAGCCTGCAAGCATTATTGTTTATGTTTTTAAACCACCAAGTATAGTGAATCTGATTTTTTTGCTGTTAACACCATAGCTGTAAAGTGAAAATTTAACTTAAATAAGTTTTTTAAAAATAGTCAAATAAATTTGGAAGACATATTTTACAGAATACTGTACTGTATACAAAACACTTTATCAGTGGTTTGAAAATGTCTCTTTACTCAATAGTAGAAAAATATCTCTAGTGCTTTGAAACTAGAACCATGCAATGAACCTTCCGCTGGATGGATACTGGTGCGGTACCTATCTTATCCAGCTCTTTTAGGTTGAGTCGTGGTATTCTCCACATCATTTTAGTCTTTGCTTTCTTGGTTACATGCATGGAAATCTTGGGTTTTCCTTTCTTTTTCCTTTCTTCTGATTCCTTTTTGGTATGGCTGATCAATGTGTAAAGCTCCCTTCGGGGTCAATGCAGATTCAAACTAGTGTCATTTCAAGTGATAATCCAGTGAGATTAACTCCACAAAGAAACAGAACAAAATAGAGCAAGTGTGTGTGTGTGTGTGTGTGTGTGTGTGTGTGTGTGTGTGAGAGTGCGGGCACGTGCGCACGCATGGCCTTGCCTGCGTATATGTATGTGCTGTGTATGGTTAGGGAAAGAGAGAAAGTGGACTCAGTTCTCCACTGTGAAGTCAGAAGGAAGCTTATAATGCAACTTTTAACGTTTATGTTCTTTGTTACTATCCTCAAAGATATTGTGCTTATACAAATTACATTAGCCTGGGCCTATAACAATGGGTGGCATTTGCTAAGCAGGGCTTCACCCTGTCTTTTTTCCCCCTGGTGCCCAGCTGTGTCTGGAAACACAGCTGTGCTTCACATGAGTCCCCCAGCATTTCACTATGCAGCTGTGAGAACAGCTTAGGAAATGTCAGGAGGCAGCTGCAGAAAAGATCACCCTACCAGTCTCTTCAAGACTGTCTCAAATCAGTTCACTGGTTCATTTGAGATTCCTCAAACATCCACATTCAACACACACACACACACACCCCAAAGCAAAACTTGTTTCAAAAGTGGGAGGGACTTCTTGATAAATGATAGAGAGATGCAGAATAGATACAGTGGATTCAGAAAACAGTGTGAGAATTCTGCAAGGCAGAGGCCTGTGTTAAGAAGTCAGACTCAAGCTAAAGAGGTAAGTCATCAAAGGTTAAGAGGAGTTGAGAATGTCTGAAGGGACATTGCATTGGGTGCTGTGGACATTCGAAAAACATTAGGGACTGTTAACAAGTTTGCTTGGGCTCTGCAAGGCACACTATCTACCTCTACAATGCACTACTCAGCCAGATTTCAAGTAAATATTTGCCTGCTGTTGAACAACAGTGTTTGTGGCTGAATGAAATATCAGAGGCAGGGGAAAACATTAAGGAGACAGTAATTTTTTTCGTGATCGCTCTCTTAGGAAAGAGTATTTGTTTTCTCTATCTAAGCTTAGGAAGAACTTATTTGATGAAAGTATTACAGAGATACAGCAAAACTTAGGAAGGCCAACAAAGTTTGTGGATGCATCCACTGATGAAAAGGAAGCCATTAGCAAAGGGGACCAAGTGGTCTGATGAAAGAAATCAGTTATTGAGTAGGGTTAAAGAGGCGTTTGAGAGAGCTGAGGGAGAGGTAGAGGAGGTGAGGGTTAGACTAATCAGAATGGATTATACACATGTATGAAATCCTCAAAGGACAAATTGAAATTGCTTGAAAAAGAGAGAGCCATGAAGTTGCCACACAGAAGGTGCACACTTAGGACAGAAGTGAGAGAAGCGGGAAGTGATACCAGCTGACTATGTGCTAGGACTTGTTCTAAGTAAGACCTGGCAATTCCTGTTGGCTCAGTCAGGAGCCAGAGACCAAGGCAGAGCAGGCAGTACATTTTAAAGAGCCCATTTCTCAGGGTTCACAGCGGGATAAGATAGAAGAAGAGTGCATCTAGCAAAAGATGGGAATAATTTCCACAGCGTACCCTTAAAGAAAATTTAAGCTCAATTTCCTTAATATATATAGACAGATTAGTTTAAAACTGAGTAAAATAAGGCTTGGTTGGTTTTCATGATTATATGTCGCAGATGGAAATGCAATTAAGCTTCTACATAATAAACCACGACTCGACACAATTGTGTTTAGAGCAACAGAGAGACAATTGACAGTAGAGCAGAAATTCAGATGGCCAATATGAGTACAAGACAGTCGTCAACCTCAATAAGCAAATGGGAAAGTTGAATGAATGAAATAAAGTAAAGAAAAACTACAGCCAGAGTAATTCCATCTTTTTGTGAGCATACTTGGGTATGATGGAGAAAGGTGGATTCTCAGAACTGTGGGCATGCCTACCTCCTGCTGATGGAGGCAGTCTGAAGCTGACGCAGTCCTCTCTTTCTCCTCAGTGTGTAGTAAAAGTTATCCTTGAGAAACATGTGCTACTACACATTTGTTCTTAACTGTCATCTAAATGGAGAGTATTACAGGAAATGGCTTAAAAGTGTGCGTGCTACCATAATGTAGTATATGCTCCTAACTACTTTAAAGGGAATTTATCAAGGCAAAAACAACAGTATCAGGATCAAAACATTCACTATGTATTACAGTATATGGTAAGGGGAGAAACTGTGATGCTATTGATGATCTCTGTATTTACCTTTGGCCTCTTTACCTGCCCCATGGCAGATCTTTTCCTTCTTCCTTTTTTTCTTTTCTATATTTCTAATAGATTGGATTTTAGAGATGAGCAGAAGTGCTCATGTTACATAACTGTCAACAGTCCCTGAAAGGTCTTCGCTTATTTTGTTTTATTTATTTTACACTTAGCCTCTAATGACATGATGTTCAATCTTTCACATCATTTTATCTCATTAAATATCTGTTGAGAATTTGAATGAAAATCATTTTCCACTTTTTGTCCTTTTTTGAAAGGACATATGTATGCATTTATGCAATGTGAAGCATGTATGTATATACATGTTCTACTATGTGTAAGTGTACATGTGAGAATGTCTGTGTTAGAGCTCTGCCACTGATACTGAGTGTCTTCCTCAGGGGCTCTCTATATAGTGATGCAAGGTCTCTTGATTGAACCTGTAAATCAGTGTTTCGACTACTGTAGCCAGCCAACCTGCTCCATAGTTTCCCTGTCTCTACCT
The DNA here is from genome assembly GCA_019843965.1 of Rhynchomys soricoides. Taxonomy (NCBI): domain Eukaryota; kingdom Metazoa; phylum Chordata; class Mammalia; order Rodentia; family Muridae; genus Rhynchomys; species Rhynchomys soricoides. The sequence goes on along the minus strand of JADRCH010000006.1, from coordinate 16,071,899 downwards.
CCTATGCTGCAATTTCAAGCAGGCTTCTGGAGATCTGGCTTTCAGGTACTTAAGGGAATCAAAATTCAGGGACTCTGCTTATAAGTGTTTTACCCAGGGAGATATTTGTCCAAGCCTTGCTTTGGTTTTAGATACAGAGTCTGGGTCTTCCCAGCTCAGAGTGGTTTCTTGCTTGGGATCCTCTTATCTCAGACTACTGTCCACTGAGGTTATAGGTATGTACCACTGTGCCTTTCTCAAGTACACACAGTTTTTATTCAGGTAAATCATACTGTTCCAAATGTGTCATTATTTACCAATCTTTAGGAAATAGACAGTGCTACAGGGATCACCCAATCAACAGTAGAATACAAGTTTGATCCTCAGAATTCCTGTGAAGATGCTGGGCACGGAAGTTTAGTGCTGTGGACATGGAAGTAAGAGAATTCCTGGGGCTTGCTGGCCAGGGAGTCTAGCTTAATGGAGAGTTTCAGGTCAATGGACAATCCTGTCTCAATGATACATGAAATTGTCCACGTGCACACACACACACACACACACAAAAGCAGGCACGCACGCACACGCGCGCGCACAGAGACATATAAACAAATATAATCACATGCATTTAAAAAGATCAGCAAAGGAAACCATTATAAAGGGCTCAATATGTTGCTTTAAAAAAAATCTATTCATTTCTTACTACTAGTTTGCATTTCACTTGAAATGAATTTTATAATTGGAAAAATGTAACAACGAATCATTTCTAAAGTGCTGGATGATATAATTCTGCCATTAATCTTGAAAGATACTTTTGAATGACTGTAACTTTCAGTTGGACATTGAGACTTTTTGTTTTCTTTGAAGAATTAGGAGGCAGAATTCTGAACATGGTTCGCTAATATTTTGCTTGTGGCGGGAGGAAGCCAATTCATGACTGCTGTACTCAAAAGTTAAGTGTGGCTTGGTCTTGGGAACATTTTTTATTATGTAAAAAAATTCATTCAATTTCCAAAGACCTTTTATTTACATGATTTATAACAACTGGTATTGACTGTCCAATTAAAATGAGAACTTGAAAACCTATGACAATACACACCATGCCCTGTCAGCTACATGCGTGATGTTTTTCATTCTTGCCTGTTAACAAAACTTAAATGCATCTCCATCACGTGCATATCCAATGGCCCAGTCCCATGCAGCCAAATTAGTCTCAGGATTATATTTTACCACTTTGTCTAATATTGGCGGATTTATTTTACAACTGTGCTTGCATAATTGAAAAACTATTGTATAAGAAAGAGCTTCATATAAGAGATTCTTTTTTTCTAAAAATCAGGAAATGGGGTATGACATATGCGTGTTCATCGTGCTTATTTTGTTAATTATGTCAAATAATGTACAAAGACATACAAATGAAGTCATTTTCCTTGATACTTTAAAAAAAAAATATTGTCCTTATTGAATGGAATAATGAAGCCTGAAATCCAATTTCCACGTTTTTGTAGCTCTTGAAATTATACCTCACTTCTTAAGAAGATGAACCCGTGGCATCTGTTAGGTGAATCTCACCACATTCTGCAAGACCTTGATGCTGACAGGCAGGAAGGCAGGCTAGCTATCTGTCCATGGCGAGGTTGCATGTTGATTTGAGTACTTGAAGAGCTTTGGAAATACCAAGTCTTAAGCCACTGATACAGGTAGAGAAGGCACAGATCGACGCGCACTAAATACCCATAGAATTCAGAGACCAAGGAGCTTATGGTCTCAGTTGTTGACTAGAGAGAAGCCAAGAAGGGCAGAAAGATAATACTCTTCCGGAATGACGTAACCCCAGATTTCAACACTGAAGTTCAAAGGTGACTTAGCTGTGCCATGCTTGAAAGCTACAACCCTCCAAGGAAATCTTACAAGGCATCAGCACTGAACAACACTGACATACAAGATTTGTTTAAATTCTCCACGGCCTGGGCTCTTCCTTCACTGCCCTATTCCAGGCATAGGATAAAGGATCCTCAGAGATGTGGTAAACTATGTGTGCAATCACGGTTAGAGCCACACTCTGTGCTGATGAGCTAGGAGGTTGTGTGTGTATGTGGAAAATGAAAATAGGAGTTGAGATAAGTTACCTAAGGTGACATTGCTAGCGAATAGTGGTGCTGGAGACAGTGTCACTTAGGAGTTGGGTTTGTGTAGTCAAAAAGCCACGGCACAGGCTAACATTTTAGGTGAAAGATTAACTCTCTAAAAGTGAGTATTAGCTGGTTTTGGTCTTTTTTTCCGATGGTGAAGAAAAAAGGCTTCCTTCTGGTCCCTTCCATCGCAAAACTTGGTCCCTCTGGCCGGCACTTACTGTCAGGGTAAAGCTGTGTCGTTCACCTGGGACCGAGGTGAAGGAGGGTTTTTCTGAGTATATTTTTCAAAACGTATCTTAAAACTAAAACTGCAAAACCATCTTCTGCGCTGTGACTCAGAAAGACCGGCATAGTCAAGAAGAGTAATGGCTGCTTCTCAGAAGGGGCTGGTGAACAGGTTTGAAATGTTATTTGTTGAGGGCTGTTCTGCTATCCATTGTGCTTTGTGTGGAATGTGCATGGCTTCGGAAACAGCTAGCACCGCCTAAAATGGCTCTTTGAAGTGGGAGGTCTTTATGACAGAAAAGGAGATGACCACAGAATAAAAAGGATTAAAGAATAAAAGATCAAGCGCTTGCACGGTGTGCTTGCGCCACCTTGTGGACTGTGTTTGCATGTCTGTTGGGATCACCAAACTCTTGTTTCGAGATTTTACTTTGTTTAAAAGAATCAGATTAAAGGGATATCTAAATATTTTTACAGCGTCTACATAAGTGTGTTTACCTTCAAAAATTAAATCACATTTATTTGACAATTTATTATCCATTTACCTGTTTATTGTGTATGTGTGTGAGGACAGGTGTGCAAACCATAGCTCAAATGTGGACCTTAGAGAACAACTTACCACAGCAAGTCCTTGGCTTTCACCATGTGGGTCCTGGGGAACAAACTCAGATTTGGTGACAAGTGCCTTCAATTGCTGAGCCATCTCACTGGTCCGTGCTCAAAACACACACACACACACAGACACACAGAGAGAGAGAGAGAGAGAGAGAGAGAGAGAGAGACTCATTTTCATGCTATCATATATTTGGTGACTTTCATATCTGCTATGTTAAAAATAGTAATAATTATATATTTACATCTTAATTCTATTTTGGTAATTTATGTTATTTTTTTATTTTAAAAATAGAACAATTGATCTTTCTATCACCTGTACTGGCTAGTTTTGTGTGTCAAATTGACACAAGCTGAAGTTATCACAGAGAAAGGAGTTTCAGTTGAGAAAATGCCTCCATGAGATCCAGCAGTAAGGCATTTTCTCAATTAATGATTAAGGGGGGGAGGGCGCCTTGTGAGTGGTACCATCTGTGGACTCGTAGTCTTGGGTTCTATAAGCAGGCTGAGCAAGCCAGGAGCAGCAAGCAAGCCAATAAGCAGCATTCCTCCATGGCCTCTGCATCAGCTCCTGCTTCCTGACCTGCTTGAGTTCCAGTCCTGACTTCCTCTGGTGATGACCAGCAACATGGAAGAGTAAGCTCAATAAACCTTTTCCTCCCCAACTTGCTTCTTGGTCATGATGTTTGTGCAGGAATAACAACCCTGACTAAGATACCACCCAACTTAATCTGTGAAAAAAATAATTTAAGACAACATGATTTATTATATAAATTATGCATAATGTCTTATGCTCAGGAGACAGTATATCTTTGTGGGCAGTATCCACAGCTTCATTGTTTTTATTTTAATATACATTTAAAAATTAATGAACATATATGTTAGTGTGCCATGTACCACTCATGACAGAGACAGGATAAATTAAGGCAAAGCTTCACGTGGTTGCTGATGTCATCCAATCCAGTTTTCTGTAAACTTTGTTCAATCTTTGCCAGAGTGAAATATTTATAGTGTTTAATAAAGAATTACATATTCAAGTTCAAAGAATTGTATTAGTCATCCTTTCCTAGATTAGAAACATGTTTATTGCCATTTAAAATGATAGTTGGTCATAATGTATACCAAATAAATTAAAAAGAGAATTTTAAAAAGTAGTGTGTACGTGTGTGTGTGTGTGTGTGTGTGTGTGTGTGACTGTATGTGCCATGGAAGAGCAGAGGAGAATCTCAGGTATCTGACTTATTTCCCTAAGATAGAATTCCTTGTTGAAGCTGATGTTAACTGTTTCTCTGTCTGCACTAGGGTGGTCAACAGTGAGCTCCCTTCGTCTGCCTCAGCTGCCAATGCAGGCATTATAGACATTCATGGCAATGGCTGGTTTGGGATTTGCACCTCAGGTCCTCATGCTTATGCTGCTAACAGTCTCTCTTGCCCACTGAGCAATCTCCCCAGCCTTGAGGAAATCTTTCTTTCTTCACAGACAGTTCTTTGAACCTGAGGGCTATTATATCTCAATGAGGTATCCTTGTTTAGAGACACGGACATCGGAGATAAGTGATAAAATACTATTTGTAGCCCGGGTGTCCTGTGTGGATGACTTTAGTGTTTCTTGTTTATAATTAGACTTTGGTGGAGAATTGTGAACAGGACTGTAGTACTTGAGGTGATTGTCAAAAAACAAGCCGAGATCCTTTGTGGGGTTTTAAAGCATTACCCTGTGCATGGTCAGTGTTTACATTTAGGTTAGGTTTGTTTTGTTGCTTTCTTTCATTTTCCAAGTCTTCACTTAGGGAAGAATAACAACCGTTTTAGTTTTTATCTAAATGAAAACAAAGATTCCTGAGAAAGGAAAAGTATTTGGTGTTTAAAATGGTAAGAGGGTGAGGATAGTTTTCTGTTCCTAATAGTGAACAAGGGAAACTACCAGATGTGAATAGGATTAATAGAAAGTAGTCAGGCCATCAACATGTCTGAATCCTGGCACACACACACTCCCATCTCTGTGATAGTTGGCAAAGTAGATTTCCTGGAATTTCTCACATACCTTGATTTTCTCTGCAGGGTTGCTGAGTGGCAAGAAGGGAGCAGCATTAGTAAAGTGACAATGCATCTAAAATGATGGGAAAGGTTTCAGGGGTGTATGATGCACTCCATGATTTTGTATTGTGAGATACAATGTGATGACCAAAGCAACTTCAAGGCTTCATTTAGCTATGGTTCCAGAGCGATAAGAGCCCGTCTTCATCATGCTGAAGTAAGGCAGTGGGCAGACATGAAGGTGGAAGCTCAGAGTTCACTTCTTAAACCACAGTATGAAACAGCATAAACAGGGAATGGTGTGTGGTTGAAACCTCGACGCTCACCCGCACAGACTTATTTTGTCCAGCCGGGCCGCGTTCCTTAAACTCATCCATAAACTCATCCAAACAGCATCCCCAACTGGGGAGCAAGTATCAAAGCACCTGAGCCTACTGGGGACCTTCTCATTCAAACTACCACACATGCCGAGCATTTAGTCTTTTCCTGTAATAGAATAGAAGACATCCACAGACTAGAATGTATGGGCTGCAGACTTAAACTCTATACCCCATTTAACTTAGCATAGAACTTCAAGTCAGTTTGTATGCAGATATAGTGGACTTAAACAGTGGACTTCGAAGACATTCAGTAAATTCATCAAATGGTTTATCTCTCTTATGTCTCTTTCTTTTTATAATGTACTCATAGAATTGATTTTTGTTGGGAATCCTAAATGGTTTGCTACAGTCTAATGTTTAATATAGACACCCAGGAATTCACATCAATTCCATATTTTCTTTATAATCCAATCACAAATGTGGCCTCATTTGCCTTTAAATCATTTAAACCTTTTTTCAGTGTCGTCATCTCTACTAAGATGTGGTGTGTCGTTGCTAGCCTGGATGATTCACTTTCCCAACTGGCCCTCTGCCTTTTGTTCCTGACTCTGCAGTTCGTATTTCTATACGGAGCAGCCAGGCTACGCATACTTGCCCTCCTTCCTCCCACAACTTAAATTTCTCCTCTGATTTCTCTTTGCTCTCTATGCTGTCGAGAACAACCGACTTGAGTCTTCTCTGAGAGAAGACTGTGTGTCTTCTCTACGATTCGTGCATTTATGTGGGAAAAATGATGGTGGAGAAAGGGATGCTGCTCATCTCTACAGCAGGCAGTTTGTTACAGTGGTCAGGTGGTTCAAGAAATAAGTGTAAGAAAGAGCTTGGCTAGAGATCACTGAATAGCACAAAGTCTGTGCAGTCCTCAATGTAAATGGTGACGAGTCCTCCCTCCTTCCTCAATGACACTTTTCAGGTTGAGAACAGACAGCTGGGGTCTAGACTAGAAATTACCTGGGAACTGCTGCCTTCACCACACCCCTTTCTGTACTGTATTCTCTGATTGTTAGGTTAACACATGAATCAGTGGCAATGTGTTTCATAGCCTCTATTAGATCTCTTATAATTTTTTTGTGGAATATGCTGTCATCATAATTTAATTTGAAGTCTCCTTAGTGTATTGTTTTTCACTTATGAAAAATTTTGTTAATAACCAATGTTTCCCAGCTATGGTGGCTAATATTCATTGTCAACTTGATTGTATTAACAAATGTCTAGGCCATTAGGGAGACATATCTTTGGGAGTATCTGAGGTAATTTCCAGGGAGTATTAAGTAATGAAGAAGAAGTAACGTGAATGAGTATGATACTATTTCTTGAACTGAGGCTCTGGCCTGACTTAATGAGGGACCTGCTAAGCAGTGACACATCTTCTTTTTTTTCTGCTCTAGCCCTCCTGAGACAGCATGAACAATTGACCTCAAGGTCCACTGCTTTAGAGACACCTGCCTTCCTGACCTCGCCTGCCACAATGGGCTGTCATGTCTTTAAACTGTGAGCCAAATTAATCTTTCCCCCTATAAGTCACTTTTTGCCAGGTGTGTTGATCATAGTAAGTTTAGTAACTAATACACCAGCCATTTACAAAACTCTGTCTATGTATCTGAGGATGCTTCTGGAGAATGCCCCAGAATTTATTGTTGGAATCTCTATATGGAAATGGGTTGTTATGATGTGGCAAGAGTCAAGCCAGTAACATTGCTATCTGCAGCAGGAGCCACTACAATGAGGATGTATGTCATAGATAGATGGGGGGAAAAGAGAAGCGAAATGATTTAGGCTTTGTGAAGAGAGGTGGAACTGGAGACACTAGGGTAGAGAGGAACAGCCTGCTGTGAGTAGCCATGGTGAAGTTCTGGCCAGAGCTGCAACTGAGGGCCATGTCTGGGTCCATGGCATGCAGCAGCAGAGGTCTGTATCAATGTCTGTGGCTCATATGACCACCAAAGGCCAGGCAGATGACCCTGGTCTGGGCTTCTGTTTGGGATCATGTTGATGTTCAAGGGCTGTGAGGAGCTGGCCCTGTACTGGCTTCAGTATTATGGAGAGCTTGCCCCATCCTTGCTGGCTGCAGCACTCAGGAGTGGGCTCTGCAACTCACTGGGCAGCACAGTAGAGCTGCCTTGGGTGGCATTGGGTTTGAGGTACCTCATCTAGGAACTTCTGGAGGGTGAAGTAGAATGTCCTGCAGACCCAAAGCTGCAGGGTCTCCATGACAAAGGGCAACAACAGGATATCGGAGGAATCCTGGTGAAAATTCAGTATAGCAGAAACCAGAGGCCCTGAACCAGACCCATGACTCATTGCAATGAACATGTGCAAGTAAAGATATATGGACAAAAGAGTACACTGTGAAACACTGGACCACTGCATCTTCCATGAGGAGGGTTTGTGCGTGTGCGCGTGTGTGCATGTGTGCGTGTGTGTGTGCATGTGTGTGTGCATGTGTGTGTGTGTGTGTGTGTGCGTGTGCATGTGCATGTGTGCGTGTGCGTGTGTGTGTTGGTTTGTTTTGTTTTGTTTTGTTTTTGGAGGGGAGAGGGAGTTGCAAAGGCAGAGCGTGGATACACAGGGATGGGAAGATGAGTGGGATTGGAATGCATATGTGAAATTTACAAAGAATCAATCAAAATGTTTTAAAAAAGAAAAGGATGATCATGAAATGAAGTAGAGATTCTCTCTTACCTTTTAAAATCAGGATTAGAAACACAGATGCCAATATTCTTTCTTGTAATGCTGTCCCTCCTCTTCTGCGTGGTTGTCTGTAGTTGGCTTAGTTTGCTTCCTTTCCATAGCTTCTCAGGCCACCATCTTACCTTTCCTGGAGACAAGCAGTTTGAACTACCTCACTCTCAGCATTGTGTCTGTATCTGTACTGCAAGCATGGCTACTTAAAATCTCTTCCCTCCAGCTCTCCTATATCTTTGATATTCCAGTCCTGTGTTTGCAGTTACATTTTACACAGCTTCACCGGTTTTTATTTTCAAATCCTTTTAATTGGACCCTGTCCCTTTAAACGTTCCCCCCTTGGGATCAATTGTGTGGTCACATTATTTTATTTGTTTAATGTACTCACTATTGAGTCTAGAAAATATTTTAAGACTCATACTCTGTAGCCTTTCTTCCACCTCCTTCCTTAATGAATTTATAAGGTCAACTGTGTGTTTGGGACTTAGGCAACCTCTAGGGATCAATTGTTTGCAAAACTACTCCTATGATGCTACTCCCATCAATAATGTTGTATTCATTGTAAAGATAGTAACCTACTCTGTTGTCTTTAAGTTATGGTGTCTATTGCTGTGACAAAACACCATGACCAAAAACCAAGTTGGGGAGGAAAGGGTTTATTCAGCTTCCAGCTCTGTAACACTACTTATCATTGAAGGAAGTCAGAACAGGAACTCACACAGGGCAGGAACCTGGAAACAGGAGCTGATGTAGAGTCCATGGAGGGGTGCTTCTTACTGGTTGGCCTCTCATGACTTGCTCAGCCTGATTTTTTTTAAAAACAGGTAACTTTAATGTAGTAATAACAATAATCTGAGGATAAATAAATCCACAGCAGACTCTAAAGTAGGATTTTTCTTTTCTTTCTTTGCAGAGAATAGTTTTCTGAAAGCAATAGGGCTGAAGATGTTAAAACTGAATTTCTGAATGTCCAGGAGGACCTGGCATGGAACCAGCATGGTCCTTCCTGTTGCCCTCTTCACACTTGCCAGGCCAAGGTTCTGTTACCTCAGGATGGGAGTTAGTTTCAAGAGTAACTGGAGGGCTCAGCCTGATTTTTAAAAACTCAGTACCACCCAAAATGTTCTGGCACCTCTCTCACCAATCCCTTATGAGAATGATTTACCGGCTTGCCAACAGCCCGATTTTATGGTGGCATTTTCTTAATTGAAGTTCTCTCCTCTTAGAAGACTTTTGTTTGTGTCAAGTTGACAGAAAACAGTTCAGCATACCCTTCTTTCTGATATCATGGTTTTGGCAGGGTTTGGACCCCCACGTTTCCTGTTCTGAGAGTGGATAAATATGAAAGTCTGCTTTCTTCTGTGCCCCCATCCTTTTCTACCTAGAGTCTGTCTGCGCTGCCTACGGGGCGCTGTCTCATTAACAGACATGAGTTTGCATCCCTCTTCACGTATTTTTCCTTCAGCATCTTAACTGGATCTTCTAGGCCGACAGGCTTGAGCGTATACGCCTCAGGAAGACAGTTTTGTCCCGATAACCTTTTCTTTCCCTCGCGTACCTTGTGTCCTAGGCACACTGTGTTTCACAGACAATTGATTTTTCAGCTTTCATGGAGTTCTGTTGGGAGAAACAAGGCACACTTCAGCTGGGAGAGCTTCTCAGTAGCCAGGTCAAGTATAACTTTGCCTTTCAAACCTTTCTCATTTGCCTGTGCTATTGGCTTGCTGGAATCACAGTCTTCTTTATTGTTTCTGTTCTTTATACATTGCTTCTGACCCGGTGTAATTTATTTCAAGTGAAACAAGAGATGAGAGCACTTTTGGTCCTGTCTAATTGCAAAATCCCAAATGCACATCTTGATGATTTTTGTCTATGTATTTTCATTTTCTTTCAGTATCTGTCTTTCTCCCATTAGGTCATCTCTACTCACTCTCTCCAAAAAAAATTGAGTCTTTTCCCCCCTAAATGAATGAGTTTTTTGGTGGGTTGATATTTATAGAGGTCTACAACCATTGCCAAAATGCATTTTAAAATTTAATTGTGACTTTGTTATTTGCAGATGTATCCCAGTCCTCATAAGTCAGTCGTGTTTTGTCCATTAGCTCTCAAACCTGAGGCAACTGTCAATCTATATTTTATGTATTCTGAACTTTTCATATAAATCAATTCAAAACTCACATGATTTGGGGTTCTTAATAGTTTACTGGGCACGTTTTTTAAGGTTCCTTTATAGTATTACATGGATTTGTGTCTCATGCCCTTGTATGAATGAGTGTACATAACGTCCTGTGTATCCATTTATGTGATGGAAATGTGAGTTCTTTCTACCTTGTCATTTATGGACAATGTTGCTGTGAATTTTTCTGTATAAGTTTCTGTTTGTGATTAATGCACTTTTAATGTAAATCATATTTTCTTTCTGTAATCTTATTTGTGGACAGAGTTAAGAGTATAGATCTATAGTTAGGTTTATTTATGTTAAAATTTCAAAACTTACAAGACACATGACTTTGAACCATTTCTCTCCTTTATTTTGCCTTCCATTTTCTCATATTTAAAAGGAGGTCATTAATAACATCTTCTTCACTGGGAAAGTTGTTAAGTAAATTAGTTTATAAAAATGTATACAGGTTAGTGCCAAGACCATGGTTATTACCTTGACATATTTACTATTAATAGTTTTTAAATTACATGCCATTGATTATTTAATTTAATCATACAATAACTGCTTTCGGATAAACTTAAATTGTGGGACTCTACTAATTTTTCTATGTAAAAAGCACATTTGTTGTGATACTGTAGAGTAAGTAGAAGTTATTGAAATAGGCCCAACGGGTCACTTAAAAGAAGGTCGTGTAGACAGACTTCTGTTATACTGAAGTTACTCATAAAGGCAAATTTCAGTGTTGGAAGAAAAATAAAGTCCTATGTGCTT
>JADRCH010000006.1:15936781-16053218 GCA_019843965.1 Rhynchomys soricoides | reverse complement strand
CAGGACTCCCCTTCAGAAACCCTCTATCCCATCCCCCCTCCTATGAGGGTGATCCCCCACCCACCTACCCACTCCCATCATCTCTCCCTGGCACTCCCCTACACTGGGGCATCCAACTCCCTCAGGCCTAAGGGCTGCTCCTCCCACTGATGTCCAACAAGGCCATCCTCTGCCACATATTTGGCCAGAGTCCTGGGTCCCTCCATGTGTATTCTTTGGTTGGTGGTCCAGTCTCTGGAGCTCAGGGGGTCTGGCCAGTTGACACTGTTGCTCTCTTCATGGGGCTGCAACCCCCCTCAGCTCCTTCAGTCCCTTCTCCATCTCCTCCATCTGGGACCCTGAGCTGAGCTCAGTCCAATGGTTGGCTGCAAGCATCTGCCTCTGTATTTATCAGGTTCTGGCAGAACCTCTTAGGAGGCAGCAGTGTCAGGCTTCTGTCAGCAAGGATTTCCCGGAATCCACAATAGCATCTGGGTTTGTTGGCTGTATATGGAACGAATCCCAGGTGGGGCAGTCTCTGGATGGCCTTTCCTTCAGTCTCTGCACCACACTTTGATTCCATATTTCCTCCTGTGAGTATTTTGTTCACCCTTCTGAGAAGCACTGAGGCATCCAAATTTGTTCTTTCTTCTTAGGCTTCATATGGTCTGTGAATTGAATCTTGGGTGTTCCGTGCTTTTTGCCTAATATCCACTTATCAGTGAGTACATACCATTTGTGTTCTTTTGTGACTGAGTTACCTCACTCAGGATATTTTCAAGTTCCATCCATTTGCCTGCAAATTTCACATGGGCACAGGGGAAAAGTTCCTGGACAGAACACCAATGGCTTATACTCTAAGATCAACAATCAACAAATAGGACCTCATAAAATTGCAAAGCTTCTGTAAGGTAAATGTCACTGTCAATAGGACAAAATGGCAACCAACAGATTGGAAAAAGGTCTTTACCAATCTTACATCTGATAGGGGGCTAATATCCAATATATACAAAGAACTCAAGAAATTAGACTCCAGAGACACCCCCCCAAAAAAAATAAAAAAATAAAAAAAGGGGGGGGGGACAGAGCTAAACAGAGAATTCTAAACGGAGGAAACTCGAATGGCTGAGAAAAACCTTAGTTATCATCCTTAGTTATCAGGGAAATGCATATCAAAACAACCCTGAGATTCCACCTCACACCAGTCAGAATGGCTAAGATCAAAACTCAGGTGACAGCAGATGCTGGTGAAGATGTGGAGAAAGATGAACACTCCTCCATTGCTGGTTGGATTGCAAGCTTGTACAACCACTCTGGAAATCAGTCTGGCAGTTCCTCAGAAAATTGGACATAATACTACCTGAGGACCCAGCTATACCACTCCTGAGCATATACCCAGAAGATGCTTCAACATGTAATAAAGACACATTCTCCACTATGTTCATAGCAGCCATATTTATAATAGCCAGAAACTGGAAACAACCCAGATGTTCCTCAACAGAGGAATGGATACAGAAAATGTGATACATTTACACAATGGGCTACAACTCAGCTATTAAAAACAATGACTTCATGAAATTCGCAGGCAAATGGATGGAGCTTTTATCAGTTTTTAATAAGTGATTTCCCTGTGGTAATTAATACTGAACATATTTTCCCTGTAACTTTACATCTACCATCTTTCCCCTATATAGCAACACAATTGTTTTTTAAGTTCTGGGAAGGTGACACTTTTTTGATGCTAAATATCCTGGACAAGGCAGAAAGCAAAGGAGACAAAAGAAGACAAGATTGTCATGGTATAGAACAATACAACCATTTTCTTATAGAAAACATCCAGAATGGATAATTATCTTTATGCCCTCATCTCTAATAGTTGATTTCTACCCAAGAGACCTCCAATTTGTTTCATACTGGTTTGTCTCATTTGATTATCTGATCAAGAAGACTACTTCATAGGAACTCAAAACAAATGCCCCAAAATCAGTGATTGCGAAATTCACAAGTGTCTCCGGCCTTGTTTATTACTTTTCTTTCTTCTTTCTTCACCAAATTGCTCCAATAATTTTTTAAAAATATTTAGTTCCTATGTTGCAATGGATAGTCTGGAGCTAGTTGTTTTCTTCTTCATCATTAAAATGTGAACATTCTTGGATCTTAGATGGAGAAAATTGAAGCAGAACATCATTCAGTAAATTGCACAGGGGCAGGTAACATACATCACCTACATTACTCATAATCTCATCTATACACGTGTAAGGTCACAACTATTCACCTCATCAGTACACCTCATCAGTAAAGACAAGAACATTGACACTTAGGAAGGTCATGTGACTTTATAAAAATCTAGTAGTTGGTACTATGTCCCATACCTTTGATTTAGTACCAGATTTCTACAACCTATTTCCTTTCTTCACATTCCTTCTCATATTCTACTCACAGTATTACAATCATCACATTAGAAGCAATTCATGTGCTTTCTTCTCTATGCCAATGCCTAGTGGCTCTATCAATCCTTACTGCTTATTGAGACATGTAAGTGCTAAGGCTCTCAGCCCATCTTTAGGCAGGTTCTGCTTTTGAAATGCTCTACCGAGAATGACATCTATTCTTAACTCTAAACTACTTGGATCAGGGCCTGGCTCTCCTCACAAGTGTCCTTCATAATATTTAGTCCCATTAGAGTCATAATGTAGTTTGGTAGCTAAGTATCCTATGTAAGTCATGGTAGTCATCATAATGTTAATTGGCAGTCATACACATGTTCTAGAATGGTGGTAAGTGTTAAATGTGTAGTGTGTGTAGAATAACAGGCTCTCAGTAATAGGAAATGTTAATTTCTTCTTTTGAAACACATGTGGGTGTGTGTGGGGCACCATCATAGAAGCAGGGGGGAGAGAATAGGGGGATTGTGGAGGGGAAACCCGGAAAGGGGATAACAGTTGTAAATAAATAAAATATCCAATAAAAATATTTTAAAAAAGATCCTGGAGACTTACATTCTCGATTTGCTCTTGAAGATGAGTTTTTTGTTAGGCCAGAACTCCACTAATTTTATCTTTAATCATTGGCTTGATTTGACCTTTGACATTATGTTCGATTCAGTCTTGTTTATAGTGTATGCTTTGGATTGGGTTATCTTTTTCAGATTAATGACACACCAACATTAGTCTAAACTTTGATGGGTTTTTAATCTTATTGGCTCCAAATGATGAAATTTGAAACAGTGTTTGTAGGTTCCTAATGCCCTAAGCACCCTTGTCTCAGCTGTTTGGGGATAGTTACAATGTTCCTCCATAGTGTGTGTGTGTGTGTGTGTGTGTGTGTATGTGTGTGTGTGTGTATGTGTCTGTGTGTCTGTGTGTTGGGGTTCAGTGTGCATGTGCATATTTGTATTCAGGCCAACTACAGGGTGGATAATGTCTTTAAGGTTCATTGACAACTATTCTTCTCTATCTTAAAATGACATAATAAAAATTTTTCATCAAGTTTTTGCTATTGTTTAATAAAACTATCATTGGAAGAATTCATACAAAATATATCATTTTATTTATGTTGACTAAATGGGACAAAGTAGAGCTAATGAGAGACTGTTATATAAAGACTCTATCTTTCTATTTAAGTGAAAAAAAATGACAGAGATAACCATTACGATATTGGCATGTAAATTAACTTACTTGAAGGAAATTAGGATACAAATTTATAACCAGGTAGTGCTTAATTCAGCTAGTCCACAGTTACCTCAGTAGCTGGTCAATCAATTTCTTATACCCTCCTCGTTGTATATTTGTATATGTGTAAAAAAATGTTAGAAATTAACTGTGGATACTTCCTTTTTTATTAGGGTCCCTTTCCCCCCAAAGATTAGTAGTTGTAGAATTCTGGTATGGTGAGTAGTTTTAACTGTCAGTTTGACAAATTGTTGAATTACCTGGGAAGAGATTTCAATGAGGAAGTGTTTAAATCAGGTTGGCCTGTGGCTAGTCCTCAGCTGTGTAACTGTAGGCATGTGTGCATTCACTGTCTTTCTTCTTGACTGGGGGTGTGACTGGCTGCTTCAAGTTCCTCCCTTGACTTCTCTGCAATGATGAACTATCACCTGGAAGTGTAAGCCAAAGAAACCTTTTCCCACTCAAAGTTGTTTTTATCAAGTTGTTTATCACAGCAACAGAAAAGAAACTAGAAACTAGGGCACTTGGTATTTATTTCTCTTGTTTTGGCTAAACATCAAATGAATGGGGGAGGAGGGGTTCCTGCGAGTGTATGTAAGAAAATAATATTGAGTGAGAAGAGAAATCAAGGAAAAATAGGAACCAGGGCATCTTCATAAAACTTGGATTAGAAATTGTAGTGTTTCCACCAGGATTAGGTATCTCAACCCTTCTATTGACCCCTTCTGTCTCATAAACTGTACTTAGGATTATGTAAATCATTCAATTCTTTTACTTGACAATGCTAAACAAATGGGTTTGAGTAACTGCTATGCTATTTTTAGTTTGGCACGTTGGTTGCAGTGGTCCCAGATGCAGGGAGCATCATAAACCTAAAAGGGCTGCTTCTTCATGCATGGTGGAATGTGGCAAGCTTCACACAGCCAAAGAATTGAAGTTTGATAAAGTAATTTCCCTTCCCCTTTCCATGTCTTAGGAGATTTCATTTATTTATATACACTGTAGCATAAAAAAATGCAAAACAAACATTCAAGATTTGTTGTTTTGAACCTTTTTAGGTTTTTAGGCATAAATATATTTTAAACAGTTTCTTTAGATTTATTTATTTATTTATTTTCTTTTCTTTTGGTTTTTCAAGACAGGCTTTCTCTGTGTAGCCCTGGCTGTTCTGGAACTCATTCTGCAGACCAGGCTGGCCTCGAACTCAGAAATTCACCTGCCTCTGTCTCCCAAGTGCTGTTAGATTTATTCTTAACTCACATTCTATAAGTGAATTTTTGGTGTGATTGGCTTTCCTCTCTAATGAATAAAAATCTCACAAAACAATTATTTATTTTATTAGAGAGCTAGAAGTATTTGTATATGGTAGATATACATTTTATCAGATTCACGCAAGAATAATTCGCTTTGTACATAGACACAGTCTACTTCTTACCCTCCTTTTACTGTTCATCTCGTCCGATTTGTTCCAGTCATTATCTTATATTTTTTTCACTCATAGAACTCATCAATGCATTTCAAGCATGACAAAATCTAATGGGCTTTGGTATCTTCCAACATTGTGTCTTTTAGTGTGCCTTGCTTTTCTGTCTCTTTTCAAACACACTATAGCATCCTTCCTGCTGCACACTCCAGCTTGTGACCCACCTCTATAACATTTGTGCTTGCTAACTCCACTTTCCACGACTTAAAGAACTTTCCCATGTTCACTCTACACTGATCCTCTCTGTGCACTGGCTTCAATGCCAGCTCTATGCCTGTCATCTGAAATTCATTTCTTAGATCGTGTTCTCTATTCTGAGTTCCAACTATATTTCTAATATTCACACTAAGTTTTACCAGTTGTATTGAACTCAGTGTCTATCAACACCGTAGTTTTCCATTTTTCTTCAACTCAGGAAGTTATATATAAACTATTTAGTGAGGAAGAACAATTCAGTAAATATTATTTTGTCCAGGAATTGGACCTTTACATAAAAAGACCTGTTCACTTCTTTCATTCTGCATATCCAGTCCCTCAGAAATGGAGTTTCACCCACTGTCAAACATCCTCAAATGCTCATCCCCTGTGCACCACATCTCTACATCTGTCACTATGTAGATAATAACGCTGACCACAGTGAAAGTTTTAGCAACCCTCTTAGGAACAGCTGTCTCTATTCTCATTATTGCCATTGCTTTAATGATTTTCATGTGAAACTCATAATCACTGAAAATGCAAATCAATTAATTCCAAGGGAATTTGGAATAAAAAAATGTAACTCTTCAGTAGTATAACAATGATCTGTCCCTGCCTACGCTCTGGGCAATGAGCCCTAACCAAAATGGCATTGCTGGTTTCTCAATCACACCAACCTCATTTTCATTTTGTTTCCTGGAATGTTCCAAAATTTCCATCAGCCTGGATCTCTTGTATCTCCCTTCCCCCAAAACCCAGGGCAGACATGTCTTACCTAATTCCCTCTTTGAATGATACTCTCATTATATCTTCTTTTTCTTTATACTGTTCAAAAGATTTCAATTTTCATTTTTTGTATCAAGTCATTATCTCATCAGCTGAACATAAAATCTGTGAGAGTAGAAACTGCAAGTTTTGTTCACTCTGTTCCCAGTATGTAGCATAACACCTGAAATATAATACTCAGTAATTTTACATTGTTGAAAAAAATGTGTGAATTTATAAAAAAATAATTTCGAAGAGTCATCACTCATTAGCTTTCCTTTTTTGATCAATAATTTACCATGGATATAAAGTAAGCAATATATGATTGCAAATAAAAATTATTTAAAAACTAAAATAGTCTGATTGCTATAAGTTCATATGCATACCCTCCAGAATTCCATTAATGAGCCCGAATAGCCAATGAATTGCCTTTGAGAGGTGTATAGATCACTAGGAGACTTCCCTCATGAATGCGATAAAGTCCCTGTAGAGGACTTGTCACATTGCCCATCCTTTTTTCATTTTAACATAGGATACAGTGCTTCTTTGCTTTAGAGGGCACAGTATCAAGATACACTCCTGGAAGCAGACAGTAACACTACTAGGCACACAGACCCTGCCAGTGTCTTGATTATGACTTTATGCAGCTTCCACATCTCTAAGAAGGAAACTTAGGATCTTCATAAATGACCCAATCTCAGGTATTTTGTTATAGCACCATACAAGGACAAAGTCAGTGACCATGCATAGGACTGATGACTGTGAAGACCACAGGCAAGCTCGTTGCCTTTCCTTGATAATGCTTAGGTTACTTGATAATCGAGCTTCAGTCATTTCAATGGATTAATATGTGAGCACCATATGATTTCCCAATTTTTTATCCACCAGTTTTTGGCTGATTTATTTGAATTTTCTAGGCAAATATCTTCTGAAATACTCTCGCTTTCTTCTCAGTTTTCCTAAGTCCCCATTGTCCTATTTATAATGTCTGATCCTTTGCTTTCTTGATCAGCTAACACAAGTCTCTATGCAAGGCAGAACAAATTACATTAGAACATACTTCAGAATCAGTGGCAATGAAAACATTTTACATATTACAAGTTTTCCCTGGTGTATGCTGATTATCAAAGTTTAAACGAGTAGGGATGTAAATTTTCTGTCTAGAATTTATGACTTATTTACATATTTTACTTTTTCAAACTCTTTTAATTTCTTTGGCATTTGTGTTTGTTTCTCTATGAACATTATGTTAGTCTCCTATTAGATGAGAAGGATACCAAGGAAGAAGGTTAATTTATAAATTGTCAAGATGCAAACCTTTCTGCATTAGAATAAAAAGATACAAAGCAAATGCAAAGAAAAAATACAGTTGATAGGATATAATATCTTCAGATTAGCATTTATGAAAAACAACAGCCATAAAGACTTAAGGAAGACTGTCAGTGCAGATGTTCTATCAGTTCTGGGAACTGAAACCTTAGGCAATGAAGGCTAGCATCTGACCACTTGCTGCTGAGTGAAGCCTTACCTGAGGTAGACTAGCACTTGATTGGTTGCTGGGGACTGAAGCTTTGCGTAACATATGCTAGCATGTGACTACTTGCTGCATCTTCTGCTCCAACATTGGTAGCTCGTAGGACTATTCCCATACAGAATCACAGACACATTTGCTCTTTGTGCTCCAGTATCATTCTTTGGTACAGGTGAGACAGAAAGGTTGTCAAGAGCACTGGCTTCGTACTGCCTAACTAAATGTACAATCTTGTCTTGTCTGGTCTCCATGGAGAATTGGAAGGACTTTTCTGTTCCTGGACACATTAGCTTCACGTGACTAACTCTTTTGCTATGTGTACTTTGAATACACTCTGGTTCCTTTACTAGGCATGTTGCCTGCTGTCATTTTAGATCTGGTCTCAAACTTCTATTCCCCTGCCATTTATCCTTTGGAATGGTGAACTTGGGCTCCCTGTTTATCTTTTAACAGACTGTAGAAACAATGGTAATAGCAGTTACCATGGGAATTTCATCCTGGTATCCTCGGCAAGGCTTAACATGATATATGCATTGTAAACACAGAAATATTTGATTTGAATTTTTATTAAACTAGATTCATGATAGCGAGGACAGTGATAAACTTTTGTCAAAAAGCCCCATTCACTTTGTAAAGTGGTTCCTTTAAGACAATATATGGTCCAGAGATTTTCCATGGCTTGTAGGAACTGGTTGTGTGTGTGTGTGTGTGCGTGTGTGTGTAACAACAATTAACACAAAAGAGGCCATGAATTTGAGAGAGGGTAAAGAGGAGTTGAATGGAGGATATGTAACTATATATTAATTACAAAAATAAATATAAATTAAGAAATTAAAATTGCTATACTTACTGTTAATATTCATACTGACTGCGGACACTTAACTCGCAATTATTCTGCTTCTGGTCCCACTGTGTCTCTAACTCCCTGACTTTCCCTGCTCTTATTTTCCCCACATTCCAAACACTATCTATTTGACCAGATATTCATCATTCTCAGTCCAGGCTAGTTTGAATTGTCATGCCTGAGCTGGAACACTCTGGCACTATCACTATGTTTTCTTCACCTTTATTCCTCTGGAGGGCTTTCCAAACTGTGAGTTAATTTAGTCTGACTCAGTCCCTGAGTCAACAAGACAATATGTGCTGGCTCTCACAAGCTCAAGACTTGCCTAACCCTATTTAGTAAATGGGGTTCACAGTGTTCCCCAACTCTGGCTCATACTGACTTTGGTGACACACCTGGCAACTGTTTAGACTGCCAGTACCTAACAAAAATGCTTATGTGTAGAAAGCACACAGTCTTTTAGGGACAGAGAGCAAACACTTAAGATAACAATATCAGGGATGTTTAGGAAAGTGCTTTTCCTTCCATTCCCAAGCTCCACTTATTTGATGTGAAGTTAACATCCCACATTCTGGGAGCACAGGAGCCTATCCTGCTGTTAGAACAGTGGATTTACTTTTTAAAATGTGGCTTCTAGGGAAGCAAGCTTAAGCATTTTATTGACTGGGTTATCTCTACAATCTCACAAATCAATGGTTTTTTATAGATTTTTTTTTTTTGGTAATATTTTCTTTGATTATGTGATTCTGGTTCAATGTATGCAAACATGTAAAGTTTTGGAAAGAGCTTCTGTTTAACATTTAGATTCTCTTCAGCTGCTCATGAACATGCTCTGCTCTGCAGCCATGTTCTTGGTACCCGGAGAGTACAAGGTTGAGCTATATATTAGCCTGTTCCCCGAATAGTGTTTGAAGTATAATTATTCCACATCACTGGCAAAGAATTGGTGTTCACAGATGGGATTAATTTATGATAAATAAAACAGGAAACAGAAAACTACCATTAATAGTGCATATGAGAAATGGTAAAGAAGAAAAAGGACTGATTTTTAAAATGCTAGATAGAGCAGACCCTATGTTTTGTTTGTAATTTAGGATCTAGTGTGGGTATTAGCGATAGAGAAATGGTTTAAGCTGAAAGGAAGGTATCTAGACCATAAAAGAAGACCTTCCCAAAACACGCTGAATCACAGGAACCTTTCAGAGGAGCCAGACATACAAAGGGGATTTATAAAATATTTGACTCTCATCAAAACATCTTTTAATAGTTAATATTCATTATATATTGTTCATAAATAGTTATTGGGTTTGTAAAGCAAATAAGAACCAATAAGTAATACTCTATTCAAATTCTCATCCATAACAAAGACTATGCATCACAACATTATGCATTCAAATTTCAAATAGTGATGGGAGAAAACCCAACAAATTATCAGGAAAGTTTTAAACTATCCTAGTCATCCATGAATTCCATTGTATCTTCTCTATCAAACATTTATTTTTTCACTATGATAACAAAATTCTACTGTTTTAAACTGCTATCACATTTATTACTTTTGGAAACAAGAAATTAGTTTTAAATGTGAAAAACTGAAGAATTTTATTATAATCTCTTCCCTGTTTTAACCATGACATGTGCAGATCTTCTGTGTAGGAATGATACGTGCTAGTCTTACAGGTTGTCATGACAACATTAGTGCTGTACGAGGAAGGACTCGAGCCTGATCACATTTGCAGATGTCTTGGCAGTGTGACCATCTGATGTCATGAGCAGGGTGTCACCTTACTGGTCCAACTGGTACTGGGAAGATTGGACCCATGCTAGATATGTAAGCAGATCAAGAAAATGCTTGCTACTTGAAAATGCATATAGAAGGAGTAACAGAATCTTGAGAAATGTGACAAACATGTATCAGCTCAGGGCAAGGTGACATGAAAATACTGTGGGGCAGTGGAGGATCATGAGAGAAGGCTAAAGTAATAAATCCAATAGTATAAATAAGGAAAATGATGATGGCATAAGTAAGCTGAAGAATTTCATGTTACCATTACTGTGTAAGAAAGCTTGAATACAGGAAGAGGGGAAAAACTACAATGGAAACCTCAGGAGACTCTGAACCAATAGGAATACCCTATTGTGTTATGACCATGACATTGATTTTGTGGTATCAGGGATATCTGATACAGTACCAATCTTGATACACACTAGGTGACTCTCAAAGGAGATTTCAGAGAAACAGCTTCAACCTAAGTAGGTTCCATATGACAGCTCTTTGTACAATCTCACTTTCACACTCTGACAAGAACAACTACATCTTGCATCAACCAGAGTAGCTGTGAATGTAGGTGTTAACGGGTCAATGTTAACAATTACTGCTGCCCCTCTATTTAGATACAGCATTACAACACCAGTTATTTTTATTTTCTTTCTTAATTGTGTTCTCTCCAGGACAGAGGGCACTTCTAACATGGACTGAAAGTAATGAGAAAATTTCTAACGTGTACATATGCAGGAGAAACTGTGGGTATAGGCATGTAAAACTGTTGTCTTCCTGGTTCCTTACATACATTAGTCCTGAGTCTGAGGTACTTGGGCTTTTCAGGTTCAGTGAGAGCCCTGTAATCAATTGCTAATGTCTGTGAGTATGTGTGTTTTCTGACAAGCTGACCCCACATTTTAATTCTATGAATGATGACCTTGAGACCACTAAGAACCATACAGTAATAAAATTTGGTTCTTTAGTGGATAAAGTCATGAAAGAAAGGCAATGTGATATATAACAAAATTTTTCTATATATAAAAGGTAGCTGTGGAAGACTGTTATCTCTGGCAAATACAAAGCTATTACAACGTTACTAATATCATTCTTATTTCTCTTCAAAAGTTCTACCATGAGACTAATGTAGAAACTTATTTTTAGCACTTATTTAAGCTATACCATCAAAGCACAGTATGGAAGCATCTCCAATGGATTTCTGAGAACCAAGCAAAGCTTCCTGCTTCCTGTAGTTTATATTCTAGCACCAAGAAGATGCCAGATGTAACATAGAATGATATTTAATTTGTAAGAATTTTCAGAGTGCCTATTACAGAGTAGATGCTTAATTAATATTGAAGGAAAAATAAATCACTTAGTGGACAGTATCCTCATTTTGCTCATTTTATGGTACTCCATGTATTCTTGTTATTCAACAAAAAGTTGAAATGAATTAAGTCTATTTGGACTTACTTGAGAACAAACAGTTTAGGACCTGGGTAGCTCTTGAAACCAGAAGACAGTCTGATAGCTCCCCTCACTGACAACATGAGTAAATTGTCTCTTTCCTGGGTCTCTGCTTCTACTTCCAGAAGTTATAGGGACTAAGGCTACATAGTATTGTTTCACTGATTAAATGAGGTAAAGATGTTTAGTGCACACACCTTACATGTGGGCAAACCAACCTCGAGTCCATTCTTCAAACAATGTTCTATATTTTATGATATTAATGTTTAAATATTTTCTTTACATTTTCTTATGGCATATCTTTTGATATCAGAGAACATGTGCTTGTCTTGTAGTCACATATGAGATGGTTGGTTAGGTGCAGCCATGAGAAAAAAAATAGATGGTCTCTCTCAAGAAAATATGAATTACTATCAGGCAGGAGGCATGTCAGCACAAATCACATAATAAACTCACATGATGACAAAAAAGAAAGGTCAGGATGAATCTTTAGTGGATGTTCATTACAGAAGCAAAACAAGACATGGGAAGAGTTTAGCATTGGAGACGTTTCTGTAATTAGCGCGATTTTGGTGATGGAGTGGTCTCTAATTGCATGTATTGCATAAATCTTGGGAATGGTGCTTCTAGAATATAAGGGTCTAACCAAAACTATGTATAACACAAAGTTGATGAGTTTGCACACCATAAACATGCCTCCAATTGGGCTCTTGGTCGTCTTAAGAATTTGCTAGCATGGAGATGCTATGTCTGCTATTAAAAGAAATAAAAAACCTTTAAACTTGTCAAACATCAGAAAATATATGGGAGAGTTTTTTTTTTCTTAAGTTGTAGTACATAGTGATTATAAACTTAGACTCTAGGATGTGATTCTGATTGATTACTGAATAGAAGGCACCTATTACCTATATAGTTTAGCTCTATCTGTGCTTACTTTCTTCATCTGTGTAATAATACTATTTGTGCAATAATAGTATTTATGTGATATGGGTGTTCAAATATCTATAATGCTTATAAAATGCCCCATGTAGATGTACATATAATTATATTAATATGAAATTTATGCATCATCTATATTAACAATATTACATCTATTTTGGTGACTATACATAGTTTAGTTTCAAATATCTATCACTCTTAAGTTAAACAGGAAGTTTTACTGTAGCCTTCTATATGTTTGATTCACAGATTTTCAGGGTGGACTTCAAGACCGGGTTTCTTTGTGTAGCCTTAGTTGTCCTGGAACTAGCTCTGTAGACCAAATTGGTCTCGAACTCACAGATATCTACCTTAATCTGCCTCCAGAGTGCTGGAGTTAAAGGAGTGCACCTTGCTCTTCCTTGAATCACACACACATTTTTTAAAAATTATAAATTAAATGGTCTTTTTATATAGTAGTAGTTTGGGTATCCAGATCAATTATTTTAAAGAAAGTTGAGAGGCTGACTTATTTATTTGAATACCTGGAGATAAATTACCCTCCCTGAATAAATACGTGAGAATTCTGCTCAAAATTACACAGTAGTTACAGGACATTGGGCAAATCTGTTGACAACTACTGTGAACAACAAAAATTGTTTCCAGATCAACAATATAAAAAGCTGTTCTTGGGCAAGTCTCAAAGGACTGTTTGTAGGGCATTTGTGAGGTGTCCATTGATCTGTCATTTGTCTTCTATAAAAAACCTTTTCATGAACTTGTTCCACAGTCTCTTCTACCTCTAAATTTTTACCCCACCCTGCACATATAGGAATTTAAAATAGTCTTAGAAATAAAACATTTAATGAATAGTGAAATTTATTTTAAAACAATCCTTTGGCATGCATATATTTTTTGCACTAATTTAATATGGAAGCAAATTTGCATATTAATGAAATATATACATTTGTTTTTACATAAAAATTAAATCTTGGATAAATATTTGAAACTACAGACCTAAAACATCTTCAGTGTTTTTCAGAGTTGATCAAAGTTTTATTTTTTATCAATGCTAAAGTTATCTCTTTGCATAAATACATATGTCAGTGGAAGGAACTGTCCTAATTTCAAGCCAAAATTCATTAAATAATTCATTAGGAAACATGCCAGCAACTCAAACAGAAAACTTTAAACCCAGACATTTCCATACAATGTGATTCAAAGATAAATTAATGTGATGCTTATTTGATGAGGGATGCTTGCAGGAAAATATTAAGTCTTGTTTTCTATAATTAAACTTGTAGAATAAATGCAGTGAGATTCATTAAAGATTTCTGGCATTGGGAGCCCAGATAGCAAGTGCAGTACAAAGTGCACTGAGGTCACGTGATGCAAACACTGGCAAGCCTCGCCAGTGGCACCACAGCTTAATCTCATATTTATTACATTAATATTTAATTATATAGTCAGAAATTTGTTACCAGACTTCTCGAGACTCCATATGGGATTGCGAGTCACACTTCAGAAGCTGGGTTCTAGGGTATGAGCTTGATTGAAGAATTGTATAGTTCATGTTCTGTATCTTTAAGCATCCTTGGCAGTACCAAGATGTTCACTCAGCATCTATTTGTTCAGCAAGAAAGTAGATAAGCTTTACGCTATTGTTAGGTGTTGTAGGTAGAACAATCAGAAGTCATTATGTACAAACAAAAAAGTTCACATTGATTTTACCATTCCACAATATACTTATCTGGCATCGATGGAAGGGGAAGCCCTTGGTCTTATGAATGCTCCATGCCCCAGTGTAGGGGAATGCTAGGGCGGTAAGGTGGGAGTGAATGGGTGGGTGGGGGAGCACCCTCATAGAAGCAGGAGGAAGGGGGAATGGGGTGGGGGTTTGCCAAGGGGAAACCCAGAAGGGGGATAACATTTGAAATGTAAATGAAAATAACCAATAAAAAATACTGTATAAAACATTATACATTCCAAAATATACTGTATAAAAAAAGACAGAGTTCATCTATCTTAATCTGTCTAGACACAGTAACACTAGAGACTGAGAAATTGAGAGAGGCACCCTGTTCACAGTAAGATTTCCCCTCTCTACTTACCCACACTCCATGGCAGTATGCCTATTCAACACCATCACAGCCAGTTCTCAGCGTAACTAGTTGAACTGCAAATAAACATGGCTCCATCACTTCCTCCTAGTAGGAAGGCTGGAATCTGTGTGAGGAAAGTGTGTGTCCCACCCCCTAGACCCCCTACAATTTCCATCGAGTGACATCTGGAATTAGAACTTATTCCATCAGAGCCTGACTATGTAATGCTTATTTAGGTAAATTACTTCCATCTCTTGTACTGTACAGAGTAGACCAGGAATGTGGCCTCCACAAATGTTTTTAACCCTTGCAAGGCCTTGTTGAGAAATGCTTATTATTATCATTTTGTAAATGGAAAAACACTGAGAGATGGAAAGGGAAGGCAAGAGATCATTGTGATACAAAATATTATACAGGAAGAATCCAGGCCCCCCCCAAGCGAGTGTGTGTGTACTCTGTACATGCAAGCTTTGCGACTTATCCAGTCCTTAAGCTCGGTGGTCTACTTTCCTCTTAGAATCTTCTCCCTTGCCTAAGTCCACCACTTTGCAAACCTATGCTTCCTATATTGTCCAATAGGGCTTACTTATAGGGAACAAAATCCCCGCCTAACTCTGCTCTGTTGCTCATAGAAACATGGTTAATGCATGAAACTGGGTTTAGCTCAGATGTCAGTTCACCCCAGAAACACCCTGGAGAGACTTTGGAATTATTCATAATTACACAAATTGAAAGTGATGAGAAAATTGGTGTTATTTTCCTATCAATCTCCAGAAAGATTATTATGCTATCTACTCACTACCAGATATTTTTTTAAAAAAAATCTTACTTTGAAAATTTATTCGACAAGCTTCAACATTAATTCCTAATCTTTGTTTTTCCAACATTCCAGCATGCCTCCAATTATCACAAGAGCTGTAGTAAAGTCCATAATTTGCGAATAATATTACATATGGTTAAACTTTGTTTTATCCTTTTATTGTGGAAAATTTCAAACAAGTACCCATGGTCATAGAAGACTAATAAGCCTCCTTTTGTTCCCATCAATCCGTGCTCAGCAGTTTTATTAACAAGTGTCAAATCTTGCTCCATTTACATCTCCTACTCCTCCCCCATCCCTACCATTGTAGTACTGGGTTGTAAATTCATGACATTGTAGTATGTCATCTAGATTGAACTTAATTTTAAATCAGAATGTCCTAGAAACAAGAGAAAGCAGAGAGAAAAGACCACAGAGACAGTGTAAGATAGAATTCAGAACACTGCCATGGAAATTGCTAGCTAATTTGTTTCTGAGATAATAAATAGCAAAGTTATCTCTTTTGTTCACTGTATATGAAATTTAGTGTTTAATA
This sequence comes from Rhynchomys soricoides, assembly GCA_019843965.1. Lineage (NCBI taxonomy): Eukaryota > Metazoa > Chordata > Mammalia > Rodentia > Muridae > Rhynchomys > Rhynchomys soricoides. The sequence continues at coordinate 16,037,152 of JADRCH010000006.1, read as the reverse complement.
AATTTACATAATGATTGACATGCTAATGGCTTCTCCAAGTAACTCTGGTGTGGACACCAGACACCAGAGGAGACAAGACAGAATGAGTAGATTTTAGTAATCCCTAAATGGCATACCACTAAAAACCAAAGATGACTGTTACATTAAGCACTTGCTTTTGAGACAGCATCTCATTTTATAGTCCTGGCTGGTCTGGAACTCTATGTATAGAACAGGCTGACTTTAAACACAGAGAGGTGAGTCTACCTCCACCTCAGAAATGCTAGGATTAAAGACATTCTCCAACATGCTTGGCTTAAGCACTGGTTATATCGCAGCTGGTTACATCACAGGGATTTCTTATACTGTGCTGTGGGAAGCATGTGTTGTAGCAGTGATTTTTTTTTCTTTTCTGTACTCCAAATTGCACAGATCACCTCAGTAGCATGCAAGCTTAGAGACTGCTCTATTGCCACTGAGGGAAACTCAAATGTTTTTGTGCTTCTCTTCAGTTATTGCCAATAGTAGAACTGTGGATCTGTACATTCATTCATTCATTCAGTTACTTATTTTACTTTAAAACATCATTGAAATAAAGAATTCCTTTAAACATGGCTTTTGATATTAGATTCCTTTGATATTAGATTAATTTTCTACATTATAAATTTTTTATTTTATGGACATGAATTCATTGGTGTGCATGTGGTGGTATACATGTAAATAAGTGTGTGTAGTATGCATTTGTGCCTCTAAAATTTCTTAGAAAAGATAAATATATATAAATATGGAATATATTTTATATAATTAAATTATATATATTTAAATAAAATTTATATATTATATATTTATTATAAATATAAAATATAATTATATATAATATCTTTATATCTATATCTATATAAAATGCACACATGGGCTGGACCAAGGCCCCTGGGCTTTGGGAAGCTCCCACGAGTCAGTGTGTGTGACCTTAGAGGAGATGCCCAACAGTGGGGATATGGAACCTGAAGTGGCCACTTCCTGTATCCAGGCAGGACCTCCAAGGGAGGGAAAAGGATACCAACCCACTCTCAATACTTTTGACTCAAAATTTGTCCTGTCTAAATGAAATGCAGGGACAAAGATGGAGCAGAGACTGAAGGAATGTCTAACCAATAACCAGCCTAATTTGAGACCAGTCCCATGGGCAAGCACCAGTCCCTGACACTATTAATGATATTCTGTTATGTTTGGAGACAGGAGCCTAGTATAATAGTCCTCTGAGAGGCTCTACCCAGTAGCTGACTGAAACAGATGCAGAACCAAACACTGAATTGAGGTGGAGGCCGGGGACTTTTATGGAAGAGTTGGTGGAAGGATTGAAACCTCTGAAGTAGATAGGAACTCCATGAGAAGACCAACAGAGTCAACTAACCTGGACCCCTGGGAGCTCTCAGAGACTGAATCACCCACCAACCAGAGAGCACACATGGGCTGGACCGAGGACCCCAGCACATATGAAGCAGAACTGTAGGTCAGTCTCCATGTGGGTCTCCTAGCAGCTAAAGCTGGAGCAGGAGCTGTCCCTAAAGCTGTTGCCTGGCTGTGGAATGTGTTCTTCAACAGGGCTGTGTTGCCTGGCCTCTGTGAGAGAGAATACCTAATCCTGCAGAGACTTGATTTGTCAGGGTCAGGGGACGGGGATACCCAGGGTGGGTTTGACCCACCCTCTCAGAGGAGAAGGGACAGGGGGGATGGGGTGAGACACTGGGGGATGGGTTCGAGATGGGGGAAGACAGCATTTGGGTTGGGAAAACAAAACAAAACAAAACAAAACAAAACGAGTGAGCTCTCAGATTTCTGGTTCGGCTGCGCCACTTGCCACTTGCTGACATGTCTACACTCTGATATCCTGGACTTTTATCCCTCTGGAATCATAAGCTAAATAAAATAACCTCTTGCTTCTATACGTTGCTTTGGCCATAGTGTTTGATCACAGCAACAGAAAAATAATGAATACACATGACAGTCACTTCATTGAGCTATTTCCAAGCCCTGTTCTCAGTTCTTGTAATTCATCTCATCTGAAATCTCTCACTTACAGTATTATCAGTGATCAGTGATGTGCGCACATGCGCACACACACACACACACACACACACACACACACATAATCTAAATACTGGAAGTTTAGTTTATTCAAACTAAAATAATATTCATTAATGTTGTCTCCCTTTTTATAATTTCATTTAAACTCTAATCTAACATATCAAATTTGGAACATGGAAAAACCTGTTCTCTGATATCTGAGATTGATGTTGCAATCAATATTGCAATCTAATGGAAATTAAAAGTCCTTAAAAATGCAATAATGAAAAAAAAAGAGCACATCTCAGCTAACACATACAGAAAATATAGTTTGTATTTATCTTTTCTAAGAATTTTTTAAAAGGCAAAACATTTTTGTAAACTGAGTCTCTCTTATAAGAGAACTTCTGTGGTCTCTCAAACTTCAATCATACTTATAGTAAATAGCTTTGGTTGAGAAGAGATGTAATTTGTGTTTTGCTACTTTTAGCTTTGTGACTAAAAAAATTAGCTGTGTATAAGTATTAATGTACTGTTAAGTAAAATTTTATGTTTAGCTTGCATCATTTTATTTAAAAGACACGTCCTATGAATCAAATGTGTAGATATATTTCATGTATGAGCACTGAATGTAATATGCAGTATTCCAGCCTTTATTCTCAAAATAAACTGGTTGATGCCCCTCATTCTTGCAGTTTCTGACAAAGTCTTGTCCAGTCAGGACTTTCCCACACCAAGTGTCACACACTAGACTGCTGTGTATGTTGTAATTTTACCTTTCCAAGAATTATGGTACATATTTCACTTTTACAAAAGTTTTAAAATAAAATGAGGAATGGCAAACACGAAATCTCATTCTGGAGTACATTAATACAGAGAACCCTAACTTTTCTTTAAATTATTTAGTAACTATCAGTTACACATAGCCTTTCCTTGTGGACTGGCGCATTCCTTACAGAGAGCAAGCAGTACATGAATCACGGACTGCCCTCAGTCAACTGCATCACACTAACAGCTTCCTATGACGCAGTTTAAAGCAGTTAAAATTGCAGAAAGGTTTGCTTTGAATCAGGAGTTACTTGGGGAAAGAGACAGGAGGGATGAGGCAGTTGCTATGTCTCCCGCTCTCCTCTGTCAGCTCAGTCCCTCCTCCTCTAAGCTTACACTTCCTGTCCACTTAACCAATACCTTCTAAACTATCAATAAAATCATGTAGTTAACCTTTGCATCCACAAAACTGAGCTTGCCCTGAGTTAATCGATGCTCCCTTTATTCCAGTCTAGGCCTATCTGATCAGCTTACAGCCTCACTACCAGGCCCTGGAGAACTGTCTCCTTCTGTTACTGAGTTTGCTTTTTCTAGCTTTCTTATCTTCATTGGATCTCCTTTACAGTCTGATATAATGTTATCAAGCTTGATAATCAGAGCAATCCCTGGGATATGAATTATGTATCAAGTAAGTTTGCCCAAGGAAACTAAGGGTATTTATCCAATGGATCCCATCCCTATTGACTGAGGGAAGCCCATGTATCATGTATCTGTGGCTCTTTACAAGAGAGTACACAAGTCCAAGAAAGAGGGACATGTGCCATTGGTATTAACCAAATAACTGAAGGAAAATCTTGAGTTCTCTATATTAATGTATTCTAGAATGAGATTTTGTGTTTACCATTTCTCACTTAATTTTAAAAGTAAAATATGTACAATAATTCATGGAAAGTTAAGATTACTGCATGCACAGCAGTTTAGTGTATGACACTTGGTGTGGGAAAGCCCTGGCTCTGATGTCTCTTCTATTGATTTGAATTAACTAAGTAAAGACATCTATCTGTATTTCCAGCCGTGCTGGGTAAGAAATGAAGATAATACTTTTTTTTAAGGACTTTCCATTTTTTTAATTGAATATTTTCTTTATTTACATTTCAAATGTTATCCCCTTTCCCATTCCCCCGAAACCCTCTATCCCACCCCCCTCCTCCTCCTTCTAGGAGGGTGATCCCACACTCACCTAACCATTCTTATTTCACTGCCCTTGATTTCCCCTACACTGGGGCACTGAACCCTCACAGGACCAAAGACCTCTCATCCCATTGATATCTGAGAAGGCCATCCTCTGCTACATATGCTGCTGGAGCCATGGGTCCCTCCATGTGTACTCTGTGGTTGGTGGATTCGTCCCTGGAAGCTCTGGGCGGTCTGGTTAGTTGATATTGCTGTTCTTCATATGGAGCTGCAAACCCCTTCAGTTTCTTCAGTCCTTTCTCTAACTTCTCCACTGGGAACCCCATGCTCAGTCCAATGGTTGGCTGCAAGCATCTGCCTCCATATTTGTAAGGCTCAGGCAGAGCCTCTTAGGAGACAGCTATATCAGGCTCCTTTCAGCAAGCACTTCTTGGCATCCACAATAGTGTCTGGGTTTGGTGACTGTATACAGGATGGATCCCCAGATGGGGCAGTCTCTAGATGGCCTTTCCTTCAGTTTTGAATTGGGATATAAAAGGTGTCCCGCTCATATCTAGTCATATTTTATAGCTTTTTAAAGTTCAAAAAACTTTTGGAGATTATATGTCTCCACTCCCTCTCCTCCCTCTAATCCCTCCCATGTACCCTTGCCTGCTCTCTTTCAAACTTATGGTCTCTTACTTCATTAATTGTTATTACATGCATATATGTATATTCATATACACATATGCACATGTATGCATGTACATATATATTTCTATATATAACTTGCCCAGTCACTACACTGTTGCACACACACACATACATATATATGCATATATATACATATATACATATATACACATATATACATATATACATAAATATACACACACACATATATATATACTTTCTTGACCATTTGGTATTGGATCACCAGTTGATCTGCTCGTCTCTAAGGATGACCACCTCTCCTGTTCCCAGTATTACTCAGTTTCAGTTTCCTGTAGTTCTTTTTTTGTGTAGGGTTGAGGCATCATGGGCTCTTCTCTACCACTTTGTCATGTTCTTTGTGTCGCCTTTGTTGAGCTCATGTTTGGGTATTCATGTGTAGCTTCTGACATTACTAGGAGATACAGTCTCATATCAAACTCCTTGATCTCCTGGCTCTAATAGTCTAGAGCTGTTAGAATTAGCTGGAAAATGAAGTATTAATGCAATGTGATATAGAAAAAGAGCTTAGTTTTCCCTAAGCCTTAATAAGCTATAAAATGCTCACAGTTCTCAGGATCAGCTGCAGTTAGCTTTCTTGTCATCTGTCAACTGGTCATGAGCCAATTATTCATCTCATTGTACAAATCAAAGTAGGAGAAGGATGATATCTCACCTCCTTGCACAAGAAAAATATCATTAAAGACCATCACACTATTGTGCACATCTTTGAAGAAATATAATAGACTGTTTTCATTCCTTCCTTTGGGTTCTCATTTGGAAAACCTTTCTCTGGACTTCTGTTTCCCCAGGGAGGTTAGAGACCAAGATTTTCTGTCTCTGCTACACGCAATTGAATACAGAAGCACACTACATTCATATGTCAGTCTGTTCAGTTACTTCACAGAACTGCACAGCAAGTTCTCTAAAATGCAATGCTGTATCTCACTAATATCCAGAGAATGTGAAGTAAGACAACAGAGCATTCACCTTTTGCATTAAAAAGAACGGCAAATCTAACCAGAGTCTTTCAGTTTATTATAACCTTGCTGAAATTGGAAAAAGCGACTCTTGGCTCTTGCTGTTAATATAAATACACCTTAGAGAACAATATTTTTAAATCTACTGTAGAAAGATGTTGGTATAATTAAGACCACTATTTTATCATATCTTATATATAAGGATATTTATGTATTTAAACCCAGAAGTTTTGATGTACTTTCTGCCTTCACCTAACTCACTCGTGGGTACAAGAACATTCACTAAACTATTGTTTAGAAGAATAAAATGGCGCAAATATCACAACTGTCTTTGAGTAGTTGCAGTTATAGAGTGATTTATTCACAAGGTAGAGCATTATACTGCAGTAAGAAAAGTGAATGGGTTAGCAAGAAATACATCTGTTATTAAGGTAATCTTTAGTTGCAGAAGGAGTGCTTTCAGTTATAAAAATGGGTACTTTATGCTACATTTTTTGTTAAGTTGGAAAACCACATAAAGCAATAGTGCATATTGTTTATGCAAGCATCTGTATTAAATGAAGAAAACATACAAGGGTTAATTAATAAAAGCTCCAAGATAGAACAGACTATTTCTGACTTTGAAAAGTTCTCTGAAATATATAGTACTCAAAAGAAAAAATTAATTAAATGAAATATCCTGGTAGTTCTTTGGTATATCTAATTCCATCTACTGATGACTGATGGGTCATCAGTAAGATGTACTAGGTGTGAATTAGGAAGTCTCCCTTATCAAGGAGTCAGGAACTAGCTGGTCCCAGATGTTTTGTAAGTTCTTTTATAATGAGTTCACTTTTCCTCAACAGGCTTGTTCATATTTACTTTATTACCTCCCATGTCACCCTATTCTGATGCTCATAGTTGATAAATTATCCCTATTATGTAACTGTCCTACTCTATAAAGCACATGTCATTTCACAGTTGTTCAGCAAGCTTGACAGCATGCTGGTGTTGAGACTGAATTTCATGAGTATATTAAGGAAGTAAATTTCTGAAATATTACCACAATAAGGAAACATTCTTATATTATATGTATTTAAGGTGACTAATGACTTAAGACTTGTTCATCAACAAAAAAGGAACAAATATCAACCATGGGACTTATTTTCCTGATGAACTAATATTTTCTGATGATTGAAAAAAATGATATTTTGAGAAACATATAAAAGTTTCAGCCCAGGATTATCAATTCTGAGTTAATAGCTCATCCTTGCTGCATCGAGAGGATGGAAATGGAAGCACAATGCTGCTTAACATTTTGAAAGTCCTTTTCCTTCACATTGCCCATCTTCATGGCATAACCAGGGAGGATCAAATCTTACTGTTAACAAAAATCACAGGGCATAGGATGAATTACTGGTCTGGGTTAGTGCTTAGGATCTGAAGCGTGGTTTTGAGGGATTAGCTGAATCTCTTCTAACAACTGTGATTGGTTACCCAAGATATTCAAAATCCAAGTATTAGTGAAGGATTTATAAGCTTCTGAGATACCACAGACAATGTTTAGCCATAAGAGAATGTTGAATGCATTTCTGATTTTGTACTATTGTTATATGTATATTTGAGTATAATTAATACTCAATGACAAATGAAATAAAACACTCATGACATTACGTGAAATGTACCCTTATTCTAGTATTTTAAATTTTCCTCAGAATTACTTAAGAGCTAGAAAATTCATTTGTAAAGTTCATGAAGTGTTTTCAGATTTCTGAAATCAGTGTTATCAAGGGGATCTCTGTGGTTGCATTTGGGAGACTTGGTCTCTTGCTTTCTTCTGCCATCTAACTTTCAACGGCACTTGGATAGATTGTACAATTCTTCAAGTGTCTTGTCATCTGTAAAATGGTGAGTGTTTGATGTTGCAGGGACACACATGCTTAATAATGTAAATATTGTATTTGTCAAATCACTGACTGATAGGAATCAGGAGATTGGAGAAGTTGTCATAGGTGCATAGTATCAGCATGTATCAGCTCTGAGTGTTCCAGTGACCTGTAACATGTACAAATGTCAGCTGTAAGTTTCCTCCTTTAAACACCAAGGATGATCACAGACAAGTTAAAATATGAAAACATAAGCCTTTAAAGTAAGTGGACATGACATGCTGTTGCTTAAATATTTTTTTTTAATATGGATGTTTCTATAAATAGTATGCTATATTACCTTGTGTGACTTTCAATACTATAAAAATTATATGCATATTTTTACAGGATAACACTATTTTTGAAATATAAAAGATATTTTTGAAACATATGCATAGATGTCTAGACACATTTATATCAAATTCATTCATTTTAATTACTACAGTGTGACATTCACTATTATGAGTAAATCACTCTATAATTGGCTATTTCAATCTCCTTTACAATGTTATTACAGTTGCACATTTTTACCATTGACCTCTGACTGTGCATGCCCTTGATCATTTACCAAAGAATACTATGTAAAGTATTCATTTTCCCTGCATTCCATCATATGAAGGCAGAGAAATATTAGCCTAGAATCATAGGTTAACGTATCTATCCACAACCATGCTTTCCACAACATGTCTAAAATTCTATCACATAGTGCAATTGCTTCAAAATATCAAATTAAAAATATCGCAGGGTTGATTGTAGACACATAGTGATTGTAGAAAAAGCACAACCCATGACTTACAAAGACTTGTACTGCATATAAACTTTTCATCTCTGAGATTATACTTGTGTGTCTGTTTACTTCTTTTTCTGTTTTGTTTTGTTTGCCTTGTCTTTCCATCTGTATGTGTTCATATTACTTTCACAGAGATTTAAGATGAACATGTTATTTTTAGGGCCAGAGAATTTTGATTATTAATTATTAAAAAATAAATTCCTATGTAAGGATGGAGCTACCTTAATCTCCCTTCCACGACAGGAGCTTCATGAAGTATCACAAATGGATTAAATATCCTGAAATACTTCTGGCTGTGATCACAAAGAAATGATTGGGGTTGAATCTTAAGTGTGGAACTCCATAAACATAAAAGTACACAGCAGTGGGTCATTAGAGCTTCTATTAGCACTACACAGCTTTCCCTCATGTGGGATGAGGAATGGAGTTTTGTTCACTGGTGCAATGCCTAACAATAAGACAGATGAACAACAACAACAACAAAAAGCCTCGCAACTGATGACAAGGTCCTAAGTGAAAAGGGCAGCTCTTTCCCAGAACTATTTCTAGAGAATGGAAACAGCATATGTGTTTGTATTTCATACACATCCATCAAAATGATAGAGATGAGTTTGAACTACTTTGGCAAAATAACTTTTTAACCCCACAAATAGAATTAAAACATGTACGCTTTGTGTAAAATTGTTGCATTATATTTCCCACTGTAGACTTCCTTTAACAATAGTCTCTGGACATGAGTAAATGATTAAAGTATACTTAGCAACAACTTTCTTAAAAATAATGAATTTTTTTCCTTGTCTTTTACTTTGGTCACTGAAAAAATCTTTATATATTTAACTCATACTTCCTGAGAGGTGGCAGTTATTTTAAATATATAGCATCATCTACTTTCTGTCAGAAACATAGTCATTAAAATGCAATACCTTCACAGAAATACTGAAATGATTTCTCATTTTCTAAGTATTTGAAATCTTTAATGTATTCTTTGTCAACCTAAATGTCCCAGTAAATTTCTAGGAAGATACAGAGGAGAATAAATTGTTCAAATGTAACATGGTCATTAGAAAGGAAAAGGTTCCATTAATTATTAATTGCTGACTTAGTTACTTTTCCTAGTGCTGTAGTAAGATACTGTGACAAAAGCAACTTCAGGAAGGGTTTGTTTGGACTCACAGTTTGACACTGTAATCCATCATGGCAGATAAGACATGGCAGCAGGAACTTGAGGCTACCTAGTCACATTTCATCCATCGTCAGGAAGTACAAATCACTGGATGCCTGACCTCTTTTTGCTTTATCTTTTTTATGTGGTGTAGGAACCAAGCCCAGAGAATGGTACCACCTTCTACAAGGGTGGGTCTTGTACCTCAATTAACATAATCAAGACATAACTATAAGCTAACCTAGTCTAAATAATCACTCTCAGTATATGAAAGCCTGTGTCTGAGGTATTTCTAGTCCCTGTCAGGTTGACAACACAAACCATCAATAATGAATAATATTTTATTAACATTTTGTTCCCTTCTATTCATTAACATGAATGGAAACATACTGTTTATACAGATATTTTACCTATTTTACAGACAGGAAAAGTTGAGGTTCAGAGAAATTTAATGAATTGTAAAAGGTCATTTGAGTGCTGGAATTCCACATACATATTTATATTGAATTTTACTAAAAGTCATTTGGTTATATAATTAGTGTTTATAATCCATAATCTAGGATGACATGTTCTTTCCTACATAACTAAACTTGCTATAGTACTTTGCTGCCTATGAATACCGAATATGTATTTGTTAACAGTACTTAGTCCTTCCCCCAGCTTTCTCTTCAACAGAGGAAAAAAATGAGGACAGTAATTGTTCCAATTAAAGGAAAGAGTAGTGACTTTGACCTCCCTCCAGATGCCAATATTTTCTTTTTTATTACTTAAATTATATTGTGTATGTTATGTTCAATCTCCTACCTTAAAACTGTCCATGCTGGGGCTGGGGAGATGGCCCAGTGGGTAAATGTCTTACCTCACAAGCATGAGGACCTGAGTTCAGATTCCCAATAGCATGTAAAATCTGGACGTGACCACACATGCTTAAACTCAAGTACCATGGAGAAGAAAGATGAAGTCCCCAGGTGTGTGCTGGCAAGCCAACCTAGCCATACCAGTTAGGTCCAGTTCAGTGGGAAATTCTGTTGAAATAGTAAGGTAGAGTGTGTTGAAAAAAGCAGTCTGTATCAAAGTCTGGCCTTCACACATGCAAATATTGGCCAGTTCATTCCTCAACATGCATGCATAGGTAATACACAGAAATAGGTGGCAAACACACACACACACACACACACACACACACACACACACACACACACACACACCATGAATACTTTTAAAGATCCATGTTAATATACCTTATTTTCAACAAATTTTACTGGTTTAGTAACCTATTTACTTTATTTTGGTAATTTTATGTCATCATAGAGAAAGTGCTTTTCAGTCACTTAGTTTAGGGGTAATTCAGTAATGTCCATCAAAGTCATGACATAAAGAATCATTACAGACACCATTATCTGTGTGAACATGGTCATTTTTCTGTTACCATTCTATTTTCAGAAACTCAATTTCCTACATTGGTGCTGGAAACCGTGATTACATACTGCAAGGCCAATCTGACCCTTTTAATTGGCTCTGCTTCATAAGAGAAAACATGGAAATATTTGTCTTACATTAGCAATCTTGTTGACACTCTCAAGCACACTCCTTGTCCTAAGTACTAGGACTACTCAAAGCTAATGGCCGCATTATGCTGACCTGCTAGCAACTCACCCTATAAGTGTTTATTAGAATAGTGAGCCCACATTCTCTGGAAATGCAAAAGTTCATTTAAAAAAAAATTTCTTATCATTAGAATGCTGAAAAATCTTTAATAGGTGTTTTCAATATGCTAGTTTATAAGAAAACAGTGTTTTCACCTTTGTTAACGTTCTGAGATTTTCACTTTGTATGACCCTGAGGTCTAAACATGGCCTTTTTCATGCAAGGAAGAGTTTGTATAGTGGACTTTAAGGTGCTTTTCAATATAAAATTCTCAGGAGGTGCCAGTTGCTTTCCAGGTTAAGAAATAAATTCAGTTTAGTTTCTACTTCTTCAGGAAACTACATTAGTGTTTTCCAACAAATATCCAAATGACTATTACAATACGTATGATACACTATAACACATTTCTCTTTGTTTACAAATGACTATTACAATACATACGACACACTATAACGCATTTCTCTTTGTTTACAAATGACTATTACAATACATATGATACACTATAACACATTTTTCTTTGTTTACAAGTGACTATTACAATACATATGATACATTATAACACATTTCTCTTTGTTTACATTTGGTTAGGAGATTTATCCTGCATCTCTTTAGTGGATGTTCTTTCACTCTCTTTAGAGTCCATCTGTCTCTTTTCACTTTCAGTGTCAGCTACCGCCATCAGCTGTGCAGTCTAATGGTTAGATTAACTGTTATACTAATTTTCCTAACTCTTTGGGAAAACAAAATATTGAATCACACTTGACACTTAAAATCTATTTGCAAAGTATGCAGATGATTTGATGCACATCTACTTATTAGCATAGCTATAATTTTTAACCGTTGCCACTTAATTTTTTCTCTGTGATCATCTTTTCCTTTAATGTTCTAGTAAGACAAGATTTACACTGCTGATGAAGTTTAAGTGCATACGTACTAACTATTGTGGTGTGAAAGAGAAAGGCCCCAGTAGCCTCATGTACTTGAAAATTTGGTTCCTGGTTGGTAGAACTGTTTGTGAAGGATTAGGAGGTGTGGCCTTCTTGGAGGAAATGTGTCACTGGAAGAAGGCTTTGAAGTGTCAAACCCCCCACATTATTCCCAGGTAGTGTTCTCATTCCCTCTCTCTCTCTCTCTCTCTCTCTCTCTCTCTCTCTCTCTCCTTCTTCTCTTGGCTGTTTCTGCCACCATGTTAGAGTGTTAGAGTGATGTTTTGGTAAATGGTTTGAAGATGTGTCTTTGTCCTTCCTTACTTGTCCAAGGTACCTTTTGGTTGATTAAAAAACAAAAAACAAAGAAACAAAAAGGCCTATGGCTTATAGCAAACTGCAGGATAGTAAGCTGGGACTTTCAGACAGAGAGAGAAACTCTGGGAAGGAGAGAGGCACAAGAGCTTTGCCACTGAAGAAGCAGACCGGGAAGGAAGGAAAGGCTACTAACCAGTCGTGTGACAGAACTTATATTAGTACAAATGGGATAACTGAGGTACAAGCTAGTGAGAAATAATGCTTAGCTATAGGGCCAAAATCTTATAAATAAATATAGTCTCCACATCATCTTTCAGGAACTGGGATGGGCCTGGAAAGGCTCATGGTTACAGCATGCTTTTGTTCCACCATCATGGAGTCTAACCCTCTTAAATCATAATAAGCTCAGGTGAACACTTTCTCCTATTCGATTCTATGTTGCCTTGTCACTTTTTCTATTTTATTTTCACAACAAGAGAAATAAATACAACAGATTTTGGGACCAGGAAGTTGGGCATTGCTGTGACAGGTCTGACCATGTTGTTTTCTGGAAGTAGGTAGAAGAGTTTAGAATTTTAGACTATGAAAACAGCTGGATGTTGTTTGTGTAACTTAATAGGCCATGGAAGTAGAAGCTTGCAAACAGTAGTGCTGAGAGTTGTGTGCACTGTGGATATCCTGCTCAAGAAGTTTTAAAGGGGAACAATATTAGGAACTGGGCTAGAAACCATTTATGTGATATTTTGGCTAAGAAAGTAAGAAAGTGACTGCTATCTGCCCTTGTCCTGAGAATTTGTCTAAGGCTAAATTGAAAAATAAACATTAAATTTATTTTTTGGCTGAGGAGATTCCAAGATAGCTTAGTATTGACTCTGTTATACAGTTATCAATACTCTGTGTTAGGCAGGTGTGCAATGCAAAACAGCAAGTGGAAAGAGGAACCGTACAGTTTGAAGAGAAAAAGTACACCAGGAAATTTGATATGAAAATAAAGGTTTATGCTAAAAGAGATAAAGAGATCAAAACCTTATCTGCATTTTGATAGAAGGAGTGTACCTTCGGTGAAGCATCCTGCTCAACTAATCCTGTACCTCCTGAAAGGAAGAGGCATAAGGAATTTTCTGCAATGAAAAAGCAACCACCAATAAAAGCAATTGCAAATATAATCAAAGGGGCCTGGGTCCAGTCCAACTTGGAAGTTGAACTAAGCAATGTTGTCTACATGGTTTTAGACAGAAGGATCTCTCAAGGCCTCCATACAGGGATTCTTCTGCCAAACACTTGGCCTCACTGGCTTTCTTTTAACCATGGAGAGAGATTTTAAAACCACTTTACTCTTCCCTTTGTTACACTCTCAATCCTGGATCCCCACTGGGACTCCTCTTGGATATCCTATTGTTGCCCTGTATCAGCAGTTCATAGCTGGGGTAGATATTGGTGTGGCCCATTTCAAAGGCCTAGATCCCAGCCTGGTTGGTCAACCCACCAGTTTTTGGTGGGGGCAGTTCTCTGGACTTTGCTTAAGTGAACAGTGGGGTCTGCTCTTCTGCTTGTGGTAGCTGGAAGAAGCAGGACCAGCTCTTTCATGCTAATACTCTCACCGTTGACCCGGAGCCCAGCTCTCCTGCACTTATGTTACCAGGATTAGCTCTCCCACACTGTCTCGGAGGCTTAGGGCCAGCTCACTTGAGTGCTGTAGCTGACAAGGGGTGGAGCCAGCTCTCCTATACGCATACCACCAGGGCAAACTGAACTTTATAGGGGGTTATTATTAGTAGATTGCTCTGAGCCTCAGAAATGATTTTGAACTTTGAAATTTTAAGCAATGTTGAAACTGGGAAAGAGTACAGGGTCTTTTGAAGTTTGACTAAATATATTTTGTATTATGTCTAGGAGCCTGCAGGTGCCAGGGATGTGTGATAGTTTAGATGAGAATGCCCCACACCCCTAGACTCATAAAATTAACTAATTTGCTCTCAAATTGGTGGAACTGTTTGGGAGATTAGGAAGTATTACATTGTAGGTGGAAGTGATACTGGGGAAGAACTTTGAGTTTCAAAAGCCCACACCATTCCCGGTTAACGCTCTCTCTCTGCCTCCTTCTTGTGGATCAAGATGTGAGCTCTCTCAGCTATTCCTGCCATCACACATTTGTATGGATTCCTACCCTCTGAAATCATAAGCCCAATTAAATACTTTCTTTCCCTTTGCTTTGGTCATGATGGTTTTTTTCACAGCAATAGAAAAGCAACTGAGACATGAATAATACATTGGTGTACATTAGCTATGCAGAACCTCATGATATATGAGTGAGACTTTATACCTTCTTTTAACCTGTGCTCTGCGTTGCTTCTTCCTTGAATCTGGCAGCCATTATTACACTCCTGGGCTCTATGATTTCTATATTTATATTCTAGACAAAATATCATGAAGTATTTGTCTTTCTAAAAGAGATTTTTATTTATTTTTAGAATACAACATTTTTACTGTTAATTTATACTTCAGTTACTTTAGGTACACAGGAGGATTCCATTCCTTCTTAAATTAAATTTTACCATTTTTAAAAGTAAATTATAGAATCAACCCCATTCTTCATTCCATCTCTTCTAATTTTTCCACTACCCCCCCACCACTCGGAAGTTCACCTGCTTCTTTTGTTGTTTCATGCCTGGCATTATTCATGTAGCATGATGCTGTTCTGCTTCATTCACGGTTGCATCAGTGGCAGGATTTACAGTTGAACAGCTGAATAAAGAAAGATGGGGCATAGTCATAATATGGTATCATGCATTCTTTCCTTGTTTTCTTACAATGGACACTTAGGTTGTCTCCATAGCTTGTCCTGTGAGCAATGTTTCAGAGAACGACAAAGATTGTGACACCATTGGCTGAGAATAAGTAACCAAGGGGGGTGAGAAAAGATACTGTTTATTAAAATTGAGGAGCATCTGCATTGCTTTCTGTAATGATTTTATACATTTACATTTCTGCCAACAATGCAGAAGTGTTCTCTTTGGCCATTTCACATTTTGTCTTTCTGGAAATGCTCAACTAAACAGACTTGGGATAATTAATATTGTAGTTAAGTGTGTGTGTGTGTGTGTGTGTGTGTGTGTGTGTATACTGATTAATGGTTAAAAATCCAACTTTTCCACATACATGTTATCTCTTTTGAATTTCTGTGCAGAAATTCTTTTTACCCTTATCAGCTAAAAGTATAATCATAATATATAAGTTTAATTTGAAGAAATTCATTTAAATGAATAGTTAAGTTTGGTCAGATGGTTTTGGATGATCAGATGTGTAGACTCTGATATAATGACACATTTGTGATTGTTTTATCCTTTATTTCTTTCTTTTAAAGTTTAATTTGTATTGTTATTTATGTGCATGGATGTTTTGTCTGCTTGTATGTCTATGCAGCATGCGTGGTTGTACCTTCTGGGGTTCACAGACGGTAGAAGAAGGTGTCAGATCTCTTGCAACTGGACTTACAGATACAGAAGACTTGGAATCTTAATGTAATTAAGATTTCTTTCTTGTTCACAGAGTCCAGTTAGCATAAATGTAAGGTGTCATTTAGAGTTCTGTTCCATATCTCACTTAGAGTCCTGTATTGCCATTCTTAGTGGTATGGGGAAAACATGATTTATGTTTCTACGGTCTAGATGTGAGATTATTGTATGGTGGCTTTACAAAATTATGTTGTCCAGTATTAAGTTGTCTTGATGGTGCATTTACCCCAACATTCATCTAGTGACATCGTTACCCCCAGGATCTCAAAAAGTGACTGTATCTATGTTCATAGCAGCCTTATTTATAATAGCCTGAAGATGGAAAGAACCCAGATGTTCTTTAACAGAGGAATGGATACAGAAAATGTGGTACATTTACACAACAGAGTACTACTCAGCTATTACAAACAACGACTTCATGAAATTCTTAGGCAAATGGGTGGAACTAGAGAATATCATCCTGAGTGAAATAACCCAGTCACAAAAGAACACCCATGGTATGCACTCACTGAGAAGTGGATATTAGTCCAAAAGCTCAGAATACCCAAGATACAATTCACAGACCATTTGAAGCTCAAGAAGATGGAAGAACAAAGTGTGGATGCTTCAGTCGTTCTTAGAAGGGGGAACAAAATACTCACAGGAGGAAATACAAAGACAAAGTGTGGAGCAGAGACTGAAGGAAAGGCCATCCAGAGACTACCCCACCTGGGGATCCATCCCATATACAGACACCAAACCCAGACACTATTGCTGATGCCAGTAAGTGCTTGCTGACAGGAGCCTGTTATAGCTATCTCCTGAGAGGCTCTGCCAGAGCCTGACAAATACAGAGGCAGATGCTCACAGTCAACCATTGGACTTAGCACGAAGTCCCAATGGAGGAGTTAGAGAAAGGACTGAAGGAGCTAAAAAGGTTTGCAACCCCATAGGAAGAACAACAGTATCAACCATCCAGAACCCCCAGGGACTAAACCACCAACTAAAGAGTACACATGGAGAGACCTATGGCTGAAGCAACCTATGTAGCAGAGGAAGGCATTGTCTAGCATCAGTAGGAGGAGAAGACTTTGGTCCTGTGAAGGCTCAATTCCCCATTTTAGGGGAATGCCCGGGTGGTAAGGTAGGAGTGGGTGGTTGGGAGGGGGAGCATCCTCATAGAAGCAGGGGAGGGAGATGGGAGAGGAAGCTTCTGGAGGGAAAACTGGGAAAGGGGATAACATTTGAAATGTAAATACATAAAATATCCAATAAAAATGTAAAAAATATTTAAGGAAAAAAGGAAATAGAATCATTGTAGGCATAATTGGTTAAGATGAATTCATATAAGGACAAGGTAATCTCTAATCTGGTATCTTTACAGCAAAGAAAATTTGGAGACAGACATGTCCATATGAAGATACTTTGCAAATATCAATTCACAAACCAATGTGATGTATGTATATGCTAATGAATACCAAATAGTGCTCCCCCACCCCCCGGGCAGTGGTGGCACACACCTTTAGTCCCAGCATTTGGGAGGCAGAGGCAAGGGGATTTCAGAGTTTGAGGCCAGCCTGGTCTACAGAGTGAGTTCCAGGACAGCCAGGGCTATACAGAGAAACACTGTCTTGAAAAAAACAAAACAACAAAACAAAACAAAAAAAAAATAGTGCTTACCCCCAACAGAAGGCTATAGAGTATCATGGAACTTCTTCCTCTTCCTTTTCCTCTTCTTCTTCTTCCTCCTTCTCTTCCTCCTCCTGCTCCTCTTCCTCCTCCTCCTTCTTCTTGTCCTCCAGAGCTCTGCTATAATTCTGCCAACATCTTTCTCCTCAGACATTTAGATTGTAGAATTGTGAGACTCTAAAATTTTTACACCCTCTGGTTTATGGAACTCTGTTAAAATAATCCTTTGCAATTTAAATGCAGCCGAATTATATAGGAATGTCTAATGCAGCCAGAATTGTTGTGTGAACATTTCTAAAATAGGGGTCCAAAACTTTTAATTTAGGCATTTACTCAGGAGAAAAGCCACTAAGTGAACAGATAGTCTCTGCAGTCAACCTGCCTAGTTTCTTACCAGGTTATCCTATCTCTCACATACAGAACTTGCTCACATTTTTTCAAGGGCTTAATAAATTTCCTTCCAAATATTACAGCATGCTAATTCTCTGGATAGTGCAGTTTCTTTAATACATATAGGCAGTACTTTTCATAACCTGGCAAAATATAAACTATAAGAATTACTACCATCCAGAAATTTAATCCCCCAATCTCTATGTTGAAAGTCCAAACAAGAATCAAAAACCCAGGCAGTTATTTTTAAGGACCTATTAAAAATGAATGAAAACTCTTCTCGAATCGGTTGGCATAAAACAAAACAAAACAAACAAACAAACAAAAAACCCCAAAAAAACAAAAACAAACAAACAACCTCCTCTAGGGTGTTATAGAGATAGCAGCTCTCAGAAGCACCCATCACCTGTAGGAGCAAGTGAGTGAAGTGAGCTCTCAGTTATTTACATGCCCAGATGAGCGGATTTGTCTGCTGCAGTTTAAGATGCAAGAAGTGATACTGATTAGCTAATGATGATGCTCTAAGGAAGCAGACATGTCCGAGCTGACATTGTGAGTTCTGAGCAAGAAATATCACTCAGTTAGTGTGGATGATTATGGCATTGCAATGATTCTGTGAAGACTGTTGAAAAGCCCACAACACTACCTTTTATTGCTTTATTTGAATAGACTGACATTTCCAGGGAGAAGATGTAGGGTTGATGTGCTACTGTGAGAAAAAAAGAAGAAAACAGAATGCACAATGCCTCTTTTTACTCTTACACTTTGTCAGTCTTTACTAAGATTCTCCCTCTGGCAGAGCATGATGAGGAACCAGCTGGCAAAGCAGAATGTTGCTCAGGAGCAACATCACAAGGCAGAACAGACATGGGTAACAAGAGCTGGAGTGATGGATGGAGAGAGATGGGTCAGAGGATGGGAGTATTTACTGTTCAAGTATGGGGCTTGAGTTTAGATCCCAGAACCCACTTCTATGAGTGGAAACAGGAGGATTGTGGGGGCTTTCTAGCTGTCAACCCAGCTCCATGTTCACCAAAACATATAGAGCAAAATAAATGAGGAAGAGTGCTACAGGGTGATTCTCAACATCTCTCTCTGGGCTCCACATATACAGGATATACATATACGTGCATATCACACACACATACTTACACACACACACAGACACACCCAAACACATACTTACACACACACACACACACACACACATACTTACAGAGAGAGAGAGAGAGAGAGAGAGAGAGAGAGAGAGAGAGAGAGGATAATATAAGTGACAGACAAAATCAGTCATGAAATAGAACTTCTGTAATATGCTCTTTTATTAAGAAAACAAAACAATACAAACAAACAAGAAGAATGAGCAGACACTGGACCATACCTAGTGATAGTCATGTATAACTGACAGGTCAGAATAAATGAGAAGATACAAGTTACATTGTTTTCTCAGCCATTGTTCTCCCATTTTGTATCTTTCTGAATTGAGTAACTGTTTCTCCCAGATACTCTGAATACAGTGTACAACATTGGTAAATGGCCTAGGGTGATAACCAATCCTCTATGAACTAAAATTTCTGAAACTATGAGTTCAGATAAATGTTTTCTCCTTTGAAGTTAATGGTCTCCGGCAGAATGTCATAGTAACAGGAAACGAACAACTTATCTCACAGAGCAGTGTAGAAACTCAGTGTCCAGAATTTAACTGAGGGATGATCAAATAAGTACCCTGCATCTACAATATAATGCCATTTCTATCTCCCAGATAGAATTTGGCACAAACCATATAATTGTATATCTTGAACCACAATTAACTGTTCTTATCAGGGAGTGGTGAGATTTCTAAAACCCATTCCCAGGCATCAGTCAAGGACCAACTCTGCAAGCAGGACTTGATGAGGACAGAGTGCTCAGCTCTGGGATGTCAACATTTTCTATAAGTCTTTGTTTTGGTGATTCATGTCTTCTTCCATAGGAAGCTTGGCAAGTATATCCTTCCCATGTTATCATATTTGAACATTTCACTTAAGAATTTTCTACTACTTATCTATGTATGAAACCTCTCTTTGTATCCTATGACATGGTGACTAGGCTATATCATATTACATAATGTTTGCTCAGCATTTTGCCATTTTTTAATGTGTTCAAGTATGGTAAGGGAAATAAAAAACAACTTGAATTTTTTCAAATAGAAAGACATTTTCCCCCTATAGATCATTTAGCATGGTAAGTACTCCAATTTACATCCATAACCAAGGAGGATAATTTCCTAGAAATAAATTCAGAGATATCTGCAAAATCACCAGGTGGTAACTTCAACTTCTCTTTTAAAAATCTTATTAGAGAAGATAAGTTCACATTTTTTTCTTAAATTTCGTAGACACATTTTTTAAAAACTCTTATGCAAGAGTCTCCTATTGATAAATTCCAACAGCAAGAATTCCTCTAAATTCAATCCTAATCTTTTAGCTCTTGAGATACAGACTACACAAATGCCAAATTATCAAAACTAATTTTGATAATAGTGCTTATTGTAAATATACATGTTACTCATTGTGTCTGTGACAACATACTTTCAAAAACAAGACATCTGCAGCAATGAAACAAACTACTTTAAAGAGTAATTAAAATTAAGTGATATTTAACTGGGTGACAAATAAAGAAGAAGATAAAAGTCTAATGATTATGGGGACATAAAATGCATTATTTCATATAAATTAAAATTAAAATGGATTGATGTATTTCAGAAAAATGAATTTTACTGATGGAAACCGTCACAAGTTCCATAAGAGTAGAAAGAACTATAATTATGAAATTAGCTTTAAAATCTTCAAATGGCAGTAATGGGAAATGGGGTTTTATAAAAATGCAAAGTAGTAAGCTGTTCATGGAAGGACGTTTTTCATAATCCATTTCCAGGGCAAAATATTTTTAAAGATTAATTCATTTGCCTTCTAGTTCATCATTTTAAACCTATTCCTAGATTCTTTTCTTTCACTGTCATTATAAAAAACAATTCAATCTAAATGCCACAAAGAAAAGTTTTCTTGGAAGTCTACACATATAGTTCGCATGAAGTCACTGCTCATTTGCACATGCCACAAACACACTTCCAATCTGCTCTATTCAACATTCTAGAAATTGCCATGACTCTTCTCTCCACCTCTGTAGTGGAATGAATGATTCTTGCTATTTCTGCTCAGCTTACTGCCCATCTGTTCTGTCCTGTATGTTGAGAGATGATCTTCCATAGACCACATGCCTATTTTGGTCCTAGACTTCAACTCATGTTAAGCACCTTTTTCATTGAGCTGTCCTCTCCTGGTTTCAGAAAACCACACCTTTCTCAATCCTACAGCTCTTCCATATTATCCTTAGTAAGTTGAACTGTCCATTGGAAGAATCTATTCCGTAAACCTTGTCTATCACTACATTCTTAGATCTTTCCATGAAGTTTTAGTCCAGTGAGCAAATCTCCATTCAAAGTGGTTTCCCCCACAACTCTGAGTAATATATACTTCCCTTCGTATACTTTGCTATGGATACAATGGTCACGATTAGAGTGAAAGATGTCCACTGTAATAAAACCTGGGTTCAGTAGTTTTCTGCGATTTGCTGATATCTCTGGGAAGATTTGTCCCTGAAGTCCTGCGCTATCTGTCTGCCATTCAAACTACAATTAGTCATCTATGTATTTCATTTACAAACAAATGCTCTCTCAGGTCCTTCTTGTGCATGCTGCACAAAGGGCAGTGTTATGAGCAGCAGAGCAGAGTATATACACATGCTGGCTTCATTTCACATCTCTCTCTCTCTTTCACACACACACACACACAATTATGACTAAATAAACATAAACAACATAACTTATTATAAGTAGTAATATAGGTATAGAATGATAAATATCATTTATATCTCCTCCATGAATAGATTAGTTATTAGTCCCTTTTAGCTCTTTTCAATATATTAGGCTACTGTTTCCATCTAGAATACAGAAGACATGAGGAGAACAGATACACCACCATATTATTTGAAACTAGCTGGGCTAAATAATTTCCTTCTTCTTGTGAGAGTCTCATATTATTGATGTACAGATGCTTAGTAATCAGTTGTCTCTATTTTTTGAACACTTTGTAAGAAACTTCCCAGACTTATCTACACATAAGCTTATTTGATTTATGTTCACTGGGTACTTGTGTATTTGGCACAACATTGACCAAATCATAAAACTCTGATGAATATGGTGAATGGATTTCTATTCTGAGAACCATTCCCATATGAGGGAAATGTCCAAGCAGCAAAGCTTAGTGTTTCCTTTTGCTCCCTTCTTTCTTGCTACCAGTACTGTCCCAACAATTTCATGCCCAGTTACCACAAATGTAGGGTAGATACTATCTTCATTATGGCATACTTCTGTATCAATAAAAAAGTAACAGACTAGCTGAAGTATGCAAGGGATTGGAGAGAGAACAAAGTAGACAGGAGTAGGAAGGAAGATCAGAGGGATGGCAGAGTGTTTGTGGCCAGTTGAAATACTGAGGCACTTAAGCTGTGGTCAACTTTTGATAAGATGAACTTATTTACAGTCCATATTTGATTGAATTATGTCTTTTCTTACTTCTTCTGTGCTTACACATTGGCAGAAAGGACAGGAATTCATTCATCATGGGTCAATAATATTCCTTCACTTATACCCACTACAAGAGCTTTATCCACTCGTCAGTTGATTAACCCTAGGGCTTTTCTCTGTTTTTTTTGAGTGCTATGCCTAGTGTCACAATGAAAAGACAGGTGCAGCTTCTTCTTTTGACATTGGTTCCTTTAGATAAAGACACAACTGTAGAAGTGGTGAATGCTATATTTCATAATTTCAGGAATTATCACTTAAGGTAATAGCTGTGCTTATGTCATTGGTAACATAATTGCTGCATAAGCATGCCCATCATACCAAGTGCATTCAAAGTTCCCTTTTTTCACACCCTCACCAGCATTTACTAACCTGGGTCACTTTAACAACAACCATCTTAGGGAGTGACACAACATCTTATCTTATCTTGTCTTTGACTTGCATTCTCTCCAGGACTGATGCTATTGATCTTATTTTTCAGATAGTGGTTATTGCTTGTCATCTTTGAAAAATGTCTACTTAGATTTGTTGTTCATCTTTAGGTCAGTGCTTGTGTTCTTTGCTGCTGAGTTTATAGAGTTCTTTATAAATTCTGGACATTAACCCTTCCTGTCACTATAACTTATAAACCTTTTCTCCTAATTTATAGATTGTGATTAAGAAGCTCTCAATTTGATCTGATGACACTTGTGCTTGTTTGTTTATTTGTTTGTGTGTGTGTGTGTATGTGTGTGTGTGCATATACTTTTCTTTCTTGTGTGCTGGGATCAAATCTGTAAACCTATTGCCATCCCAATGATCTTCATAATTTTGGATCTTACATTAATTAATACATTTTTGAGGAAGGAATTAGTGTGGTTTTGAAAAAAGAAATATATATTATATGTATATTATATGTGATAAAAACACATTATATGCATGTATAAAATTATCAGAAAATAAAAAATCTAAAACAAATTCCCTTGGGAAACATAATAGATGTATAACCCAGGATTTCCTATTTTTTTCTAATTCAACAGGAATGAAAATGAGAATATTGGATGCAGAAAATCAAGTAAATAAATCCATGCATGAAGATTTTAGAGAAGGAATCTCTGACACTCTTACAGAGACATAGCACAATGAATTAAAAGGGATGCATATCTTTAAACTCATGTAAGGAGGCCTTTAGAGTCTGCTGCCTTTGGCTTCTATCTATCTATCTATCTATCTATCTATTCCATCCATCCATCCATTCGTCTGTTCATCTATCTATCATCTATCTATTCTTCTCTCATACTATACATCCCAAGTTTATCCTTCCTCCACTCCTTCCAATTCTCCTCCATACCTCCACTTTCCCCAAATTTATTCCTCCTTCATTCCCTTCAGAAAAGAGCAGGTATCCCGGAGATATAGCTTAACACAGCATAACAAAATACAGTAAGATGAGGCATAAACCCTTATAACAAGGCTTGGCAAGGCAACCCAATAGGAGGAAAAGTGTCCCAAGAGCAGGCAAAAGAGTCAGGCACACCCCTTCCCACTGTTAGGAGTCCTACAAAAATATCAGGCTAACAAGTCTAACATATATGCAGAGGATTAGTGTGGACCCATGCATGCTCCATGATTGCTGCTTTAGTCTCTGTGAGACTTACAAGCCTTGTTCAATTTGTTTATTTATTTATTTATTTATTTATTTTCATATTTTATTTACATTTCAAATGTTTCCCCTTTCTGGATCTCCCCATTGGAACCTCCCCATTCCCTCCGCCCTCCCCCTGCCACTATGGGGATATTCTCCAACCCACCCCCCCACCCAACCCCCCACCCACTCTCATCTTCCCTCCTTGACATTCTCCTATACTGGGGGATATAACACCCCCAGGCCCAAGGGCCTCTCCTCCCCCTGACCGGTAACAAGACCCTCCTCTGCAGTCTTTGTGGCCAGCACTATGGGTCCCTCCATGTGTATTCTTTAGTTGGTGGATCAGTCTCCAGAAGTATAGGGAGTCAGGCCAGTTGCCAGTGTTGCTACTCCCTGGGACTGCACACTCCCTCAGCTCCTTCAGTCCTTTCTCCAAGCCCTCCATCTGGGACCTCGTACTCAGTACTACTGTTCCTGCGAAGTGACTCTTGGGTATTTCAAACTTTTAGGCTAATAACCACTTAACAGTGAGTACATACCATGTTCATTCTTTTGTGACTGCGTTACCTGGCTGAGAATGATGTTTTCAAGATCCATCCATTTGTCTACAAATTTCATGAAGTCATTGTTTTTAATAGCTGAGTAGTATTCCATTGTGTAAACCACACAATGTGTACCACATTTTCTGTATCCATTCCTCTGTGGAGGGACATCTGGGTTGTTTCCAGCTTCTGGCTATTATAAATATGGCTGCTATGAACATAGTGGAACATGTGTTTTTATTACATGTTGGAGCATCTTCTGGGTATATGCCCAGGAGTGGAATAGCTGGGTCCTCAGGTAGTATTATGTCCAATTTTCTGAGGGTCTGCCAAACTGATTTCCAGAGAGGTTGTATCAACTTGCATTCCCACCAGCAATGGAGGAGTGTTCCTCTTTCTCCACATCCTCGCCAACATCTGCTGTCACTTGAGTTTTTGATCTTAGCCATTCTGACTGGTGTGAGGTGGAATCTCAGGGTTGTTTTGATTTGCATTTCCCTGATGACTAAGGATGATGAACATTTCTTTAGGTGTTTCTCGGCCATTCGAGTTTCCTCAGTTGAGAATTCTCTGTTTAGCTCACTTCCCCATTTTTTGATAGGGTTATTTGGATCTCTGGAGTCTAGCTTCTTGAGTTCTTTGTATACATTGGATATTAGCCCTCTATCAGATGTAGGATTGGTAAAGATCTTTTCCCAATCTGTAGGTTGCTGTTTTGCCCTAATTACAGTGTCCTTTGCCTTACAGAAGCTTTGTAATTTTATGAGGTCCCATCTATCAATTCTTGACCTTAGAGCACAAGCCATTGGTGTTCTGTTCAAGGACATTTCCCCTGTGCCCAAGTGTTCTAGACTCTTCCCTACTTTCTCTTCTATTAGATTCAGTGTATCTGGTTTTATGTGAAGGTCCATGATCCACTTGGACTTGAGCTTTGTGCAGGGAGATAGGAATGGATCAATTCGCAATCTTCTACATGTAGACCGCCAGTTGATCCAGCACCATTTGTTGAAGATGCTGTCTTTTTTCCATTGTATGGTTTTAGCTCCTTTGTTGAAGATCAAGTAGACAAGGCTGCCCCCTCTCTCCCTATCTATTCAACACAGTACTTGAAGTTCTAGCTAGAACAACCAGGCAACAAAAGGAAATCAAAGGGATACAAATTGGAAAGGAAGAAATCAAAATATCACTATTTGCAGATGATATGATGGTATACTTAAGTGACCTGAAAAACTCCACCAGAGATCTGCTACAGCTGATAAACAACTTCAGCAAAGTGGCTGGATACAAAATTAACTCAAGCAAATCAGTAGCCTTCCTATACTCGAAGGATAAACAGGCTGAGAAAGAAATTAGGGAAATGACACCCTTCAAATAGTCACAAACAATATAAAATATCTTGGTGTGACTCTAACCAAACAAGTGAAAGATCTGTATGACAAGAACTTCAAGTCTCTGAAGAAAGAAACGAAACACATGAAATACTACCAATGTCTTTTAAAGAATTTTCATCTTAGGACTTTAAATAATAATTCAGAAAGGTTGCTACTTTATCCCGCTTCATTTTCAGTTCACTCACCTCAATTAGCCAGGGAAACAACACTGAATTGCCAGGCAAGAATGAACTTCATAACCTTTGACCCTCCCTATTTGTACTCCAGCTACCCTTGGGTGTCTTCTCGTTAGGTTAGGTAGTGTTTTATCTTTCTTTTTAGATTGGTAGATTTACATTATCCATCTTTGTGAATTTTGAAGCTCATATAACACAGAGTTCAGCTAGATTTTCCTTGGAGTCTTAGACGGGTTTCTCTAAAATATATTTAAAACTATCCACCTTAAGCAACCTGATAGAGCAGTTGCATATTCCTAGCATGAGGTTAAGGACCCATTAATTGGGAGCAAGACAAGAAATTGACCTAGTGCATGCTATAAGCTCTGTCTTGTCTAACTAAATCATTTTACTAATTTTTCCAAACTTACATTTATTAGCATACCAGACACATATATTAATTGGAAAATCTGTTCCTTGTAAGAAAGAACAAGATTTTTTTCTTTGCACACACCATGTTGTGTTGCAGAAAGTAGTTTCAATAAATACTTTCATTCAACGTTTATTAATATATGTATAATTAAGTAAAAATAATTTCAGACACAAATATGTTAATTTTGAAGTATAACCTGAGCTATTTCTTTATTCATGAGGATGCTAAGAAATTAACATATTAACCACACAAATATTTAATACACAGATTGTTTATCACAGGGATGTTTTAAGTACTAGAGGGACATTGTGGTATTACATATAATAAGAGCACACAACTAGACATGGTTTCTACTCTCATGGAATACATAATCTTCCCCAAAATTTAAAATAAGGCAATATGGAAGGAAGTTCTATTCTTACTATATCAGGTCAGTTTATATTGTTAACTGAAATGTATTAATGGCTTTAACTTTCATCTTTCTCCTTTCTGCTCTCCACATCGCTACATTAATATGTGCATAGGATGTAAGATTACTCTGCATTTATGAGACTATTCACATTACTCTACTGTAGAGATTTAATATTACATTGATATGGATGGTGTAATGGGGCTGTGTGGTACTATAAATTCTGTTTTGATACACTTCTCCTTACCATGACAGTATTTATAGGGAAGAGCATCTCACTTTTTGATATAAAGTACCGCCATTTTGCACAGATTGTTTGGTTTTTATTCTCTACAATGATCCTTTCAGATAGAAGGAGATTTAGTGTTTACTAACATAGCCATACCCCCTTTATCTAAACAAAGTGCCTTGTCCATCCTTCATGGACTGATGTTTACAAACAACAAATAATATAATGTACCCAAAGTTACTTATAAAGTATAAATATAGTTCATATGAATTATGTAAATAGTGTCTAATATTCACTTTATATAAATTTTCCATGTGTCTGACCTATGTGTAAATGATTACAAAACATACATATTTTATAATTTTATTTTTTAAGATTTTATTTAATTTTTATGTATATGAGTACACTGTAGCTGTCTTCAGGCACACTAGAAGAGGGCATCATATCCCATTACAGATGACTGTGACCCACCATGTGGTTGCTGGGATTTGAACTCAGGACCTCTGGAAGAGCAGTCAGTGCTCTTAACTGCTGAGCCTTCTCTCCATCCCATATAATTGCATTTTTGTAAAATGTTCATATAAGAAAAAGAAATAGGGGCCAGAGGGATCATTATAGCAAGAAAGAGGGTATTAGCTAGAGAAAACAGTGATTTAACTGCTATTTCTAACTGTTTGAATTATAACAGACTCATGTTCATCTACACTTTTTTCTGTAGTTTCAATTTTTTTAAACCAGAACAATATAAAGAAAGGAATACAGCCTCCAGACAGTTCTGCCTTCAGGTCTTTGTGAGTTTAACAACTACACCTCTCTTCATAGGATGACATTAGTTGTTTGCTACTTAAGGGCATCTAGAAATGCTCTTCTGTATAAAAAAAAAATACACTGCAGAATGAAGCCCTGTATTTATCTATTGAAGATTCGAATTAAGATACAAATACTCTGGGAAAAGGTAGTTATATCACAAATACTTATAGGATTATACTTTCAGATCTTACGTCCTTTGATATTATGAAATATTGATCAACCAAAGTGTGAAATAAAGCATATGCTAAACAAATGTTTTCTTTTAGTTATTAATGAGCTATGCACTAAGACAAGACCCTAAAAGAATCTGTATTAAATATTTCTCCCAACGTATGGGATCAGTACCTTTCTCTGAGGGTTGAAAGTTGATACTTCTGTGATTGTTTAGAGTAAAGAAGATGCTTCATGGTGTTCACTCAGCGTGATGGTGGATCACTGTCAGTTTCACTGGGTTTGGAATCACCTAGGAGACTCTTCTCTGTGAATGTCTGTAATGGAGTTTCTACAAGGGTTTAACTAAGAAAATGAAGATCCATCTTAGATAGCAACATTCTATTGATTTGAGTCTTAAACTGAAAACAAAGGGTGGTGTTGGCTTAGATTTTTCAAAACCTACCTTAATAAGGGTTATCAAATGCTTCAACGCCCCTTCTAGGCAACTGTCCAAATGTAGGGGAGAAAAGATGCTAAATAGGACCGGAGGATGTGGACCTGTTTAGAAGTAGTTCTTTGGAGTAATTCCATAATCTATTGTCAGGAGACCAGGGTCCAGTTCAGTAGTGTACTATAGAATACCAACCGTTTAGTTCAAAGAGTGTCACCAAACACAGGTCAACAGTGGTGGCACGATCCATCAGAAACAGCCAGGACTCCACTGAGTTGGCATGAGTGAGTGACCTGGAACCAGCAGGAATAGCAGAAAAATTCTCTATCATACCTCTCTCAGTGAGGTAAAGATAAGTGAAGAAGTGAAACTCATAAAGCATCATGTGACAAGCAGTGCAAGCACCCAGTCACTGTCTGTTGGGTCCTACTTGTACTCTCTCCAAACATGTGTCCTCTTGGAAAAACATCATATGAGTCTGCTGCAGCAAAATATCACATGAATCTGCATCACATAACACGATCAGAAATTTCCACTTCAGACAGGGCTTGGGGGGTAAGGTAAGAAAGCAAGCTGAGCATCAAAATGGATTGTGTGACCAGATGCCTCACTCTCCTGACATCGCAGCTATGGCCACTCTCATTGCCCTAGCTTTCCAGTCATGATGAACAGGCTCATCAGATGGTGAGCCAAGTTCCCTTAAGTTGTATTTGTCATTTATTTTTCCATAACAAGGGGCAAAAGGAATAATGGCAATCGCTTGTTTGTGGTACTGGCATGTAGGTTCTCCACACTAGATTCTGTGGGGGTATATAAGAGGGAGAGAGGGGACAATAAAGAGGATTGGGATGACATTTCCATCTTAATCCACTTCACAATCATCCAGAGAACCAGCAACTCTAGTTGGTAGAAAACCAGGAAGTAATCAATTCATAAATTACCTGAGTTATAATGACATCTTGGTAAGATATCATACCACCAAGATTCAGTAGAAGCTGATGCTTAAACTATGTTTTCCCCTTCCTGCTACTGGGACCTCTGTAAGTTTCAAAATTTCAGCATGTATTCCTGTAGTTTTCATGCGGAGTTAGGTACTTGACTATTTTTATTTATTTTATATATATGAGTAGACTGTAGCTGTCTTCAGGCACACCAGAAGAGGGCATCAAGTCCCATTACAGATGGTTGTGAGCCACCATGTGGTTGCTCGGAATTGAACTCAGGACCTCTGGAAGAGCAGTCAGTTCTCTTAACCACTGATCCATCTGGTACCTGACTATTTTACTAACCATTTTCGCAATGTTTGTTTCATCTTTTGCTTCTTTGTATCATTCAAGACAGCACCACATGGAGTATCTAAAGCCCAGTGTCTAAATTCATCTCCAAAGTTAAGAAGATTTAAGTTCCTAGGCACTTTGGGGAGAACACTGTTGGATTTCAGAATGGAAGATTTTTAATAACCTAGTGCATAAAAAAAGACAGACAGACAGACAGACAGAAAGAAAGAAAGAAAGAAAGAAAAGAAAAATCTGTCTCTCTGTCTCTGTCTCTCTGTCTGTCTCTCTCTGTCTCCCTGTCTCTCTCTGAGAACATTTCCTTTTGTATGTCTTTCAAGTCTAGACAGTCACCAGACATGAGCTTGTTAAGGCAAAGTGAATTTTCAATACTGTCGTGGTTTGTGCAAGCTTTGTATTTAAATTTCAGTTTTGTTCAGTGTGACTGTAAGCAACAGAAAGTGGCTGTGATTCTACATGGTAAAGAAAAATCTCTCTCTCTCTCTCTCTCTCTCTCTCTCTGTGTCTCTCTGTGTGTGTATGTTAGTCTGTGTCGGTCTGTCTGTGTGTGTTGGGGTTGTTACGACTTAAGGATGGGAGTTCACAGGTCTAATACGAATTTGGAAAGTCAGGCTCAAAATCACTCAGGAATCAAAGTGTTTCTAGAACAATCAGCCGGAGGAAGTCCAGCATGTAATTCAATCGCAAGAACAATGCTTTCACTACCAATGTAGCAGCTCCTCCACACTGAAAGAAAGCTTCAGTCAACCTGTAACATTCATTTAAATTCAAAGGCTCAAGGAACATGTAATTAATCAAAATATGATGAAGTTGAGTGTATCCTTGTGATTAAATTTAGTTGAAATATAAAATACAATAAAAATAATTAAAACTTTCAACTATGGGTTTCTGGATACATTTTAAAAGTATAATTCCCCTCTCCAACCCTGATGTCCATTTCCCTCTTCCTATTCCCTTCGGGCTTTCTTACTTCCTGTATCTCCTCTACTTCCTCATCTCTTCCTTCCCCTAAACACCTCTTTGGAAATGAGGGCATTTATATGTTATGCAAGTCTCTACCACTGAGCTATACCACAAGCTTTTAAATAAGTTCTTTGAAGATAGTTTCACCAGACATACGGACATAGACACAGGCTGAAGACCTGAATTGACCATTGTTTGTGTATACACACACACACACACACACACACACATATGTATGCAATATTTTTTCTTACGTAGTAAATGTTTTATTCTTAATGTCATACATCATTTTTCACGTTGAATTAGTTTCTTAGTTTTTAGTTTACTTGTGACAAAACTACTGTGAATATGCACAAAGAAACATAAGGCTAGCTTTTCCTTGGACTATTTTTGTTCCAAATCCCTTTTGCATTGTTTTGAAAGCCTGTGAAGCAAGTTAAGGTGACTCAGAGCTGCAAGCAGGTGAATCTGATTAGGTAAATAACAATGTGATTCAGAATGAAGAACTGCTCTTTTGCTTAAGTAGAACAGTGACATCTAGTGCCTGGAAAAAAAAAAGTGTCCCTGGATTTGAAAGATCATTTGCCTTTAGGTTAGGTGAAGATAAATGAGGGAAGGGTCACATATCTGCAAAGATGGTCTTCTAGTGAGTCCTCTTCATCCTTATGACTGTAACATTAGACTGTGTACCCTGACTAGCAGCCCACATAACTCTGGATTCTTTCTATCAATGTATGGTTTTCCTCTCTACACTTCTCAGGAAATCTGTAAATTGATGTTAAAGTCTGTGCTCCCCCAAAATGTACGTTTGATTTTTGGCAGACTCAAATTTCTCACTCTCAAGAACAAAATTAGTGGGCTTGGGGAGATGGTTCTGCCTATAAAGTGCTTGCTGGTCCAGTGTGAGGGTCCTCCTGCACCACACAAAAATCCAGGGGTGGCATACATGTCTGTCTTCTGAGTACTGGGATGGCTAAAGTGGCTAAGTCTCTGGTGCTTGCTTGACATCCAGTCTAGTGAGACCCAGGTTCTGGTGAGCTGTTCTCTTTCAAAAGATAGGTTAAAGCTGATTGAAGAAGACACTGGCTGTTGACTTCTGTTCCTCTACCATATAAGCAAGACAATGTCCCTTAAACCACAGTCATTTCACTGTCTGCTCCAATTGTTCTCCCCTGGTATTCCTTTCCTTTTTCCTGCTCTATGCAGTACGATTTATATTGTTAATATGCTCAGTACTGTTTAGTAGAATACTGAGTACTACTTAGTAGTACTGAGTGCTTTGTGCATTGTGCCCCAAGGCCATCCCCCTTACTGAGACAAAAGAAAAATAAATTGTAAATGTAAACTATTGGAAGGTGAATTACCCATGTTTAGGCAACAATTACAATACTAATTCGTCCCCCTTACCCCCCAGATATCTTCTACTCTAGATGTTAAAAATAGAACACAAAAAAGAAATGGATTTACAGAGTTTAAGACTAAGAATTTCAACAAAAAATAACTAAAGTTAGCTGGGCAGTGGTGGGGCATGCCTTTAAACCCAGCACTTGGGAGGCAAAGGTAAGTGGATCTCTCCGAGTTAGGGATTAGCCTGGTCTACAGAGTGAGTTCCAGAACAGCCAGATACACACAGAGAAACCCTGTCTCAACAATAACAACAACAACCACAACAAAACAAACAAAACAGCAAACATGATGTACAGTAAGAAACCTGGATGATGTTGAAGTAGGACATCTTTTTCTGCTATACTGCTTATTACAATTAGAATTTTAAAATATAAAATTTGAAGGTGATATAGCCAATTTAACATGAATATAAAGAAGATGCCAATTTAAGCATAAGTACAGGATCAGCAAAGTTGGTGTGGCACACTGGGGGATAAAAAGCATCCCACATTCTGATGCCAAGATGAATCAGGTTTCATGAAGGATGGGCAAGTCTCTTTGGACCAGGAGGGGCTAAATAAGCAACTCAACCTGTTCACTGGTTAGCTGGTCGGTTCCTGTCCAGGAAACTCAAGAGCAACTGTGTCAGAGAAAATGGTGTATTTTGGGGGTAGGTGCCTTAACTTTCATATGTTAAGCAATAAAACTAGAATGTGTAGAAAGTGCAACAAATGATCTCATCAACTTTACCCAACCTCCTGAAGTCACTTGATACTCTTCAATCAAATCAAAGACGTAATGGGGCCATAATTATTTCTGGATAAAATTACTGATTGGTACATAACATCTGTTCTTGAAGAGTGGCAAGTGGAGGGTCTGATTTACTGCCCTGTCTGCTTTCCTCATTTTGCCCTCTTAGATGGAGATATAATTTTTGATTTCAGTGAAATTAGAAAGTTTCTGTTCAATGAGAAAGCTCACAAGGTTTCACTCTCCAGAACTGCATACTGTCAGGTAAAAACCACCTTGAGGATTCTGGTTACTGAAGAGCAACCAAGATCCCTCATATTGGCTTCAGGTCATATATAGAGATGAGCGTTAGATACTTTAGATTTAAAGGGTAATAGAAGAACTAGGTAATAGGATACGTACTTCCCTTGTATTTGCTTCCTATTTCCATGTCTTTTTTCCCAAACATCTTAGGAAAAGGTAACTTAGACTGTACAAGTGTATTTCTGTGTTATGAAAATTTGTTAAATAGTAATTATTAATATATACTCTACTTGCTACTAAGCTGCAATTAAATGAAAAAAAAAAAGATGTCTTAGTCAGTGTTCTATTGCTGTGAAGAGACATGGTTCTCAAGGCAACTCTTATAAGAGAAAGCATTTAATTAGGGCTTGCTTACAGTTTCAGAGGTTTAGTCCATTAATAACGTGATGGGAAGCAAGGAGGCAGGTAGACATGTTGTTGAAGAAGTAGCTAAGAGTTCTTCTAGACATGCAGGTGGCAGAAAGGGAGAAACAATGGGCATGGCTTGGACTTTTGAAACCTCAAAACCCACCACCAGTGACACACTTCCTCCAACAAGGCCATACCTCTTAATCCTTCTCATATAGGGCCACTACATGATGACCAAGCATTCAAAATTATTATTATTATTATTATTATTATTATTATTATTATTATTAAAACTACCATAATAGTCATACTTTAAACAGTATCTTCAGGTATGTGTTTATTTGTGTGTACATATGTATTTAATAGAAAATATATTGATATATTTCTCAACAAAAGACTAGCTCAAATTCAGCCACCAGCAAATGCTTATAAATACAATAAAGAAAAATAATTGTACCAGGAATTAGTGAAAATCCTTTCTTCAGATATTACAAGCATAGCACTATTTGAATTGGAAGATGACAGTATGTAGAATTGGTAAGAAGTCTCTCTCTCTCTCTCTCTCTCTCTCCACACACATATATCGAGAGAGAGAGAGAGAGAGAGAGAGAGAGAGAGAGAGTGAGAGAGTGTGATTGGGTGGGGGCTAGTCTTTCAGAGGTCCTGAGTTCAATTCCCAGCAATTACATAGTGGCTTACAACCATCTATGATGAATCCTGATGACCTATTCTGGCATGGGGGTATACATGCAGACAGAACACTCATACACATAAAATAAATAAATGAATCTTTAAAAAGTAAAAAAACAATTAGCCATCATAATAGCTCATGTCGTTTTACATATTTTAACACTTATCATAATGTTTTGTTCCCTCTGGGGAATAATGTATTTACATGTAATAACATTAATAGGAATATAAACAAGCATTATATGTACATATATGTTTATGTGCATCTGTCACAAAATATGCTAGCCCTGTTTTCAAGAAACGACAATATAAAGGCATTTAGTTAATTTCCAAAATGTTGCACATTTAGTAAGAAGTCCTAAGCTTAAAATGTCAACAGCCAAATTCTAGTTTCATTTCATCTCCAGATGCTAGAGTTCTTTCCAACACATGGATTTTTATATGAAACTGCATTATATTATGAATAATGTATTAGCATGTATAATATGTTATAAGTGATGTGCTTATCTACACCCAGATTGATATCTTTGTTCTGTTTTTTACCTTGTATGACATTCTTATTGGGCTATAGGTAACAACCTCCAAAGGGATTTAATTCCTTTCAATGCAGCAGTCCAATCCAGTTAACACGCTGCTGTTAAATTCAGTGTTCTTTCCAAAACTTTTATTTATTTATTTATTTAATTAATTTATTTTAATGTTACGCATATAACTGTTTTGCCTAGCTATACATATGCATACCACATGCATGCCGGTGTCCACAGAGGCAAGAGGACAGCATTGGATCCCATGGAAGCAGAATATTGTGAGCCTTCATGTGGATGCTGGGAACCAAATCTTGCTCCTCTGCAAGAAAGAGCAAGATACGCTCTTACCCATTGACTGATACCTTTGGATCCAAATTCAAATTACTTAAGCATTATTATAGTTGCTTCATCTCCTCCCTCTGTTAATAGGTCTGTACATAATCCATTTCCTAATCTTTGGAAAATAATATCCTAAAAGTGACAAGTGTTTCATAGTTGATTCCAAACCCTGCACTGACCCCCTCCCTTTTTTTAAAAAAATGGTTGTTTGGGTTATAGTGTTCTGCTTTATCTAAGCAAGCACAGACAGTGTGTCAAGTTCAGCTTATAGATGTATATAGATAACATGCTTAATTTAAAGACAAATTGCCAACACTGTAGAGTCCCATATAAACAATCTGACTCTAGTCTTCTTGCTTGGTCATATCTTGACCCAGAGTTACCCAGGCCCAGACTGGTCGTGAATATTACTTCCTTTGCTTATTATTGATGCACCAACTTCTTCCTTTGAACCCTAGATTAGTTTAATAGTTGCTCTCTTATGTTTTTAAATTTTTATTGATTCTTTGTGAATTTCATATCATGCACCCCTATCCCACTCATTTTCCTTTTCCTTTGTATCTGCCCTCTGGCTTTTCATCTCCCCCACCAAAGAAAATAAAGAATAAATAAATAAAAAGAGAAAAATGAGACATCTCATCCTGGAAGCTGCAGTGTGTCGCAGTGTGCCCCACAGTATACCATTTTTTCACACGTCTTTACATGCAAATGTCCATTGCAATGAGTTATTGGTCTAGTTCGAGGCCTCTGGCTTCTGCTACACAATCAATACTGCATCAACATGGGGACGCCTCTCAGATATCATGGCATTGCCCTGTGTCATGGAGATCCTGCAGCTCTGGATGTACAGGACAGCCCCCTTTATGTGCTTCAGCAGTTCATAGATGAGCTAGATGCAGAGGTGGGCCAACTCAAAGCCATGGACCTGTGTCTGGGTGGCAGCTGGCTCAGCTTTCTCACACCCATACCACCATGACTGCCCTGGCTAGCTCACCCAATGCTGCAGCAGGCAATTGGCAGGGCAAGCTTTCCTGCTCTCATGCTCTTGGGGCTGGCTTTTGCCACCCATGCCTTTGTCACTAGGGCTAGTCTACTCTGTTGCCCAGGCAAGGGGCAGGGCCCACTCTCCCAAGTGCTGCAGCAGGGGAAGGGGCAAGGACAGCCCTCCAGCTCTCATGACCTTGAGCCAGCTCTCCTACTTGTGAAGGGGCAAAGGGAGAGGGCATCTTTTTCTTGCCCATGCCACAACATGACATTGACCCTTGATGCTGTTTGGCCATAGTTCCAGACATGGCCCTTGTTGTCAACATGAGTTAAGACTTCACCACAACCTCAGATGGCAGGGCATGCTACTCACACCAGGCTATTCCTCTCCACCCTCAAGTCTCCACCTCTCTTGATAGAGCTCCATCCCATCTACTTCTCTTCCTCTCCCATTGCTCCACCACATACCTGCACATCATGGTGCCTCTTACTGTGGACCTTGGCCTGTCTCTAGTTGCTCTCCTATAACTTGAGTTGTTCTGTTATCCTCATAGAAGACTGAAATCAATTTTGAGTTTACAGATTATTTTATATTACTGCATTTTAGTTTGTTTCCACAAATAGATTCTTGTTTTCCTCAAAAAATACCTCTTTGGTATTTGGCAGACTCAGTTTGTAATGATGATTATAGACTCATTAATCTCATTCCATGCCCCTGTTTGGCAAAACTCTAGAACATCAGCGCAAGGGATTCTCATTCTCTTTGCCATGTGAAGTTTTAGATTGCAAACTTTAGAATAAGAGATACATTATTCCAGATAGTGTTTCTCTTCCTCTGAGTCCTGAAAGACAGACAGGGTCCTAGGAATGCTATCCACATGACAGATGGGTTTATTTCCACCAAGGCAAAATGTGATAATCTAATGAAGGCTTTTATGAGGAAAACTAGAAAAGAATAAAAGAGAAGAAGCTGCATTTAGAGGGAAAGTTCTCCCTGAGACAATTATTGTATGGTATACTTCGGGTTTGCCAATACCTAGTATGATATTTGGCAAATAGCCAAGACCATAATAATCTCTTAAAATAAATAAACGAATATGGTGGATAGTAATGGTTCCATGCTGAAAGTAGACTTGGAATCTTGGGAGAACTATGAAAAATACAAAAGTCTTTTTGTTCTGTTCAAATTGAAAGACATTAAAATGAAATACTCACATTGGGATTTGAAGTGGATCAGAGACAAAGGAAGTTATTTCTTTCAGTGATTCAATATAACAAGGGCTTCCAGCTCTTGATGACCACCCTTAAATTAAATCTGTTTCATCAGGATTTGGGAAAAGGAGAAGGAACATGGATTGTAGACATGGACAGACTAACTCAGGCAAGATATTGAGGGACACAGATTAGGATGCATATTGCTTTTTGACATATGCTCCTCAAACTGATTGACATATGCTCCTCAAACTGATTGACATATGCTTCTCAAACTGATTAGTGACTTTGTGTACTTGTTCCTCCAATCAAGTGATTATTCTCTTAGTTTTCTTTCCTTTTCCCCCACTATCCTTTCCTTTCCTTCCTTCCTTTCTTTCCTTTTTTCAGTCCCTTCTGTCTATAATTTTTTCACAAGAAAATTGCAAGAAAAAGAAGGATGCTAAAGGGAAGCCAACTGTGGTTAGGAATTGTGATTTGTAGGTCTGGCGTAGCAGTGGCTCTGATATGGGAAGTGACTAAGGGCATGGCTTATGCTTGTGAAGTAATATTCACAAGTAATGCCATCAAGTAATGTTACCAAAAATTTATACTTACTAATTAAAAACATAATTTTATGTTGCTTTCCATATTCCAAATCGTTCCTCTAAATATAACAATAGCTGATTTAATACCCTGACAGAAACCTTATAATATGTGATTTCACCATACTCATTCTTCATTCAAAGAAAAAGGGATGCAGAGTGATTAAGAAAATTGCCTAATTTGCACAGACAATAGATCCTTGAGTCTAAACCAGGATTTACTGGCAGGCAGATAGACCTGTGTTTCATGGTTGGACCTATCATAGGTTAGTGACTTGTCTACTTGCTTGAGTTTGTTGACTTATACCATTCACCCAGTGTACTGCCACATGATCAGCTTTGATTGCTGATGTCTCCATAGCTAGCTTTGTTAATTAACTCCTTTGAGCTTCAGCCATCAACCACTATGAATAATTCATAAACTGTGTGTCTTAAATACAATGATCACTTGATAAACTGTCAGTGGGATAAAAGTGTTTCTGTTAGAGAGTATTCCATGCTGCACGCCTCAAGACAAATAGGTAAGGGCCAACACTTACCATCATTATTGGCAGAAGGTCTGCATTTAGTGCTCATAGCAATTATAATGAGTATAGGTTAAAAAGAGAAAGTGATCAACATTTATTTAACTTTGACTTGGATATGGTCTTTTAAGAATAACAGAATTTGTCAATTTATAAAGGAAGGACTCACATACAGCATGTACGACATCTATAAGAAACCATTCAGACAAATATCAAAAAGTGGAAAATGATGTACACAGGAGGAAACTTGAAGCACCAGTATGGGGCCAGTGAGGTGGGATGGCTCAGTGGACAGAAGCATTTGCCCACAGGCCTGACAACCCAAGTTTTGTCCCTAGATCTCACAAGATGGCAAGAGAGAAATGACTCCTTAAAGTCACCCTCTGACCTCCCACCCTGTGCTGTTGCAGGAACATTCCTGCACACTCATACACACACTAAGTGCAATGAAAGTAAGAAAAAAAAACCCCACCAGAATGAATAAGAATAAATTTATAGCTTTATTAGACAGATTTTAAACAAGCAAATTATTCAATATAAAAAAACTTTAAAATATGTTAAAATGTAGCATTGTTAATATGAAGATATGAATTTCTAAAGAGGATTTTTGCAGATATTCAAAATTCTTTATATTATGCACGTGTTGAACTTAACAGCTGCACTGTTCAAAATATACATTAATGGAGTAACTTGTGCAAAGATTCAATCACATTGACCCTCTCCAAAATGTCCATTAGCTTAGGCTCTCGGGTTATATTCTAGCAAAATGGTTTTGACCCTACAAAGAGAAAAGTAATAATATATTTGAAAGATACCCAGTGATGCTGGAGTTGAAAATATTGAATGGAGGGAGAGGCTAGTGTTCAGCACAGAAGATGAGCAAAGTAACCCTGGAGGTTTGCTCGGAGGAGCGTCTCAGTCTTCTGGGAGCACACAGTAAAAGTATTCAGCCTATTTTCATACCATAAGCAGAGTGCAAACAACCTCTGATGCACAGGCTGGATGGACAGAACTCAATATCAGTACGATATATTTTAAAACCTGTCTGGGTTGGAGGTAGCTTCTCAAATGATGGCCTGAGAAAATGATTCAGTCTATAAGGTGTTTGCCCCATAAACATGAGGGCTTGAGTTTGGATTTCTAGCACCAATGTAAAATCAGTGTGTGCTGATGATCCCTCATGCTGGCAGTGGGAAGACAGACAGACCCCTGAAGCTCACCAGCCAACCAGTCTAGTAGAATGAGCGATCTCTAGGATCACTGAGAGGAAAAACCTGGCACTGGTCTCTGGCCTACTTTTGGACATGAGCACACATATACTGAGCCTCACTCCACCCCCATCACCATATACTCACACACAGAAATCTTCTAAAGATTGTCCTAATGAACAACTGGACGGACACACACACACACACACACACACACACACTTGGGTGAGGTGAGAGGTGACAGAGCCTATTTCTCCATCTGCCTAATGAAATTATTTTTATTGTTATTTCATAACTGTAATTTTGCTACTGTTATGAGTCACAATGTAAACATTTTTGGAGATAGAAGTGTGACAATGGGTCGTGACCCACAGGTTGAGAATCTCTGGCTTAAGGTAAGATAAAGGAAGGTGGAGTGAGATCAAAGAGATCAAAGAGAATTGTACAAAATTTTCAAAGAACAAATCTAATCAATAAAAATTGAAAAAGATTTAAGCATCTCTGAAAAGCAAGGCTCTGACATAGAATAATGACGGGATGATAAAACACTGATTTACCAGTGTTACTGTCTCAAGATCCCTGTTTGGTGTTCAGAGCAGTTCTAAGGCACAGAACTTTACAAAGGAACGTGCTCACATTCCTTCAACCTTGGTTTTGAGGCAATCCTTCTAACTTGGTCAGAATTGATAAGGATAAAAATGCATACAGTGTCTGAAACAGACACGAGAAACCAGTAAAAACACCAACAATGGGAAATTAGGTCAAAAGGAGAAACATTAAAGCCCAGTCAGGGGCTGGTGAGGTCAGTAGTTAGAGACCTTTGCCACCGCACATGCTCAATTCCATGATCTCATAAGGTGGCAGGGGAGAACTGATTTCTGAGAGTTGCTCTCTGGCTGCCATACAGATAGGATCAGTGCATATAACACACCTGTACTGTACACAGTCATTATGTGTTCCTAGAAATGTAAATATTACTCAAGGAAATAGAAACCCTAGCTACCTTGATTTTTTCCTACACAATATTTTGATTGTTTATTTGGGAATTTCACATATTGCACCCCAGTCACACTGACTTCCCATTCTTCCCAGGTATGACCTCCACCCTTGTGACCTCTCCTTCAAGGAGGAAGAGGAGGAGAAGAGAAGGAGGAGGAGGAGGAGGAGGAGGAGGAGGAGGAGGAGGAGGAGGAGGAAGAGATACAACAACACTTAAATTTGTGTTGCCCATAAACTCACTGGATCATGGTCCCACTCTCAGTGGCCAGCTCTTTAAAGAAAACTGAGTCTGGGCTGGTGAGATGGTTCAGTGGTTAAGAGCACTGGCTGTTCTTCCAGAAGTCCTGAGTTCAATTTCTATCAACCACATGGTGGCTCACAACCATCCATAAGAGGATCTGATGCCCTCTTCTGGCCTGCCAATGTATATGCATGAAATAAATCATACATTAAATAAATAAAATTTTTTTAAAAAAAAAAACCGAGTCCTTCTCCACCTACAACCCTGCCAGAAGCTACCAGCTGGGAAAAGCTACACTTCAGCATCCTTATCCTAATTCAGAGGACTGCCTGGTGACAGAAGATGGCCTCAGTGACAGAAGATGAACCTAATTATGGAGAGACTTGAGGCCCCAGAGAAGGGGGATGCGGGAGGGGCAGCATCCTCTGGGAGGCAAGGAGGAGGGAGAATGGGATGAGGAACTGTTGGAGGGAGGATGGGGAGGTGGGACAACATCTGAAATGGAAATAAATAAAGTAATTTTTAAAAAGAGTTCTCTTCAATGGCTTCCCCTCTCTCTCTCTTCAAACAGCTTTACATGCTAATGCTAATACGCATTGCAATGAGTCACTGGTCTGGTTCAAGGTTTCTGGTTTCTGAAGCAGCTCCAACACCATGTGCTTCTTCCAGCAGGGCGAACAGCAGTGGTGGCTCCAACAGCGCCATGCTTTGGGTGGGCCTGAGGGCCAAGGACCGGCCTTAATGCCATGCTCTTTGTCTGCTGCAACTGCGCTCCCATACTGCTCCCAAACCCTGATCCGCTGAATCTCTAATTCAGCCCGTGCAGCTCTGCTCTGCCATCTTTCCTTTTAATTTCGTGAGTCCACGTTTAAAAGGATTTTCTCATAAAACCTACCTTTTACCTTTTATTTATTATTATTATTGTTGTTGTTGTTGTTATTTTGGTCAGGTAAACTTTAGTTGTTCAGGGAGTGATGCTGCTTGCTCCGCCATCTAGCCCGTTGGAACTTCCAAGGATCCCTCAGGCTCCTCAGAGCTGCTTTGCAGTCCTGCAGCAGCAGATGCCAGTGGCCTCCGCCATCTTTGATCACAACCATACTTCCTTTGATTCGATTTTCACACAGTATAAATGTATCAGTTTATCACACTGTACCTCATATTAGTGTGATTAAAATGGTAACTGTAATAAATAAAATATAAGCTGGATTTTGTGGTTCATGCCGTCAATTCTAGTGCAGAAGAGGCTGAGGTAGGAGGATTATTATAGATTGTACCCAGCCTGTGCTACATAATGAGTCACAGGACACACTTGGCTACCCAGCGAGCACAAGCCTGAAAGAACTAAGAAGAAAAAGCATGGATGAGGCGGGGAGGACTGGGGTTTACTCAATGGTAAAATGTTTACTTAGCAAGTGCAAGGCTCTGAGTATAGTCCTAGTGACAAGGAAACAAAACAAAATAAAAAGAACCAGTATGCACTGCACATTTTTAATATTCAAGGGCTTGGAAGTCATGGTCAAATGTATTTTGATTATCCCAATTAGAATATATTGCAAACATTATGTCAAGAATTATCTAAGTCTCTAGGAGGATGGAATAGTTAAAGGAAATGTTAAATTATAGTTTATAGACTATAAATCTATTTAGATATGTTATATCACTAGGCCAAACAGATCTAAACATATGCCATGAGGAGTAAAGTAAGCAGTTCAACTCGAAATGTTTTTAATATATTTTCTCCAAAAATTTCTACTTCCAATATTTTGTACAAATAGAAATTAATATATTTGCTAAAACAAAATTTTAAACCATGATATATTTAAATTCCACCTTGCTCTCCTTCGGTGGATTAGTCTCTGACTCCACATAACAATATTTTATTACATGGTCTGTCCTCAAATACCAGCTTTAACCATACCACGTGTAATTTGTAATTGTAATTATGATTAAGTTTTGGTTTTGCTAAAAATTTGAGAGTGATTGCAAAATGCTAACATTTATTAACTTTGGGGTAAAATACTACTAAAATAGGTTTTAGGACTTGTTTACTTGTATCTGTGCAGCATGTACACACATGTTGGAAAGTCAGAGGATCATCTACGGATTTGTGGAAATCCCAACTCTCTACATTACAGGGTTGGTCTGGGACATTGAACTTAGGCTCTTTGGTTTGGTGGCAAGCGCCATTACTTGCTAAGCCATTTTGTAGTCCTAGTTTAAGATTTGTTTTTGTTTCTTTGAGAGTTCTGTACAATGTACCTTGTTTGTTTTTACCCTTCCAATTCTTCCCAGCTCCACTTTCCTACCCCACCCACCCAACTTTGTATCCTTGTTTATCTCTAACCATAAGTCTAATTTGTGCTGCTTATATGTCCCTGCATCTGTGGCCTTCCATTGGAATGCAGCCAACTTTTCCGGGTCAACATGATTTTTTTTAATTACTTTTATTTTTTTACAGCCCCAGTCATTACCCCTGCTCCAGATCTACCCTCCTACAATTCCTCATCCATTCCTTCTCCCCTGTCTCTAAGAGAATGCCATCTTCTCCCCCGTCCCACCAGGTCTCCCCACTCACTGGGGTCTCTACCAGCTAGTGTATGGTACTTGGTTAGTGGCTCTGTGTCTGAGTTCTCAGGGGTCCAGGTTAGTTGAGATTGTTGGTCCTCCTATGGGGTCACCCTCCTCCTCAGCTTCTTTCAGCCTTTCTTTAATTCAACCACAGGGGTTCCCTACTTTAGTCCATTGGTTGGGTATAAATATCTGCATTTACCTCAGTCAGCTGCTTGTTGGACCTCTCAGGAGACAGCCATGCTAGGTTCCCGTCTGTAAGCACACAATAGTA
Organism: Rhynchomys soricoides; assembly: GCA_019843965.1. Classification (NCBI taxonomy): domain Eukaryota; kingdom Metazoa; phylum Chordata; class Mammalia; order Rodentia; family Muridae; genus Rhynchomys; species Rhynchomys soricoides. Next base: position 15,993,138 of record JADRCH010000006.1, on the reverse strand, counting down.
TCAGTAATAGTGTCAGGCCTTGAAGCCTCCCCTTGAGATAGATCCCAAGTTGGTTGGTCACTGGGCCTTCTTTCCTTCAGTCTCTTCTCCATTTTTGCTCCTGAAGTTCTTTTAGACAAGAACAATTCTGGGTCAGAGTTTTTCACTGTGAGATGGCAACCCCATCCCTCCACTTGATGCCCCTGCCTTTCTAACTGGAGGTGGACTCTACAAGTTCCCTCTCCTTACTGTTGGGCATTTCATCTAAGGTCCGTCCCTTTGAGTCTTGAGAGCCTCTCACCTCCCAGGTCTCTGGTACTTTCAGGAGGGTCCCCCAACCTCCCACCCCCAAGGTTGCCTGTTTTCATTCATTCTGCTGGCCCTCAGGGCTTCTTTCCTGCCCCCCATACCTGATCATGTTCTCTTTTTCCCTTCCCACTCCCCTCTTCCACTCATTTCCCTTTTCCCTTCTGCCTGCTGTGATTGCTTTCTTCTACCTCCCAAGTGGGATTGAAGCATCCTCACTTGGGCCCTTCAGCTTGCTAACTTTCTTGAGTTCTGTGGATTGAATCCTGGGTATTCTGTCAAAAAAAGTACCGGGCCAACAGTTTTAAAGAAAACTGACTCTAACTTTCCCAGGGACTACCTACCAGTTGACAATACCTCCAGAGTTAGGGTTTGGATTTCATGTCTGTTACCCTTCTCGGTTCTGAGATTTTGTCTGGCTTACATTTGCTCTAGACTTGCGCATGCTGCTACAATGTCTTTGAGTTCGTTTGTATATTTGTCCTGTGTGTCTGGAGGAAACAGTCTATAGTCATCCACTGTCTCTTACACTCTCTAGCAAAGGACCCTGATCCTTGGCAGTAGGGGAGGTGATACCAAGACTGAGAAACCTTCAGTCTCTTCCTCTACATCTTGGCCAATTGTGAGTCTCTATGAAAGTCACTCTCTATTGCAAATAGAAGCCTCTCTGATGAAGGTTGGGAGATATGTTAATTATAAGTGTAACAATTACTGGTAAATTAAAAAATTTAAAGATGTTATTTTGTGATGTTGGAATAGACCTGTAATGTATTTCTTGTGACTATTTTTGTTTGAGATTGAGACATTTGTTATGAGAATGGTCTTGGGAATGTAATTAGTTAGTCACATCATTACTGATAAATAAATAAATACCAAGATAGTCACTTGGTTAAAGACAATGCTTAGATAATATATCTTGTTCTTTTTCAATTATAAAATGAAAAAAAACTTTAATGGCTAAAGTTTATAAAAAATACTCTCACGTTCTTTACTTGATATGTGCAGGCCACCTCATAATAATGTTGGATTTTCACTCTAGTTTCTCTTGTTTTAGGGTACATTTCTATAGATACATACATATTTAGCACTAGAAGTGCCTACTAAGCCACAACCCACTTAAAAAGTTGGCTGACTGTGATGTTTGGTGAATCATGCCTAGGAATTTCATGAAGTCATTGTTTTTAATAGCTGAGTAGTATTCCACTGTGCAAATATACCGTGTTTTCTGCATCCATTCCTCTGTTGAAGGACATCTCATTTTTTTCCAGCTTCTGGCTATTATAAATAAGGCTGAAATGAACATAGTGGAGCATGTGTCCTTGTTATATGTTGGAGCATCTTTTGGGTATATGCTCAGGGGTGGTATTGCTGGGTCCCTCAGGCCCATGGTCCTGTGAAGACTCTATTCCCGGTTTTGGGGAATGCCAGGGCAGTGAGGTGGGAGTGGGTGGGTAGGAGGGGTGAGCACCTTCATAGAAGCAGGGGGAGGGGATGGGATAGGGGGATTCTGGAGGGGAAACCAGGAAAGGGGATAACATTTAAAATGTAAATACATAAAATGTCCAATAAAAATAAGGAAAAAACTTCCAAAAAAAAAAACAAAAAAAACAAAAAGAAAAGAAAAGAAAAAGGATACAAAAACAAACAAAAAAAACCAAACAAAATGAAACAAAACTGCCTATAATTTTCAGTAGGCAAAGGTAGAAAGATCTTTACTTTTAAAGCACTCTGGGCTACACAGCAAGACAGTCTCAAAAGATCTATGACAAGAAAATAATAAAGAATTTGGCATATCATATCATAAATACATAAATTCAGACACTGCACAATGAGCCATATTACTCACTGTTGTTCATGTTAACTAATCAAGTAGGTTGCCAGTGAGGGGCTATTCATAAGCAAGAATTATAAGTGCTTATGTATCGACAAGGAATTTTAGAGATTATGTCCCTTCTTTTTTCTGGGTGATGAGAGTGGATTTCTTCACTGTTAATTGTTCTACAAGCAAGAATCTGATTTCAGTTGGTTTTCTCATTCACACACTTATATCAGTAACTGTAAAGTGATAAATTGGTTACTATGCATCAGAGTATATAAGTTATGCATATGATATGTTGGTGGATATATTCTCACCACATCTCTTCTTGAATATTTCTGGAAATTGTTAGATCAGATACATAGCACTATGAAAGATTTCCTGTTGCTTTCAGTGCATAACTTTCCATAACAATGATACAAATAAGAGATGTTTTACTATTTACTATAAAGAATATTTTCTACACAGAATTCAAACACTTTGCTCCATCAAATTGAAAACTCAATTTTCAAAAAAAAAAAAAAATGTATTTGGTTTCAAGTTACAAGCTGCTATCAAGATAGCTTTTTGAAGCATCAAAGTGATTTAGTTATAAAATTAAACTGACTGTATAAGGTTCTTTTTTTTTTTCTAGAAATGAAATTTCAAGCTATGGAAAGTGCAATACTGTTTTCCATTTTCCATTAATCTAAAAAAAATCTGCATTTGGAATATAAAGTCAATTTCTATTACTCTTATTTCTGCTACCTCAGGTTTCTCAATAAACCTACAGTATGAAACAAAGTGGCAACAATATAAGAGAGGTTATATTTTAAGTTTGTGAATACAAAACTTGAGAACTTCTAATTATTTGTTCATAACTAAGCAAAATTAAGTCTAAATTAAATATATGTACAAGATGATAGTGGCTATTGACCAGTGAAAGTAAGAGACAGTTTTACATTAAATGATGACAACAGATCGTTACGAACCATTGTGAAAGTCTAAAATTTGGATTAGATGATTCTACTGATTGACAGCTGGAAAGTGTCACATAACTGTGTACCCTACAAAGACCTTATCACAGCAGTTATTAACTATGTATGTCAAGTCAAGCAAGGCAGAGTGGTCTGGTTTTTAACTTTTGCAACCCATTTAGAAAGCAGTTACATTTAAGCCAGGCCAATTACTTTGTAACCTTTTCTAAATCATATATTGCTCTAATGTAAATGGTTTCCCTCATATAATAACAATATGAAAATATCATTTCAATTTGTTTTCCTGAAGACCTTGTCTTCCAAATGCTGGTGGCCAGCTGAAATAAATCCTTCTCATCTTTCTTTCAAATTTATGCTTATTTTATACTGTGTTGAAAGAAGTTAAATAATTTCAGAAAACTGTCTTATTTTTCAAAAGAAGAAATTACAGCCCAAAATATACATGCTAAATTGGTTGGATCACAAGGCAGGAAATGTAATGTTGTATACATCTGAATTCATGAGTATTTAGCTGTGTTCAGTTTTTTTTTGAACACTTGCCCTACTCACAGAAAACCACAGGGATTTTTGAGATAATTACACAGTACACTAAACTCTCATTCTTACACAGCCATCAGATACTTACAGAGTCCTCATTATGATACTATGCTAAGGAGTTTTTGCGACTTTGTGGCTGGATCCTTGTCTTGTATGAAGGACAATTTCAGTTTAAAAAAATTAACCTTGACCAAAACTTATATTCAGATCTTGGCTAGAATGCAACATTATTAGGCATTTCAGTGTTAGTTATCATCAGACCAATAAATAATAAAAAGACATTTGATTATAAAACATTTGATTATATTAAAAATGTCACTCCAGTTTCATATTTCTCAATTCCTTGTTATCATCTTGCTTAGTATAAATACTATTATTATAATAATAATATTATTATTATTAATAATAATATTATTATTCATGTATAATAAATGTGTTTTATGGCAATAGGAGACTATATTATAAAATAAGAATGAAGGTTCTTGAAGTGAGGTTCACCAGGCTCAGAAAGATGAATATGGTATGTCTTTGCTTATATTCACATATTAGCCATAACGTTAATGATAATCAAGCAACAATCCATAGAACCACAGATGTAGGTATCGAGGGAACAAATAGATATCTGTGGGAAAGAGAAACAGAATAAATATTTATGGAGGGATGGGTTGCTGGAATGGGAGGATCAAGTGGGGAGGGGAGAGAGGGGGATTGTGGGAGGGAATAAAGGTAGAGACAGCTAAAATTAAGGGACATTTGAGAGGTACCATCGCAATGTAATACAGTAGAAACATCCTAAAATATATCCATATATGAATGCAACCTAAATAAATTGTCAAATAATGAGGGGAGGGGGGGATCCTAACTTGCTACTTCTTGCCATCAAATGAAGCTTCCAGTACTGGGATCAGGTTACATTTAATGGAGTTATTGTTCAGAGGGGCCCCAGAGGAATCCCCAATCAACCCAGGCTGTTGCCAAGTCTATAGGATGCTCCCCATAAACTGACAGCAAAACCACTTTGCTGAAGACAGCACCCACACAACTCATTGAAGATGGAGATGTTCAGCCAGTGGCTACACAATGTCTTTACTCCTGTAGTTTAGAATATTTGGTATTGGAACTTATTCTTCATGTTTTCAAAAGAGGACTTAAGCACCAAGAGAGCCACAAACTCTATCTCCAGTGGGCTACTGCCTGCAAGCTAGGCTAGAGCATTGGTGGCACAAAGCCTGTGGGAGTAGCCAACCAATCACGCATTTGATTTAAGGCCCACTTTATGAGGTAGAAATCATAGACTCAGTACTGCTTGTGTGACCAAAAACCTGTAACTAGATAGCCTGAGGGCTTACGCTAAAACAAAATACTACAGGTCTGAAAGGAAAAGTAGTGATAAAATAATGAGATCAGAGTCTTGTTCAGCAATTATCAGAGAAGCTTCCTCCTGCAGCATATGGAAACAAATTCTGAGACCCACAGCCAGGCATTGTGCATCGAGTGCGAGACCTTGGAATAATCAGCCCTAAATTTGATGTCTTCATTAAATCTTTTTCATCAGTTCTCTGGGAACCCTATAGAAGAGGAGGCAAAAAGAGCCCAACAGCTGAAGAGGATGGAGGACACTGAAAATACCCTCCCAACATATGCAAAGCCCCTATGAGTTCGCAGAGACTGAAGCAGCATGTGGAGTTCCTGCACCAGGTCCTCTTCATGTATACTCTGTCTTCCAGTGTAGTGTTTTTATGGAATTCTTGATGGTGAGAATCACTGGGTCTCTGGTAAGTTTGCCTTTTCTTGGAATCTTTTCCTTCTATTGGTTTGTCTTATCCAACTTTGATATAATAGCTTCTGCTAATCTTATTTTACACTATATTTTATTTTGTTAATGTTTTGAATGAACGAGTGAATTAATGAATAAATGAATGAAAATCTAGCCACAAGGTAAAGGTTAACAACCAAACTGTTATGTATACACTGAACTGCTGGAAAAAGGAAAAATAAATGTTTCCAATGCTGACACTGACACTGGGTGTCTCAACTACTCTAGGACAGGCCTCTTGTTTGGGAGTAACTCACAAACATATAATGCATTCCTTGGTTATTCTGGGTGATTTTATTTAGTTACAATTTGATGAGTTTTTTTTTTTATTTGTTTTCTTTTGGGGTATGATTTTATTTGTTGTCTTGGTTTTGGGGGGATATGTGTCTGTATTGGTTTGTTTGTTTTTTGAGAAAGAACTTAAAGTAGGGAGAGGATCTGGAAGGACTTTGGGTGGGAGAGAATATGATCATAATAGATTTAAATTTAACAATTGTCTTAAATAATGAAAATGAAATATGTGTGTGTACATACTTATACACGTACACTTATGTATTGAATGTAATTTTAGGTAAATATAAAATAATATGATTTCTTGAGGTTTTAATCAAATATCTGTCCTGTTCTTTGCTCCTTGTCCCTCCTTCTTCAGTATTGACTTCACTCCCATTACCTGTTCAAGCCCCCTCTCCTCTCACTATCCGATTCTCGGCTTCCTATCACCTGTATCCAATCACCCTGTTATCCTCCAAAGTCTTGCCCTGCCCCCAGTCTCTTTATACTTTCCTGATTTCTGTGGTTACCTCTGTGTGTAGCATTCTCACAGAAGATTTGGAGCTAGGAACCACAGATAAGAGAAGAAAAACTGTATTTATCTTTCTGGATATTTTAATGAAGGTTATTAAGCCAATGAGGATCAAGCACAAATCTAGAAAACTAAAAACATAAACAAAGTTCAAAGGAAACCTAAAACCATGCTGAAACCATGGGTAGTCTCTTAGTTTATTTGCTAAAAATGAATGTGTTAAGATATCTTCTGTTTAGAGGGTATCCAGAGTGAGGAACTTATAAATAACAAAATAGCTTGACTTTTCTACACCAATCCAGTACCTATGCATTCACAGAACAATGTGAACTCAATTACAGTTAGAGCTCATCTCATGAACCCATGCTGGCATCTGCTCTGCTCCTCCTTGCAGAGTGTGCCAACCTCTACTCCCAAATTAACCGTGGAAACTAGATCAATGATTGCGGTGCAATTAGGCTGATGAGAAGCTGGAGAATTGAGGGGAGAGGGAAGAAAAACAGATCTGCTGATTAACTCTTAACTTGGTTTTTACATGTACAAGGGCAGAAAACGCTACTCCATGTTAAATCTTGGTTCCCTCACTTCTAATTTTTAACAACCAATATATTTTGTAAGTGAGGCTAAATGAGGTGTTCTTTTCACAATGGCATATAATTTTAAAAACTTTTCCTTTTTTACTGTGAAATTATATTAGTTGAGTTCTGCATGCTTGGGTGACAGAATACTCCTTTATAACGCCAGAGTCATAAATAAATGGCAAGATGAATAGCATCAGTTATTTTACGTTCACCCTTCAAAGCACTGAGCACAGCATATTCAGGGAACAATCTAATCTGCAAAACATCTATTTGGAGAGGCAATGAAATATCACAGATAAAAAAGAACACTCTCTTCAAACCTAAAACCTAAAACCAAGCTCAAACCACAGGTAGTTTCTTAGTTTATTCTATATTCTTTTCCTAATATATGATATTGTGTCATGTAATAGCGTGACAATTAATCTCCATAGTCATGCTATTATGTATAGAGCATTTCTCATATTAAGACATCCTGTGTGGTAGAAACAATAAAGATGACAAAATTAGGCTAATTACTGGTCAAATGAATATGCTCTATATCTCTATAAACCATCAAATCAGAGAAAACAAGAAGCAAGGTGATTTTATTATACACTTATATGTTATATACTTGTAATGCTCAATTTCTCTCATCAGTGTTACTGAGTTAAGGAATATTCAGAGCCTTGATTATGCAGCCATTTTTTTTCATGGTACCACGAGTGTAGTTAACCTATTGTTTCTAGGAGACAATCTTACAGCAGACCTCTCCGTCCCTCCAGCTTCTACAATCATTCTGCTCCCACTTCCACGATGTTTCCTGAGCCTTTGGTACAAGAATGAGATGGTAGGTGTAGCCATCAGGGCTGGACACCCCATAGTCAGTAGTTCTAAGAGGGAAATCTAATGGGGCTCCACTCCAGACAAAGAACAACTAATGACTTCTGAGACAGGAGAATTAGGGATGAGTCCCCTGGTTCTACAATACCAGGTAGCTGCCACACTACTGGCATAAGTGAATTATATTAGATTGTCTAGTCTTCATAATGTCCCTATCAGGTGGTCCTGTTGTTACTTTTCTCTGGCAGTCAGACACCCTGCAGTCAGTAGAGCTTGAATTGAATGAACACTAGCACTTAGGCACTGAGGTCTGAGCCCTTGACCACACACACGCTGCCTGTATAAGTTCGAGGTCCTCATAATAACTTGGTACCTTCTAAAATTACCAATGTTTACCTGTGCAGTTAAAAACCAAGTCATTCTGAAAGATTACTTAAAGAGTGGACAGGAAAGGTTATGGATGCTTTACCTCTCTTGGTGTCCTCAGTTCTCCCCCCACCCCCCAAAGAAACAGTATAGCATTCTGAGGCTTTCTGCAGATGACGTAACAAATTTGTCAAACAACTCTGGCTGCCTTGTCCCAAATGAATCCAGTGAACCACTTTGAAAGACAGCAACAGTGAGTACCCACTCAAATTTTTTACATGTCTGACAAATCCCTCCGAATAGATACCTTCCTTCTGTACTACCCAGGACTTTCTGGGAAAGAAACAAAAATACTAATATAAGAAACTCCTACCTGAGGAAGCAAAATAGCATGTGATTTGACTCATTGAGATGTGAAGAACGATACCTACAGGAGCTTCTCTTTGAAGATAATGAACCTAAATTCTTATCTGTGCTGACACTGTGTGTTTTGTTCAAGAAATCCATCTCAAATAAGCAAAGTATGCTTTTGAGAAAAAGGTATAAATTTTCTCTCCAAATTGAAACTATTTCCAAGTCTTCAGAGAATATTACTTTATCTCAATTATATCTGAGAAGGGATTAAATGCATAAATCAGAATTTTTCAGGTTTTTTAAAAAAAAGCTCTAGAAATCAAAGCCCTACAGCACAACAGTATTCTTTGCTTTGTTAAAAAGCTGTTTTCTTATTGTTGTCAGGGAGGGACATTTCTTTCTGCAGACCCTCCTTCCATGTGCCTTGATTATACTCTCAAGCCCTTGCTTGACCTTGTTAAATCAAAATATTTCTCCAGACCATAAAGATTGATTCAGGATACAGGTACATTGGCCAGGCCAAGAAGAATCAGCTCTGACTACTTCTGAGAGGTGAGGCTCTGTTTCAGCTTGTGTGCTGCAATGCTTAGGCATTGACCCCAGGCCCCCAATGTCTTTACGGATAAGGTGAAGTATGGATGTGTTTATCCGGATAAAGCTGAAACTTCAGACAGCACAACCAAGAAGTAAGTGAATCTGAGTCTGGATTAAGTTACCTTGATCTGTTCATTGATCATGAGGTGCTGTACTGATTAAGGCACCTGCAAAGAGGAATTCATTCTATAGTGGTTTATTCCTGGGTGTTTGCTCTGTAATATCTCACTGCCTCAAATTACACAAGTGATATACCTTGTAAAGACATTAATGCCATTTCCAGCATTCATGTGCTTTAGTTTTTTGTTTTTTAGTCTCAGAACAAAGATTTGCTTTCTTGTTAGACACACTCTCAAGTACCAAGTTGCAATTACTTAAGGGCAATATAGCTCCCATTAGCTCCTTGAGTGTACCATCAGAAGTAGGAAGAAAGGGAAAATGAGGAAGAGAAACACAGCATCAGAGAAAGATGTGGGTAGAATTTAGCACAAGAAATCATGTCTAAAGGATGCCTTTGGTGGGATAGGAGTAGCTATTAGGAAGAGTCTTTCTGGAAGTGATGCTGTCACTAAGCCTCTGCCTGATGCTCATTTCCTTCTATGATCTGTCTTTATGTGTACACATATGCACCTATGAGCTATGTGTATACACATGCGCCTGTGAACCTCTGTGTATAGATATTTCAGTTGAGCTGGTCTGGTTACTCTAAGCAAGTGCAGGTGTTAAGTTAATGGTAACCAAATCTATCTACTGAAAATTCTCTAGTCTATAAGAGCAATTCAAGATGTCTTTCCCCTATCAAGGTAGCAAATCCAATTTTAATTATTTCCAGGCATGAATGTTTACTACTCAATATCTTACTAAGAGTAGCCATAAGAGTAACAAATAGAAGACTCTGTGCTAGGATTCTGTTGCTGCTTTAACAAACTATCACAAACATGGTTTAATCAATGCAGGGTTCACATCTAACAGGTGTGGGGGCAGCAATTTGGCACAGTTCCTGCAGGCTAAGACCCGGCTTTTGTGGGGTTGCAATCCTGCTGTAGCTTGTAGAGTCTTCCTGTTTCTTAGCTTCCAAGAAAGACCCTCTTTCCTTCTTTTAAACCATCCTTGAGATCTTGCCTCTTAACTTTTTCTGTCAATGTTTTACTTAATGTGGTTTGGTTGTCGTTGTTGGTTGTTGTTGTTGTTTTGTAAAACGACACCATAGCAAGGGCAACTCATGTATAAAAAAGAATGGGCTTGCTTACAGTTTTAGAAGTTTAGTCCATTATTGTTCATGGTGGGAAACGTGGTAACATTTGCTGGAGAGATAGGCTTTACATCTGTATCCACAGGCAGCAGGAAGGACCTTTGAGCTCAAAGCCCACCCCTAGTGACACACGTCCCCTCTCAAAGCCCCACTTCATCCAACAAGGCCACATCTACTTCAGCAAGGCATCTAATATTGCCACTCTCAATAGCCTATAAGAGTAATTTTTTATTCAAATTAGCATAGTCAAGGAGTCAACAATTTAATTGAATTCACTCCAATAAGACCAGTTGATTCATAGCATTAAATATCTACAACCCCTATGTTCTTTCATCACATAAGACAACAGGCTTATATGTTCTAGGTTTACTGCATGGGGCTTCTTTGGAGAAGCTATATTCTGAATGCCATAGTCTACTATACAAGAGTACAGTTCTGAAAATGACTGTGTTCTGCAAAGTCACTCATTAAAAATAACAAGGCAAGTCACCTTAAAATGAAACAAATTTAGTGGCTAGAAGAAAAGGAAATCTTCTAAGAACTGGATGTGTGTGTATGCTTGTGTGTGCGTGTTTGTGTAGTGTGTGTGTGTGTGTGTGAGGGGGGGGAGAGAGTGGGGGAGAGAGGATGTGTCGGGGATATAGAGGGGGATACGGAGGAAAAAGTAAGATTGTATAATGCACAGACTCTTATTTCAACGTGTACACATACGAAACTCTCAAAAGCAGAGTCACTATTAACAGTGACTCACCATCGTGAGTCAATATTAATTCATATTTATTGAATGAAGGGTCCCCGAAAATTTGCCATCTCTGATGCCTTACATCCAAGATGAATCAGTGGTGAAACATTGTGAAGTTATTGCAAAATTCTAAACAGTCACAGGGAGGAAATGTGGTTGTCTGCTCTAACAGACCCAAATCATAAGAAATAAAAGCAAGCCCCCTATAACTAGAGGTGCCATTAAAAATAAGACTTAGCGGCCTTAAAGGGAGGAGACAAGAGGTCAGTGAGACTGTTGTGCCAAAGACGAGGGGTGGCAAGAAACTGGAAAGAATAAAGTAGAGTGCAAGAGTTAACGTCCTCTAGGGTCGAAGACACAGCTAAGTGTTGGTGGATCAGCATGAAGGGCTTAACTTGGAACTATTGCAATATATCTCAATTCCACATCCTTAATAACTTACTTATGGTGCCTTATTCATCAGCTATGCGCAATGCTCCTGTCACGGCAACAACACTGCTAACAGTAAGAGATATGTGGTGAACATTGGAGGTTATACCTCTAGGAGTTGAGACGGATGGTAAATTAATAATCACAGCACGGAACTGCAAACTTCCCGGTGCTGTGACAGAAAGGGGCGGTGCTCTCGGAACACCAGGGAAGAACAGCACGTGATCTCTAGGTGGCCGTGGAATTGGGTAGCTGATACTGTACTTAGACAATAACCACAAAGCACTGAACTTTGGGAACGCGACTGGCTACTCTGATACAGAAAATGGCCACTCTATGTTCGAAAGTGGAAGCAATTGCATTAACACTTTGAATTTCTTTGACTTAAAAATGATGGCTTGTCAAAATGCAGCCTATGAAGCATCTCTATGCACCAATAGCTCAATAACGGCTGTAAAATCCTTTCTCAACTTTTACCAGCAGTTGGTTTGGTATACTGAATAACCACTAGAGGGCAGTGCTGCCCTTTGTTCAAAGGAGCTGGTTTTGTCAAGCTCAGCTTTCACGGTTGGGGTGTGGGGGAAGGGAACGAAAGAAAGAGAACCTTTGTGAAATTGGGAATAAAGGTGAAAAATTATTTCTTCAATGTAATAGAAAGAATAACTTTTCGAAGGCCGGCTTTACTGTTAATTTTTAGTTACTTTTAATTTTTCAGAAAAGCTTCAAGAATTTACAAGAATACCCTCAAAAGTGTTGATTTTGACTTTGTTACACTTTAAAACTCAAGTTGAAACTGTGTATTGCTATTTCTTTTCCTAAAGTCCTTGAAGACTTTTTTTTTTTTTTTTTTTTTGACAGAGTTTCTCTGTGTAGCCCTGGCTGTCCTGGAACTCATTCTGTAGACCAGGCTGGCCTGGAACTCAGAAATCTGCCTGCCTCTGCCTCCCGAGTGCTGGGATTAAAGGTGTGCGCCACCACACCAAGCGAAGACTTTGTTTTGTAATGGGAAATATTTGCATGTACTCCGTTTGCTGTTCTATTTACCATAGTAAATGAACTTGGAGAAAGGACTTAATAATTGTGACTGTAATAATTATTATTCCTATATCAAATAAGAATAATATTACAAGCACTTTCATTACATAGGGAAACTTAAGTTTCATTAACTTAGAATTATACTGTAGAAAATTGAGGGAGAGTCCTATAACATGCGAACAAGAAATGACTTCGAATTCTTTTGTATGAACAATTATTAATGACTGTAATTTGTGGCTCCTTTTGCAGTTGTTTTAATTAGTCTTAGTAATTGTGCTTGCATCTTAGCAGAAACATCATTTATAATAATTCTATGTGGATTTTTATTTTATTTCCTTTGTGTGTTCTGCTACATATGCTTACCTTTTAGCTGATTATTTGCAATGGATGAAGCACCCAAAGTGTTTCATGTGATCAAAAGAGAAAAATCCTATTTTTCTGGTGCTCCTAAACCAAATCTCCTGGTAGCATATGACATCTTATTTGTTTATACTACGTGTCTGCTACTATGTTATTCGTATGTTTTAAAATAACTTAAGTATTTGCTGAAGAAAGCTCTGCTCAACTATTTTGTTACTGTTAGATTTGTTTCATGATGAAAACTCAGTAGACTGTAGAGACCATAGAGCTTATCTGGCACATAACAGCTGATGAAGTAAAAAGTATTTAATTTAAGCCAAGAGCTTCTTGATTGTTTACTTGGGGAATGCCAAACGCTACATTAACCAAAAGGGCTAAATTCCCTTGATTTCTTTTCACGGATAAAAATGCAAGCTTTTCCTTTCTTATGAAAGTGCAGAGATAACCTCCATGGTTAGGGTGGGTCCAGTTGTCTGGGATTTCCTTAAGGGAGGCTTCCAGTAGAAGGGCACTCATGAATTAGTGTTGCTGACAACGACGACGCACTGAGGTAGAGATTACGTAGGAGTTTTGATGATCACAGGGTGGAGAGTAGATGCCACGAGCCCAAGATAAAACAGATCATTGTTGCCCTGTACCCTGGTGGTTTACCTTTTTCACATGGCCCTTATGACTTTGCCAAGAGATTTTAACATATGCAATTTAAGGCTAACTTCAGCACTCTCTGAGTAACAGAATATATTTCCTTCTGCAACACTGACTTCTTTAGAAAGCATGGTACTTCTTGTGGTAAACTTTCTGCTTCTACAAATAAGTCCACAGCTAGACATACATATTGTGTACCTTTGTGGTTCAAACACAAATAATGCCGTACCAGACAAATCTTCTGACATTCCTTAGCTGCAAAGAGGCATCCAGATATCTATTTTCTTCTCTTGAGTTATATTCTTATCAGCAAAAATTAACTGACTTAAAAGAGATAAAATTAATTTTTCCATGATATTTAAAAACATGAGAGAAAAATATCACTGAGATTTGGTCTTCCACCCCATACTCTAAGGGGCTGGTTCTAGAGGAGGAATAGGTTTACGGCGAAAAACAACGTGAAATATGGCTTTCAGCCATAGAGGTGTAAAAAAAGAATATGTCAACAGTTGGCATAAAAAAGCTTACCTGTCCCCAGGCTGTGTGGAATGAAGTACAATTATGAAGCTTTAGAATGCTTTCAAAGTCTAGATACACCAGAAAAGATGGAAGGTCAATATTTATTCCCATATAACTTCAACAAGGGTTTGGTGAGTTGCCTCCCTCAGGAAAATGAACTCTATGTTCACAGGACACCATGTATATTTCAAAATTATAACCGACTTTACTACTTCCATAACTTTTTGTTACATGAGCATTGATTTCTTCCTATATACCCACTGCATGCCTCCTTCACATTTGACACGCTGATAAGTGCTTTGCAATTGAGAGCTGGAGTGCTGAAACTACCTGATTCAAACACCAGATGCACCTGCGTTGCGGTCATTTCTTCTGAGCTGTCTATCATGCATGTGATCTTCTAGATGTGTGGTACCTGACGACTGCAAATGTTTTCCTCATTTTAGCCAACCAGTAGGAAACAGCCATAAGGTGTTTCATGGCTTTATATAGATTTAGAATTCTCTGGGACAGTGTATGGCACTTAGTTGCATTTTAGCAACACATAGAGTATCTGTGTATCTGGTTCTTCAATTGTAGGAACACTGGGGCTTGAGAAAGTCGTGCACAAGAAAATGTTAACTATAGTATATTTGCTCAACATGAAAATGGGACAAATTTCTTAGACAGAATCTTACATAAAACTCTTAATTTTGTTTCTTTGACCATCTATAAAGGAAATTCTTCCTACCCTTTATTTAGAACTGGACAGCTGAGGAGCTTACCGACCTGGTGTAAAATATACTAGAACAGCCTATTAACATTAATTAAACCTTTCTTTCCTCTAGTGGTTAACACTGCTCCCAAGGTCTTATCTTGTATGGTTCAGGGTTTTCAACTTACTTTTTGAGCTCTGCACATTTGTGTTAGTTGAACTTTTGGATAGTTCATAACTAGCATTGCTATTTTATCCCGGCATTTCATTCCTCACATTACTGCTTACACTGCGTGCAATATCCCCTTTTCTTTGGGGTTCTTGTCCTAGAACTGTGCTTATCTCGTCTTTAACGTTTAAGAAGCACTTTCTGCGGACTCCTTAGGATTCTGGATTCGGGTTCAGCCATCTTCATTTCTTTTAAAGGTTCAAACATGGTTAAGCCATGTACTGAGGTAAACTTTAAGAAATGCATAGATTCGTGTCATACTCACACACACTTCAAAAACAATTTTAGTGCACATGTTTGGAATTGTGCGTAGAACCTCTAAGATCTTTCATAAGTAGATTAAATAGGGACATGCTCAGAAACATAGCTCACGGGGCTAGAAAGATGACTCAGGTTGAGATAACTTGTTGCTGTCATAGAGGACCTGGGCTCAGTTTCCAGCATCCACTTGGCAGCTGACAACCATCCCTGACTCCAGTTCTTTGGGTTCTAATGTCCTCTTCTGACTTCTGAGGGCACTAGGCATATACAAGGTGCATGATGTATATGTAAGCAAAAACTTTCATGTACCTTTAAAAATTAAAAAAAAAATTAATCACAGTTTATAGGCACTGCCCCTGTGCTCCAGATGACTGTCACCAGCAATGTATATGAATGAGTGATTGTAATTTCCATGCAATCTCAAGAACGAGCAGTACAATTTTATTTGTAAGTTTCCTACTGAAATTGTCAATCAGCTATACTTTGGGGAAAATGTTCTTACATCTTCATTTTGCCAGTTTAAAAACTCATTGCTGCAACTGTCTGTTTGACAATCTTCTCCTGTGCTCATTAAGTCCCTTGAAGAAATGGTCTTGGTCTCCCTCAATGTCTTTGAAATCTCACGGAAATATCATGCTGCCTTTCAGGACATCATACTTTTCCGCCTTAGTTGGTCATTTAAGACCTTTCATAATCTGGCTCCAGCTCCATTTCCAGGTTGAACCCCAGGGATATCTTTTTTGGATTGTCCCCTGTATTTCTATCACCCCCCTGTTATGACATATATACAAATGGGCTTCAATAACAGCACCCTTTTCTGCCTAGAATCTCTCCTCATCCTGGTGCTATTAAAAAAAAATCTCTTCAAGTATTCTCCCAATAATCTGACTTATGAACATATAATAGGACAATTTTTTTATCTATCTTGTGTGTATATATATATATTCCTTGAGCTAGGTTATAGGAATTAAATATATCGCCTCTCTGTATCTCTGATTTCTATACTAATACATTTTTATAAATATTCTTATTGATTACTTTTTCTGAAAAGTACCTAAATAATGATTACATATTTATTATTGTGTCAGCATGTCTCAGAGCAACGTTATTAAATTTTCGTGGCTATTGCTGTTTTATAGCAGTGTTATTTTCCATGGAACGTTGCCATCACCTGGCCCTTTGAGTATAAGGACAATAATAACACAAATTTAATTAAAAAATGTTATGTACTCCCTAACCAAGTGGATTCCCTTTTCATCAATAAGACAAAAGCTCTATTGAATGTGTTATTACACTGATAAGTAATTTCAAATTAGATTACAATGCAAATGAGTTGGCTAGGTTATGTTTTTATTCTTGGTAGGGAAGCGAAACCAGATTTGTGATTTTGATGGATTCTTCATTAAAGTAGACTATGCCTGACTTGTATAAATATGCTCTAAAAATACGTGCTGACCGTTAATACGCTCAGTGTTGTCTATAATGCTTTCTGTGTAGTGGAATACTAATTAATGCATTTAATGTCATGGATGAAGTAGGAAGAAAACCAGCCTTGACATGGAGCATGTTTTACAAATACTGACGGCGGTCATTCTCATTCCCCTTGGTACTGCAAAACTCGTATTTCACTTTGCACCAGGCTGTTGTTGGGAAGGTGCTGAAGTACAGGAAGGCATCCATCAAATGCACATAAAGACAAGAAAGAAGATCGGTAGGTCTCCCAAAATTATCTCTGGGCTTAAGGAGACAGAATGCAGTTGTATGTTATATTATTCTTCTATTTTACTTGTGAACAGAAACACATGTTTTTTTTATTATTGACAATGGAGACTGCACCTGTCACAGATTCTCTTTAATAACAATTTCTTCATAGAGAAAGAGTTCTTTCACTACAATGCCACGTCGTGCAACACACCAGGTTAGGGCACTCAGACGACACTTACATTTCATTCTGTGTTAGACTAAGCTTTTGTATTTTTGAAAAAATATTCTTGTGAAGTTGTTTAAAAAGGGACAGATGGTAAACTAAAGACTGCTGTAGTAATATTTGGACCATGAAGTTCAGGAGAGGGATAGGATATAGAAGAGTAACCCATTTTTGGAAAATGTAAGATTTTCATGGTTTTTGACACTATTTTTGTAGTCATAAAGAAATGGTATATTTAAGAATACAATGATAATGTTTATCATAAATAAAGCATAATTCTTCTGCACCTACCATGCATATGAATGCATCTGTGGCTTCTCCATTTCTTTTTTAAGCACATTATTATTTGGAAGTTATTTATAAATTGCTTTAAATTGAATTAGATTGCATAATAACACAACAGAAAACATTTCACAAGTTACCTGAAATAGATGCCAATAATAAGCCACGATCCAGACCCTGTTGGTTTTCATTGTTACTGTCATGTGTCTCTGAATACATTATACCAATAGTCCTGCATATCTTCAAAAGGTGACTCTGATTTAGACATAGACTGATAGGACTTCAGATTTAGAAAGAAGCGACAATGCATTTTAAAATTCATTTTATGTAATACTTCTTTTTGATGAGAAAAGTATTCTTAGGTATATTACCAGATGAGTGTAATTATAGTTTTTAAACTGTGAGGAAAAGAGACAACACAAAAAGACAAATAAAAGGCTCTAGTGACAGCCAAGGGCTCTCTGGTTTGTAAGAATGGGACGCACTGAGGTATATACTTGAGACACAGTTTCCAGGACACAAAACCTTGTCTTGTGATTCTTCTAAATTTTAGAGCTTGATACGACATATGACCAATAACAAATTTGCTAGCCATGTGACTGAAACACTTGTAACAGTCATTGAACTGTACAGGGTAGAAACAGCTGGGAACGGCAGCTATGCTCTCTGAGAGAATCCTGATAAATATAAGGCAGTTTGAAGCTCCTGTCCATGTATTAAGAAATACTGTTTAGATTTCTATATAAGATACAGACCCTTGGAAAAGAAGATTGGACATACTCATTTATATCTCAGGCAAACTGTAGAAATTCATACACAGTTGTAGACTGTGAACTAAGCTGGTGTGATATTATAGACTACACATTTTCTAGAACATGATTTTCATATTCTGCTTAAAATAATTATATCGTCTAGTATATATGTAACTACACACGCACACACACACGTGCATGCACACGCACACCTCATGTACATATGTTGTCAACAGACATGAAAGTGTTTTTATTTTAATTTAAAATTCTTTTCTATAATATTTTTGGCATTCATTTGGCTTATTGATTTTATTTGTTTGTTTGTCTGTTTTGTTTTGTTTTTTCAATTTAGGTGATTCATGCTTAGTTTGAAATCCAGACTGACACTCACTTTGTATTTTATGGGCTTGACATGAAAAATGCCTTGATGTTTTTCTTTTGCTTAATCATAGTTCTGTAAGAGGTAAGGCTGAAAATTCAGATCATAACAAACCCATTTCACAGTGCACCACCAAGTAACTTATAGTTGCGAGCTCTTCTATATTCTTTGTGGAAAGGACTTAGAAAAGATGTATTGAACCTTTCTGATATTTAGCAAGCTCAGGGTAAAATCAATTGGCTTTTAGCTGTCTTCACCTTGAAGACAGGTGTCGGACTCGGAGCTCTTGTACTTGAATCTTTTCTTTACTGTTTAACTCAAGAGAGGGTATGTTTATCTAGCAAAGCCCATTGACTCATGTTAAGCTACTTAATGAGAAACAAGCCAATTGAGGAGCGTAAGGCAGTTTCCTATTAAAAATGGTGCGTAGGCCTGGTCTTGAACGCACTAGTATTTTTTTCTGACTCCCAGTATCTCACTTGATGATCATCTTCAAATGAAACTCAAAGTCATTATATCACTGCAGCCATATTGTTCCTCCCTATATCTTCTGCCCCAGACAACAAGTTTCATTCTTGGGGTCTTCTATGCTAGAACCTGGAGATTAAAATTCAATTCCAAACTTATTGTCATTTTAGCCATCTATTTGATTATGTTTAATCGCTTTTGAGTGTTTCCTTGATTAAGCCATTACCTTCGACTATGAAAACAACTGTTTTCTACACTCCAGTTCTCAACTCATTCATGAAAATACATGAGTAAACGAGAAAAGCCACTATCCTAAAAGTACAAACCTTTATGTCACCAGAGTTCTTTGTGACATGGTATCTGCTTTTCCATCCTTACGCTACCCAAGAGACTTTTTGAGCTGCATCACCAACACACTTGTAAGATGCTACGCGTCCACTGCTTCACATAAGGCTGTGCGTGTGGCTCCGGTAATTGGGATGCTACAGCCAGTCTCCATTGCCGCCTGGCCGCTTGCCTTCATCTCTCATGCATCTGACTAAGCCATATATTCTCTTTGAAGTGTTTGGGGCATCTTTTCAATGTTTTCCCAGGGTACCTAATGCACAATCTGAATGTTGTGATGTCTGGAGAATTTCCCATGGCTAGCTTGTCTCCCATGTAAGGGCTGATTTCCACGAGATCAAGTGAAACATTTTATTTATCATTATGCCATTATTGTTCTTAAGGAACCTTGTTAAACATGCCAGTACCTCAGCATTTGCAGTATTTTAGGCATTTAACAAATACTCATTTGTTCATTTCCCATAATACTTCTAAAATTTAATTTCCATTTACAATATTCATTGAGTTAAACGCATTTCCCCAGATGCTGGTTTTCAGTATCAGAGCTATTTTTCTGGTACTTGCTTGTTTGTACTACAAACTCAGTACAAAATATGCTATAAAACATTGAGAAAAGTTCCTGTCTTTAAGACCCGTTATTCTGCTGTTGATTAAAAAACTGAACTTAAAGCGTGCTGTGTGCCTATTTTCTTTTAGTTTTTCTTCCCCTTATCTTTCTTTCTTTGCTGCTGTTGTTGTTGCTGTTATTTTGTGTTTGTTTGCTTACTGAGGAGCACAAGCAGGCTGGCTTAAGTCACTGGATCAGACCAACTAAATGTTTTACTTGAGTTGTTTTTCTAAAAATGATTCTGATAGAAAAGGGTTGCGAATGTGTAAATAGTCATTGAGTAGCTTGAAAAGGGAACTAATGGAAATATTTATAGCTTCATCCCAGGGGGTTTTGAGAATCCTAGTATGAAGGGGACCTTCCTGTAACCAGAGGCTGTGACTCTAGGTTTGGACTGACTCTGCAACATTAGCTTCTAGTTAATGGGGACTGTCAGCTACAGTGCACCCACCTGTCACTTTCATAGTGAATGTGTGAAAGCCAAACTGATGAAATTTAATTTCTCCTTGATATGCCATCATCCCCACCTCTCAAATGATCAGAAATTATGGAGAGTTCAGCCTCCAAGCTAATGGATTTGAAAAGAAAATGGTCTGTGTGCTTTACTGCTGTTGGTGGCTCTATTAGCATTCCCTTATGTTCTTTTAAAGTACACAATAGGAGGATAGCATTGCTTAAATATTTGCCTGTATAAGCACATGGGCAAGTGTTTTAATAAAAGAAGAAAAAAGAAAAGGCGAGAAAACCAAGGAATGGAACGCAATTGGTTGATGGTTAACAAAGCCTATTGTTGATTTTTTCAAAACACAACTTAGCTTTTGTCTGGAAGACAGAAAATCTTTCATGATCGTTCTGATAGGCTTTAAAAGAAATATCCTAATTTCAGAAGACCCTGTATAAGCTCTCTGAGAATGCTGAACTTGTATAAGATGTGCACACACCCAGTGTTGCATATATTTTTAAAAACTTGCTTCAGGTTGGAAATAAATATATCTATTAATTGTGGTTGTTGTCCATGTTTTATTGAAAGTAGCCATGAATAAATACATTGCATCCTACAAATATTGAGCATCGGTGTTGCTTTGAATCACAGGAATTTTAGAAATTTGAATTATTTTTTACAATGTTCTTGTTTTGAATGAGAAGTCCCAGCATTTTTAGAGGAGGGTAGCTCAACAGGAAATTCACAAGATCCCTGTTATTGCTCTTTTCTTTCCTGGGAATACTTTAGACATTTATTTGACAATCACTTTTGGAAACAATATAGAAATTAAGCTTATTAAGAAGGACAAATATTTAGGAATTTTCTTTTACAAATGCTATGTTTCATATTCTGTATTTTTATGATCAAAAAAGAAAAGATTTCTAAGTTAACATACTCATTCTGGACCTGTATTATTGAATGAATATATATATAAAATATAATATAATATAATATAATATAATATAATATAATATATATATCCCTAATGTACAAGGTATTTTAAAGCTTCCCAGTACCTGAAGATTTTTATTAAGATTTTTATTAATAAATAAGATATTGTGAAAATTTGTGGTTGCTTACCTACTAGTTAATAAGAAATTGGGGTTAATTTTATATTATTTTGAAAGATAAAATCAAGGCTTAAGACTATCCCTTGATTTTGAAATTTTTTGTTTCTACTGTTGTTGGCTAATGTTAAGTTTATAATACACTTATAACATGTTTATTATTCTTACCTCTTGATTCAATTTAACTTTTGGGAGTGTCATTTGGTTGTTTATTTTGCTTGTTCCAGGTAGTATTTTAGGTTTTATCTATAGAAGCAAGGAATTGGATTGGTTGGTACATTGGTTTGGGGATATTTGAAACATGTGTTAGTAACTTAAAGAAAACAATCGGTTTTGTAAATTGGCATTTTCGTGAATGTGTACAATGTATTCTGGTTACCCTTACCTGTACCCATCTTGTCTTTGATGCATCCCTATGAATCCACTCTCCTATTACTTATGTGCTTTTCATTCGTTCTGAAACCTAGTAAGCTTAACCATTGCCATCTCTGTGACTCTGAGTTTGAAATATTGCAGTGGAGTCTGGTGGGGTCACCAGCCATTATAGAAGGATTGACATACTGACCATTTCCTAGAAATTGGCTGTTAGTAGGCATGCTATGTGTAGGCTCATGGTAGGCAAATTCAGTTGCATTAAGTTCATGATTGGAATAACTTTATTATGTCCAATACATGGTATTCTGTAGCCCCCATTATCTTCCAGATCTTACTTTCTTTATGCTTCCTTTTCTTCAATGTGTCTTGTAGGAACTAGAATCAACTTCTTACTTATGACTGAGCTGTAAACTCTATGACCTGCCCAGTTGTGCAATAGTGGTACAGTTATTACAGGGATAACCAAGACTTCTTTGGAGCCGAGGTGGGCTCAAATAGGAGGGAAGCTATTTCTGGTATTGTAATATCCAATAAAAAACATGACTAAGGATCGAGAGAGATCACTCAGCAGTTAAGAATATGCATATTTCTCTTGCAGAGGACTCTAGTTCAGTTCCCAAGATTCATATAAGACTGCTTATAAACACCATCTGTAACTAGAACTCCAGGAGTATCTGACACCCCTGGCCTCTGCAGATACCTGCACTCACGTGAACATACCCATATAGAGACACACATTTGCATATAATTAAAATTAAATAAAAATTTACAAATGAAAAGCATGCCTGGGGAATTCAAGGCCCATAGGGAAGAACATTCTAATGAGGTTTAGCTAAATTGACATAATATCAAACTACCTTCTAGTAATTTATGTTTAAACTCATAGACTAATGTAAACTTAACCTTAATCAGAAAATCTTTTCTGAAAGTTGCTGAATACAGAAACACATCACTAGCCAAGGTGCTGAAAATATGTGAAGGTTGAGTAGCTTTGTTTGGTTTTCTATGTGGAATGATATTGGGTGTTTATTTGTCTGACTGGTTGGCTGGTTGGTTGGTTGGTTTGAATGTTTGGTTTGAGGTAACTTGCTATAGATTGTGGTAACTTTGAGCAGAAATTTGAGAATATCACTTTTAGTGGAATAAGGGAGATTTTGTTCCAGCCCAGTAAGTATAATAGAAGACAAGACAAAAATCTCTCCCTGGTAATGAACTAGAGATTTTATATCTATAAATGATTATGAACCTGTTTGATTTGTAAAATAATAAGATCACTAAAAAGGTCTCAACAGCTTGAATTAAAATTTTTCATTGAATTGGGTAATTTTTCAGAAATAGCACAGAATTTTCCCCTAATTGGGCATTTTAGCCTCCTTTGCACATTTTTAGACAACGTATAGTTGTGAAATAGCCAAAACCAAGACAGAATTTATAATTTACATTGTCTAAAGCTTAAGGTTAGCCACCTGCTTTCTGGGTATGTGATTGCTGAGTGTGGAAACTTCCTCCTTTCTCCACCTCTACAAACTCATTGCACTCCAGGTCTTCAGAGCCAAAGGGGCCATCTACTACATCTGTTGCTACCATTTAGGAAGACAGCAACACCTGGAACCACAAGACAGCTAATATGACTATTTGCCTTTTAGATGGGCAATGCAGAGAAGCTGTTACATAAAGTGTTCATTTATGCAAAGATGTTTCAGCCTTAAACTGTTTACATACAGAAACTTTGCCAACATTTTGAATCCAGCTTACTATGTTGTAACCAAGAAATCAAGCAATGACTGTGTTTGCATGTTCTAAAAGTCAGTAATCTTGATAGAGTTGATACCCAAAGAGGGAATCCCTGAGCATATTCTCCTCACCTCTGCTTCTAAATTAGTACGAAGATAACACTATTTAAACAATTTTTGAAGCTCCCATTGTACTGCCAGTCCTTTGCATCAGGTAAATCTCTAGACATGAATAAAAGTATTCTTTAGAGAAATTAAATAGGCATATCTGGGTAGTTGTGGTGCTCATTTCATATAAACCTTAGATAATTTTTAGGTGGCAGAATCCTATTCTTGGTTATACAGAACCTTACTTTAATTGATCCAGCTTGTTGATCAGGCACTGGGTGTTTTCTTGTCCTAGACATCCACTGAAAATTTTTGGGGTGTATAGTGGAAGAGTGCTCTTCTTCTATTGTTAGCCATATTATGTGTCCTAAAGGACAGTTTAATAAAGTGCCTAGCACAGTAAATGCCCAAGATAAATTATGAGTAGTCACAAGGAAATGCTAGTGCCATGGTCACAAAACTATGGTGGTAAAATTTTATTAAAATTTTTAGGATGTTTGGTCCAGGAAGATGGCTCCTTGGTAAAGTATCAGCTGAGAAGATGTGAAGATCTGTGGTTAGATCTCTAGCATCCATGACAAAGTCGACCTTGGTGGAAGGCTTCTGCAAAGCCAACACTGGGTGAGTGGTAGGAGTGCAGACATAGGTGGGTAACAGGAGGTCATTGGCCAGTCATTCTATGTAACTGTGAGCTCCAGGTTAGGTAATAAACCCTGTCTTAAGAAAGAACAATGGAGAGTGATATAGAAATGGACAAACAACAACAACAACAACAACAACAAACAGAGACATTCACATCTAGTCTCTGAATGCATACACAAACACAAAATTTAAAAAAAAAAATTCCATGTAAAATTTACCAAGCCCCAAAAGTACAAATTCTAAGAAGAGTATAACATCCTATTCTGGTTGATGTACCAAAGAAGCCTAGCCATACAGTGATCACATTCTTTACCTGTATAGATTAACCAAGGTAAAATTATCCAGGCTGCACTGATAGGAGAGGTTGTGTCTATATCTAAACAACTAGCTTTTTCATGGTTATGCTTAGGAAGCTGTAAAAATGAGCTTCCCATGGTTAGATGATTGTCATGAATCCTTCTTTATCTAAACAATAGGGGAGTCTGGATTTGTTTCATAAGGTGGGTAATCTGAGGCTCAGATGGAAAATGATTGAAATGGAATGTTTTTATGGAATATTAGGGTTATTTTTGCTGAAATCAAACAACAAAGCAACTTGGGAAGAAAGAGTTCATTTGTCTTACACTTCCATATCACTGTTCATCATCAAAGGAAGTCAAGACAGGAACTCAAACAAGGCAAAAATCTGGAGGCAGGAGCTGATGTAGAGGCAGTGGGAGGGTACTGCTTACTGGACTGCTCTTTATGGCTTTCTCAGACTGTTTCTTATCGAACCCAAGATCACCAGTCCAGGGGTGGCACCAACTATAATGGGCTGGGCCTCCTACATTGTCCCTAATTAGGAAAATACTCCATGGGCTTGTCTACAGCCCAATCTTATGGATACATTTTCTCAACTGAGGTTCCCTCCTCTCAGATGACTCTAGCTTGTGTCAAGTTGACACAAAACTAACCAGCACATGGAAAGTATATGTAACTAAAATAGAGAAGAGAATAATCAGTAAGATATGCTAGAATGACCATTGATATTGTTATCTAAAAACTTGGTTTCAAGTTTACTTGCTCTGGTCTCTAATTAACACCGAATTTTATTTGCAAATTTTTGCAAGCAATGGTAACCCAGAAGTGCCCAATTCAGGCTTCTGATTCCAAATTAAATAACTACGTAATCTAAAATCAGTATTTATCTGTCTGTATATCCTTCCATTCATGAATCACATAAACACAGCAATATGCTGTCTAATGTTTAATATAGAATTATACATTCAGCATTAGAAAATTTCTTTGCTGAGCGGTTTCTTCTTGCAACATGATACTAATCTTGACTCTCAGACGCCTGTGGTTAGAGTTTACAGGTGTGGAATGGAAGCCCCTCCTCAGTGGCAATATCAGCATATCACCAGGAAGTCAGGGTCCTTCTGAGTTCTCTTAATACATCATCCATACAAGTAACTCTCAAAAAGATAGTATCAAAGGATATCAGATTACAAACCAACATTTTTAGACCCTACATTAATATAGGGCCCTCATTCCTCCTTATTTATCAGCTTTGTTTTAGCAAATGCTGTGGCAGCATAAATTCCAGATAAAACATACATTTTGCGTATGCTAAATATTTGTTCTTAGCTAAGGAAAATCTCTCACTGTTGGCGATCTTTTCTACATTCATGAAATGACAAACACTCACACTCTTGCTTCTGAAATACAGAGCCCACTGTCTTGTAAACAAAGTGACAATAGGTTCTCCCAAGACAAGCTGAATTCACAAACCACTTGTTCCTCCATGTGGCTCTGCCATTTGTTCTGACATCATCTCTTTAACCCTGAAAATAAATCTGACATCAACACTGTATCCATTGTGGGTCTTCTCTAGGAATCAAAGGGCTGGGAAACAAATTTCACATCATCATCGCCTTTCTGTGTGGTTTGGAAGACAGCATCCAGATTCAGAGTTTTAAGCATAGCTGCCTTCCCACCCTTTCTCACCTTTCTCTCCTTCCCTTTCTCTCCTTATGGTTTCACAAAGAAAGACAGCAGATTTTTGTTCCTGGGTAACAACTATATTTCTCATGTTTTGAAAATATTTATCGAGGGTTTTTGCATCCCAGTTTGTCTTCCAAGAATGCTGAATCACTTTCATGTCACTGGAACAAAGCTAGACGACAGCCCACATACAACCTGTTATCCAGACACACTTGAAAATGTTCTGTTTCTAAATAGTCGGGAAAACTTGCAGGTTTTTTTTTTTCTTTTTTCTTTTTCTTCACCATAGAGCTCTCTGCAATTACATTGCCCTATTCAACATAGTACATACTTAATAACAGGCACTTTCCTTTCAAGAGCATCTACAAGGGGAGTGCCTGTGCATGTAGCAATCACTTACTTCTTTGTTGCTTGGGATAGCTTTCCATTGTATGGAACTGGCCCAGAAACAAACCTCTCATTAAGAGTGATCTGAACAACTATTTATTTATTTATAAAAGCTTCATGGTTATGGAGAAAATTTTCTGCTTTTAATTCTTTGCTTATGACATTTGCCTTAAGACTAATTCTCGCTAAACTTGAGATTGAAACAAACAAAGAAACACACAAAAAATAATAACAGTAGCATAGATTTGGAGGATTCTAAATGGCTATGTATTTCAGACGAACATAGAGGCTATCTTCATTATCATCCGTGTGGGCAAATTGAGCAGATTTCTTTAAGTTGTCAACTTGAAGAAGCCAGGGACCAATAGATCATCACACTTTCTGGTTTTGTGCTATAGTCAGCATTAGCAGAACACACTTAGTATTTCATGGGCCAAAGGAAAGCTTGTAAGAAAAGCTTAGTCTTTTCTTCAAGAAAGGCATGGTGGCCACATTTTAGCACATTCATTTCACAGTGTTAGAAACTGTGTTTTGAATATGAAAATTGTGTTCCCTAATTCTGTTTTCCCCCCCTGGGTCCAGCAGTCCACATTTATATTTTTAATGTTACTAGTAACTCCTCCCTCTGATGAACTTGATAGAATGTGTAGAAATGTTTATACTAAGAAATGATGAATGTTTTTATATCTTGAGGATGGTTTCATTTAAAACAAGAGGAATACAGAAATGTGGAACAAAAATATCTTTTTATCATTTAAATTTTTTCATACAATATATTTTGCTGATTGTATGAAAATATATTTTATACAATATATTTTCCCTTTCCTAGATCCTCCCTCCTCTCCCTACTAACCAAACTTTTTGTTAGTTTGCTATCTTAAAAAGAAACAACACACTGAAACCAAACCAAACCAAAAAGGAGCAAACACACAATAAAGACAAACAGGCCCCAAAGCATGGCATCTGTTGTGTGTTTGCCAATTGCTTCTGAGGATGGGCCTGCCTTGGAGTATGATTGATAAACCCAGTATCACACCACTGAAGAAAACTTATTTACTCTTTCTCTCTCTCAGAAGCGACCAATCTAGGTAGGAATAATTTTTCTTCTCCATGCTAGGATTTTGTCTGCCCTGAAGTCGTATAGGGCTTGTATGTTGTCACAGTCTCTGTGAAATCATATAAGCCCCATTGTGTTTGAAAAAGTTTCCTTTGAGTTGTGCACCACCTCTGGCTCTTATAACTTTTCCAACTCCTCTTCTTCAAAAATCCATGAGTCTAGAGTTGAGGATTGTGGTCCCTGGGAGCTTGGGCGTGGGGGGTGTCTAGTTTGTTGATATTGTTGATATTGTTGTTCTTCAGCTCAACCCCTTCAGCTCCTTCAGTCCTTTCAATAACTCCTCCATTTTGTTCTCCATGCTCAGTCCAATGGCTGGCTGTGAGTACCCCCCTCTGTATTTGTCAAGCTCTGGCAGAGCCTCTCAGGAGACAGCTTTATCAAGCTCCTCTCAGCTTTGCTTGTTTTTATTTCTCCTCCTCCTCCTCCTCCTCTTCTTTTAGATGATTGATTTTACTCTAATGTAAGAATGAATGAATGGGTGTGGATTTGAGTGGGTGAGCAAATGGGTAGGATGGGAGGTGTTGGGGGAGGGGAAACTGTAATGTAAATTTATTGTATAAAAATACATTTTAATAAAAAAGTGTTTCCTCTATGACAAAAAAAAAACAAAACCAAAAACCCCCAAAAAACAAATCTTCCCACTGACTGCTGATTGAGCACTCCAACATATTTCATCATATTTCGGTCTCCACATGCTGTGTTGTTTTGGGTCTCTTTCAATTACCATCTACTACAAAAATGATGATTCTTTGATGAGGGTTGAACAATGCCTTGGTCTATGGATATAGCAATACACCACTAAGAATTATTCACTGCTCTGTTCACTTGTCAGAACATTATTTTATTTTTTCCCATGACCTATCTAGTTTTTGGTCCTTGATGTTATTAACAGTTTCATGTATGGGTTCCTTCTCAGGCAGTGTGCTTTAACAACAACAACAACAACAACAACAACAACAACAACAACACTGAAGGGTGTTGCAACACTGTAGGAAGAACAACAATATCAACCAACCAGACCCCCTAGAGCTGCTAGGGACTAAGCCACCAACCAAGGGGTACACATAGAAGGACCCATGGCTTTAGCCGCATATGTAGCAGAGGATGGCCTTGTCAGACATCAATGGGAGGAGAGGTCCTTGGTTCTACTAAGGCTTGAAAGATGCCACAATGTAGGGGAATTTGAGGGTGGGGAAATGGAAGTGGGTGGGTAGGTGGAAGAATACCCTCATAGAAACAGGGGGAGGGGAGATGGGATGAGGGTTTTCTGGGGGGGGGGAACCAGGAAAAGGGATAACATTTGAAATATAAAGAAAGAAAATATCCAATTAAAAATAGTAATAAATTGTTGGTTACTCATATAACATTTGTGCCACTACTGCATTAGTGGCTATATCTTTCAGATAGGTTGTTATTTGGTTAGCAGACCTCATAACTGTGTGATACTTTCATTTCCTTCTCTCTCCCAGTGGATGCATGGTACCTTCCATTACTACTAATACTAGCCAGTGAATTGAAGCCTCTAATTATGCACCAACTGGATCTCTCCATATTTGATGACGTATATATGGGCTATTTATACAAGAAAGGCTTTTATCATCCTATTGTGGAGGGTAACCAGCAGAATTGGTTTATAGTGTGTAATGTTTCAGTGGTTTCTGAGATTTCTTTGGCTAATTACTCAAAAATATGTAACCCATTCCTGGTACTAGGGGCTTTATTTCATAGCATGCGATTTTTAGTTGGGGAATACTGTCTCTCCAAAAATATAGTTTCATTTAAATTTCTTTCATATACGTTTATAGTTTAGGGAGTTTCTACAGGGGTAGATGAATGTCTTAACAATGGAATTTTCATTAACGGTTCACTACAGGGAATGCAGTTTGAGAAAAAAAGGACCTTCCTGATTCTGTTGAGAACTTTCTTGGTCTAGGGTTTTTTGTCTGTTTGTTTGCTTGCTTGGTTTTTGTTTTTGTTGTTGTTATTTTAATCAAATAGTGTTTTTATTGACTGCCCTGATGAACATGACCAACTCCTTGCTTAGTTTTGGGACTGAATGGCTGAAAGGATTTTTTCCTCATTTTTCCATTTTGCTTTGGGGTTGAGTTTCTTGATGCCAATGCCTCTCATTGGAGATGGAGCAACACTTTGAACCCTGAGCTTTGACCCACCATGAAATATCCACCTGTCACTGGGTCATCATCCACTAGGTTAGTTCTATTTTATACTAGAGATGAAGGTCCTTGAAGCTTCTCTACTCTCAGTAGCCCTCACTACAAAGCACCAGACATACATACTGCTAAGAAGTTTTACAATTTTGATTGTCTTACTTTGAGTTTCTCAAAAACTATAATCAATCATTTTTATTGAAAAATAACTACCCCGATTGGAATCAAGGCTATATGACAATCCAGCATCCTGTAGGATACTTTGATAATGATTCTAAAAGTTAGCCCTTTCTGATCTGCATGTCACTGACGTTTTCATGGAGGGAAACAACGGATTTTGTTGTTATTGTTGTTGCTTGTTTGTTTGTTTGTTGAGATTAGAAAAGAATGATGGATGGAGAGAGGAAACTATAAAAACATAGGGAAATCAGCTGACCCCTCACCAGCATGCAGTTAAACAACTCCAAAGACCCTGAAACAGTCTAGGGGTGGAAAGGGTATCTTCACATGCAGTGCCGGGAACAGGAGTAATAGCAATTGTGTTACACATCATTCACTAAGTTTTACATTTCTAAATTTCTATAAATTCTAAATGTTGTATTTTTATTCTTAAGAAAATAAAGCCAAACAAATGCTTAGATAGTACCCTGGCTTGTGTGACAAAATATGAATGGGTGAGACACAAAGTTTGAGGAAGTACTATCAATATAATTACCTTTTAAGCTTTAGCATTAATCTGCTATGTTAACACTGTATGTTCTATGGTGCATGTATTTTATATCTGTATCACAGGCTACAGCTGTTCCTTCTCTACTTTTTTCCTGAACCACATGGAACACCCCCCCCCCACACACACACTTTGTCAAGGCTTTGCTTAGAAGCTACTGATTTCATTTGGCCAAATTCTATCCCTATAACCCAAATTTCTCATTATGATGTGCCCCTTTTGATAAACCTGCATTATTAATAATATAGGTGACACCAAAACAAAAACGAAGAAACCTCAAAAAACAAACAAAAAAAGAACCAAAATGAATAATTCACAGTAAATCACAGTCAGAACACAGGAAAATTATTTTGTTGCTATTAGTAAACACTCTTCTGTCTATATATTCTGTAACATTGAACAGTGAAATTAACTTAGTGCTTTCTACATGCTGGGCACATAAATATTTTTCAATGAATTATTTCACTTAAAACTTAGTGTAAGACTATGAAGCAGATGCTATTGCTATCTTCTATTTACGTGTGGAGAAACAAAGCACAGATTGTGCGAGAACGTTAGCGTGGGTCACCCAGCTTGTAAAAATCAAAGCTAGGATCTAAACCAGAGAGTATGGGTACAGAACTAGCACTTCTTGCTGCTGCATCACTAGGTATTTACTTTGGGATAATAATTGTGTTGAATGCCTAATGTTAACCTCCGAGGAGCCTGTGAACATATCCTGTCTCTGCTCATAGGATTTATTGGGCTTGCCAGTAAAGGAGAGACTGAGGCAAAAATATAGACAGGATTCTTTATTATGTTACTACAATACTGATCTGGTCCCAGATGTAAGCTCTCTGGATTACACTATAAGCTGTTAGTACAGAAGCCTCTGGAGCACTTTTATACAAAGTGAGTGCTGAGCATAAGTAATGTAGCTATTTTAAACCTTTTCTTTTGCCAGACGTTTAACAGAGAATGGGTGTCCAGTTCACTGAAAGGAAATTTTCTAGTATCATAGGTTATAGCTAATGGGGTCAACACAGTAGACTCTTAACAGGTACCCTAAACTGAAGTTATTAAGAAATGTTGGGGAGATTGTCTGTATTTATTTGTTGTCAGAGCTAAATTTTCATGACCTAGATTTGATCCAGGGTTGCTTTGGAAACAAACATTTGATTCGTTCTTTCGAGCAAATTTCTTTGCTTTGGTTGCACACACACAACAAGCATTTAGACCTGTCCTCAGGACTGCTGGTGACACTTTAATCATGGAAACAATTATCTGGCCACTGGATGCCACTGTTGCTCAACCAGAAGTCAAAAAACCAAGAATTCCTGTGGCAATACTATATTGGCCAATTAAAGAGCATCACTGTTATTATTGGCTGTGGATTTATGCTCTCCAACTATTTTTGTTGATGAATACAATTCGTCTATGGGAGTTGCAATAACTAAGGGCAGAGAAAAGATGCACATGTTTAGTAACTAATTCTTGGTATGCTTTACTTTAAAAGTACCTTTTCAAAAATACTTTCCACTCCACTCCTGCTTAGCATACTGGAGCTGACAACCTCCATTAACTATCAGCTAATGTTGCAGAGTAAGACCAAATAAGGTTCATGGCCTTAGGCTATTAGAAGAGCCTCTTCATTCTAACAAAGGCCCTGAGGTGAAAATACTTTGCATGAACAGGCTCAGGCTCATATATTCAGATACACTGACATTGTTGTGGATGGAGAGCCTAAAGCAGTTTCTCAACATATTACCTTATTGCACACCTTTTAAAAACAGTAAGAATTGTGTACTTTTAGTAAGATCAGGTAAGATTTGAGAGGAGAACTCTGAAGTAAAACACATACATGAGATCTGTTTAGAAATGATCCTAATTGCTTTGTCTGAGAAGATATACATAGCAAACACTTCTGCTGAATGTATGGTGAAGACCATGGAAGTAAGAACCTGCTTCAGTATTTTTATGTCATTGTGGGATAGGTGCTTTCCAATTTTAAAGGTATTCTAACTAGCACAGTTAATCATTGTGTAACTGTGATAGTGATAGAGCCTTGGTCCCTGTTTAAATATTTGAAATTATTATTTTTATTTTACCAGCTAGTTAATTTTATTTTTGTGACTAAAGAACAAAACCGCTAATTTCACAGTATTCGAAAAATGTCCGTTCTTTAATCATATTTGGAAAACAGGGGATTTGTATAAGGATGACCACCTTCACACCAAATATGTGACTGTATAATATATTTGCATACACGCATAAGTAGGGTCAGTTACCTAAAACATTCTTTTTATCTATCATGCTTGAAAAATAAAATGACCTTATAGTTTGTCTCTGTGATAGCTTTGTAGTTAGCATTTTGCTGTCATTGCAATTTGCTGGCCTCATAGAGTGTAGTAACATGCTAAATTCAATGTTTAATTTTACCTTGTGCTTGAATAAAAAGTGACAGATTTTTAACCTTGTACCTCAGTATAAAATAAAAAGATGTGACTATTTTCTCGTGGTAACATAAACGTGTCAGGGGGAGTATGTGTAATAGAAAAGAGAGGGCTATATTATCACAAGTGATATTTGTATTGGCATGCAACTAAAAATATACAGAATAGTTATTATCACAAGTGATATTTGTATTGGCATGCAACTAAAAATATACAGAATAGTAATCATTCTAGGTGGTGACAGAAACCAAAAACACTTAATAGCAAGTCTGAGTGAAGATATATATATATATATATATATATATATATATATATATATATGTCTTCATCTTCATATATATGTGTGTGTGTGTATGTGTTTACATAGGTTAGTAATACACATATATTCCTTTCACAGCAAATTAAAATTATAGTTCATGCTAATCATGTTAAGAAATATTTAGAATTGCCTTTTGAATCCAAAAATATTATTACTAATTCATATTTTTTCAAACATTGTTTTGCAAGATTTATGTTGCAGAAGACCTGCTGACATTACCAAGAGTGATTTCTGCAAAGGAACACTTCAGAGACCGAGATCACGTGGAGTCTTCATTGCAGTCTCAGCATATCACATAGTGTGTGCTCTAGTGTGGTCACGAGTCCCGGAATGAACTGATCAGTAAAGGCAGGCTGACAAGTGGCCATTTCATTTGTCTAGAAGTATTCATTTAGCAAAGCCACATTAAGCTGGATGGAGCAGACCACTTGTGCTTCCCCATTCTAATAGACAACAATAAATTACCACAATTGTTTTATTTTCTTCCACTATTTGATTAGACAAAGAAAATTTTTCTTTCTTTATCAATGTTAGCCAAAATAGCTGCATAGAAAGCACTTGGTGGCAGCAAACATGTCTTATCTAAAATAAATGTTAGTACTTTATGTTGTGATAATACCTGTTAATGGAATGTTCTTTAAAATATAGATCAAAAGCACTCACTTTTTATTTTTAAATGGAGGTTTATATTGTTGAAGAAACGATTTTCAAGAAAAATGCAAGGGAAGAAACCTTTATTCAACAATATATACAGGGCACTAACAAATATTTATATTTACTTTATCAACCTCCTTTCGGAAGGAAACTCAGAAATGCCACCAAGTATCCTTTTCTGAGTGCTTTTTTCCACATCAACATATGTGATCAATGTAGGTTTTTACCTGTACTTCTTCCACGTGTTAAACTAGGTTTTGAGTTTCAATAGTCTCCGTGTCTCCTCAGACTATCCGACTGGTAACACAGAGTGTTAAACACTTAGAGAATGAATATTTTCTGAGATGCAAAGCCCAAGAAATAGGGAATTGGGTGTCACTTGAAGCTAGGAAGAAGGAGAGCTGGCAGACATCTTGGGCCTCATGATGCCTTAGAAGACAGGCAGATTGAGTACGGGGAGGTGAAAGGTGCAGGACCAGAGAGGAGGCAGGGTTAGACTGGGAGATAATTGAGCAGGCGAGGAAGAGAAAGGATTTGCAGTATTGAAAGAAGAGGACTCAAATTTATGAGCCTTTCTGAACTCTCAGAATCTTTTTTGCTGAATCTTTGAAGCTTTACCCATCCGTATAGAAAAGAGATGAAAATATGTGGTTCTCAAATTATCACTTTAGCGGGCTGTGTAGTGGGAGTTTAAGAAAAATTCTAAGAGCTCTCCACGACTGTTCACGGAACAACATCCATTTAGAGTGTAGGACAAATATAATTTTTCTTTTGAGAAATCTGTGAATTAACTGTAATATGATTAAACTCTTTATGGAGTTAAAAAGCAAAACACAGAGAGAACAGGAATGTAAGAAATACAATCGTGTCCTCAATAAATATTCCCAATAGCTTACTCACTTTTAAACATTTAGATACGGAAAGAGACAAAGACAAACATCCGTAACCTTTTTGCTTTTGATCAGTAACTGCTATTGAATGTTTACTTTGTCTTTCTGGTGGGCACATAGAACATAAGAACCTAGCTTAATAAAATATTATCGAACTGATCCACTAGAAAATTATTCCTCTTCTTCTTCTTCTTCTTCTTCTTCTTCTTCTTCTTCTTCTTCTTCATGCTTAACATTTTGTAAAATGCTGTTCTGCCTATACAGCTGAAAATGCTTTGCAATCTTTACTACAAACTAAAAATGTCTTTTAAAATTTGGACAGACGCTGATGAACAGACATAAAAGCAGTGGAGATTTGAGTTATCTATGCTATCCCTACTGCTTATAAAAATGATGATTTAATCATTCACACAGAATGAAAATAATACTAACCCAGAGCAAAATGTTCTTGGAAAGATCCGTTTTGGATACTAAACTAACAAATGCAGTAGAAACATTTCTTTAACATATGTTTTATTTAAAAAAAACACATTGTTTTAAACATTTAAATTTTAAAAGTTTTTTTTTTTGTTGTTGTTGTTCTTGAAAGAGAATATCTGTTAACTTACAATTCTGTGAATTCAGGCATCTAACAGGAAAATTATTATTTCACAAGATAACTTAACCAACCAAATAAAACTATCCAATGTGGTTTTCTTGTCCTAATACTTACTACAATATATTTTTACTATTTTTCCTTGTTCTAAGGAACAGTAAGATCCAAAATAGTTCTAGGCTTATTTATACATTTCCCAGAAGCTTCATGTTTGTTTTCCACAAATTCATATATAGAAGTGTTGAAGTCCTTACTCAATAAGACGATATTTGTAGATAAAATCTGTAAGGGGGAATGAGGTCATTGGAAAAAAAGCACTCATGAGTGGGATCACTTCTGCTGTAAGAAGAGACAAGAAAAAGAGATGACCTCCTTCTTTCTTCCATGTAAGGAGTCATAAAAGAACTCTATCTGTATTCCAGCAGAGGATTCTCATCAGGAACAATTTAGTAACTTGATCTTGGACTCCCAGGTTTCATAATTGTGAGAAGCAAATGTTAGTGAGACCACATAGTCCATGTCATTGGTTAAATCAACTCAAGATTAAAATCAACAGTGGAAGATGTATCTGTGCTAGTGGTATAAATGGAAATGTCTGGGGGTATTAGTGGAAATGCCAGAAAGATTTTGGGACTATGTGTCCCGCACTACCGTCTCGCCAGCAAGAACGACGCGGCACACAAAGGATCCTTCTGCAGTAAAGCTTTAATGCATCTTGAGAGGGAGAGCATAAGCTTGCCAAGAGTGGAGACCCCGAACAACAGAACACCCGTCCCTTATATAGGCCACAGCGCTTGCCTGGGACGTGGAGCTTCCCCATTGGCTCCCCGCACATCAGGCCAGATGACACCACGAGAGAGGCAGAGACTCTGAGGTGGAAAATTACCAGGTACATGCGCACTAGCCTGTTTACAACTTGTCCTTGGCCGAATGTAGGTGCCATCTTGTAATGGCGAATGTGGGTGCGACTCGGGCGGCTCCCCACAACTATGGATATTGTAACTTGTTCTCAGGAGGTGGATGATAAATTGTGGAAATATAAGATCTTACATTTGGGATATAACTACTCATTTATTTAAACATAAAGCAATGGGCACAAGTTAGTGAGGTGAATTACTTGAGATCACAAAATAACATGGAAAGATGATGATAGACAGGAAGTAAAATTTAAATTCTAAACTTACAATTAAATATTCAAGAAAAGACAATTTATCCTATAGTCTCATGTTCTTACTTGACTTTAATTTATATTGATGGCCAAAATAAAAATATTTAAAGCAGCACATTTCATCTGATCTTTAAACAGGTTGTGGAAACAAGCTGAATAGGAATGAATGATGCGGTTGTAAGGTACTGTCCTAGATTATATTAGGCGGTATTTATTCCTGGGACAAAATACCTCAGTAAACTGGCTTTAAAGAAATGATTCATGTTGGCTCATGTTTTCTGATATATTGGTCTATGGTATGGACTTTGAGGCAGGGAGCACATAGTGCAACAAAGTAGCTTACCTATGGCTTCCAGGGAGCCAAACCAGAAAAAGACTCAGGGAGTAGATAAGCTTTCAAAGGCATAACCCATCTCCTCTCATCTTCCTAGTACTTCACTCAACATAGATACCCCTCTTGATAAGTCAATCACTCTGAATTCATCATTGGATTTCTCACATTAATGACATTAATGAAATTGGTGTCTATATGATCTAGTTATCTCTTATACTCCCATCTGAGGGAGTTGAGGTGGGGAGGCAAGTCTGCAACATTTATGCTTCTTGTGGTGACTCTTCATAATCAAAACATAAAGGGATGTTAATTCCACATGCAAGTCCTTCTACACCAGCTGCAGTGAGTCACTTGTGAAAGGGTAAGGGACATGGGGAAGTATCAGAGGATAAAGGTATGCATTGGGACTATGACTTCATTCCAGAGAAGATAGGCCAGAAAACTGAAGCTTAGCACAAGTGAGGACGTCTTCTTTAGGGAGAATGAGGACCTGCATAGTTCTTTGCAAAGTTCTTTTCTCGTGCCATACAGTTCGAGTTTCAGATAACAAAAGGAAAACTGAACTAGCTTAATGAAAACACTACAAAAAGAACTTGAATCCTTTCCAGACCCATCTGGACTTTTGTTCCTTCCAAATGGCAGTTTCATTCTTTCTCGTTGCATGGGCAGAATGAATGTGAACTTTTTCTTTCCCAGGAACAAAATTCCCAGGGAAGGAACTTGGTGGAAAGGACTGTCTCTCATCTAATCAACAGTGACTGAGGCATTTTTGTGTGTTTGACTTGTCCAACTTAGGGCCACTACACTAGAGTGTTGTAATATGGGTGGATTTCCAGATTTGTAAGAACCTAGGGAGGAGGTACCCAGCAGATCATTCCTGCTCCTTGTTTGTGGTTGGCTAAATAATGAGTTACTTAGTCTCTCCCTTACCACCCCTACCACCCCACGTCAGGCCTGGCTTTAAGTCTCAGCCACGCACTTTAGTCAACTGATAAGATTTTATTATAACACCACACTGCAAAGTGGGGAAATACAGAGATCTATTTCTGCTTCAGGCAGTTCCGATAGCATGTCCTTCCCATACCAGGGAGAAAATGTCCTCTGTGATAGTGCTCCTTCTTGGCTAATCCAGCAGACATGGGAAGTCCTCTGTGATAGTGCTCCTTCTTGTCTAATTCAAATGTCCTCTGTGATAGTGCTCCTTCTTGGCTAATCCAGCAGACATGGGAAGCCAATGAGAGCAGACGTGTAAAATAATAGTTCTTTTGTATTCTGTTTTAATCTCTATGGCCCGCTCTGGATACCACGTTCATCTATACAGGTCCATGTCTAATGTTGAAATGATCTAAGCTAAGCTTTAAAATACAAGATTAGTCACTATTGAATAGAGTATGCTTCTGTAAGTTACAGCTTTCATGTTCAGTTTGTAGGCTTGAAAGCTGTTGGTTAAATGTCAACCTATGGCCAGGTCAATTACTGTTTGATTAAGTAAGAACCAGGAAAAATATGGGTCAAGACAAACTGACCTGAGATTTAGACACAAATTATAGATACATTGGCAAGGTAACTGGTGGAAATCAGTTCTACAGAGATGGCAACACCTATGATTGTAACTAAAAGTCATCTTCAGCTACGAATTAGTCTGGAAAATATAGGTGAAGTTAGAACATATAGAGAGATCCTGTTATAGATATGCAGAAATGGCAGTATAGGAGTTACTGTTTTCTAGTACTAAGAATTGAACTAAGGGTTTCATGCATGCCAGGCAGGTACTATATGCTCAGTCCCTTGAAGATCAATGAAGACAAAGAAATTCTCTTAATAGGCACAACTAGAAAATGACATGAAATATTTACACATCTAATCTTTTCTCACAAGGGGTGTTACAATGCAGCTATTATAATTTCTTCCCTTTTCAAAAATAACTGTCACCAGAAACTGGACTCCAACAAAATGTAGGAGCTAAAACTCCCTCTAGTCCCCAAAATGTAGCTAGTTTATGTCGCTTAAGTTGTTATTATGGTGACAGATGTAAAAAGGAGCAGCTTTTATGGAGAAAAGGTATCTGAAGGTAATCATAAGCTGATGGAAGACAAGTATACT
Source organism: Rhynchomys soricoides (assembly GCA_019843965.1). Classification (NCBI taxonomy): domain Eukaryota; kingdom Metazoa; phylum Chordata; class Mammalia; order Rodentia; family Muridae; genus Rhynchomys; species Rhynchomys soricoides. The sequence continues at coordinate 15,953,976 of JADRCH010000006.1, read as the reverse complement.
GGGCCGAGAATGCATTAAACCGAAGGAAGAAATGAGTGTGGAGAGGAGATAAAGAAAAAATTGAGATAACTCCCAAGCCTGGTGCGTGCACCTCTGCAGGTGGTGCCATGCCGGTATAGTCAAGGCCCCATCACTTGCTCTGGGCTCCGTTTTTCTCTGCCCTGGGCTGCTTCTGGATAAAAAAGCACACACAGCTCGTTTGACCTACAGTGGGTCTGTTACATGCCGTGAGTCCAGGGAAAGGCTTCAAGATTCAGGCTTCTGTTACTGCTGTTTTCAGCTGCCTGGAAATTCTTAAGGGGTGGGGTCATAGTCAGAAGATGTGGGAGACTGGGGGAAGGACTCCAATAGTGACCGAGGAAGCAGGGTAGTTTGGTTTGAAAGCACCCTTGCGTTTTTTGTATTTATTTAGTCACTGCTTTGAGAGAAAGCAAAGAAAATGCCTTCATAGAATAGCTGTACACATAGCAAGCGAATGACCTCTGACTTCCTACAGGTTCTGGCTCCAGCTTAGACCTGTGGGCCTCAGACCACAGCAATACCTTCCAGGGCATTTTAGACTTAGAGAAACTTAGTCTTAGAACTGTTGATGACCCTGGAATCACACACCCTGCATTGTGAGAGCAAGTGCAAGGCCACAAGCTGGCCCTACTATGGTCTAACCCTAACGGCTTGAAGGTCAGTTATGATCTGACTTCCTAAACACCTTCAGACTGACTAGCACAGGTTTGAGATAGTTTGCATAATTTCAGAATCAAAGGATGTGGTTTCACAAATAATATGAGAGATTTTTTTTTTCCCCCAAAGCAACACTGACTTTCTATTTCTAGGGAAAGTCCTGCGTGTAGACTGACACTTTGGAGCAATAAAGAAAATGCCCTGTTCTATTGTAAAAAAAAAAAAAATTCGTTCAGCAAGCATTCCCTCTAGTGGACTGACTACTCAGTGGGCCAGCTGTCCAGGGCCTCTGCCAGGGCAGCCACAAGGGGAGCATTTCAGACAGTGGTCTTCACTGAGTCTCTTAGATCCTGCTTCCCCAATCCCCTACCATGACTCTGCTCCCACTGCCAGACAGGTGTTTTCCCAACTCGAAAGACAGAGAATTTTGGGGAGTGTCTAAGCCAATAATATTTCTCCTTAGGGGGAGGGCGTGGCTACATGGGTCAGAGCAGGGGCGGGGCTTGCGCAGCGGAGGAAAGCCTGGCTGGTTGCGTGGAGGGTTGTTTGATTCCCACCCCCCACTCCCCTTTTTTTTTCTTTCTTTTCTTTTCTTTCTTTCTTTCTTTTTTTAAAAAAAATCTTTCTCCCTGAGTCTTATTAATTTCTCTGTGGGGCTGCGGCTGGAGACCGCGGAGCGTTGGAAATGACGCTCGGAGCTTTAATTACTGCAATGGCTGGACAAGTGTGAGGAAAGCTGACAGTGGAAAAAAAGGGGGACAGGATCGGGGAGAAGCAAAGAAGCACCCCCCTCCTTTTCCCTCCAGATTTGGATAGGAGGTGCAAGGAGACTGAAGAGAGAGCTGAACATAGCCCTGTTTTGGGGGGAGAGGCCGGAACCCTGCTGCCTCTTTGCAATCAACTTTTTTTGGAAGCCTTTATTCCCCCTCTTTCTTTTTATTGTTGACCAACCAGTGAGAAGGGGAGAGAGAGCGAGCGAGAAAGTGAGGAGGGAACAGCGAGCGGAGGATCACTCTGGGAACTAGCTGTACGGTTGTGCTCGGAGCACCAGCCGCACAGTCGCGCTCACTCCTACCCGCGCGCCCTCCTCCGCGGCCCCTTCCCGGGTCCGCGGGTCCCCAGGTCCTGGAAGCCGCCACCAGCGACGACTAGCTCGCCAGCCGCGGGAAACCAGTGCACCGAGCGCGCCGCGCCCGTCCCCCTCGCGCCCCCCACGCGCTCCCGGCTGAGGGGGGGAGATCTCCTCCGCGTGCCCGCAAGTGGCTATGGTATTTGGACATGTAATTGTCAGCGCGGGATCTGAGACTTGCCAAAAATGAAGCTGGCGACGGGACTGTGGGTCTGGGGGAGCCTTCTGGTGGCAGCGGGGACCGTCCAGCCCAGCGCTTCTCAGTCAGGTGGGTCGCGGTCTCGCGGTTCCCTGTCGCGCTCCAGCTGTTGAACCCGCCACCGCCTCAGGTGGCTCCCTTTTCCCCTCGCCCCTCTGTCACCCTCCTGCTCCAGGGACCATAGGGACTGAGCTTGGTCGCCTCTCGCTCCATCCCAAACTTACCTTTGTATGTGCGTGCGTGTGTTTTTATTGATGCTACAAATGACTCCGCTTTCCTGCCTTCCCTTATATTATTGTCCCCCCTTTCTCGCCCTCTCGTTAGCCCCCTTCTTTCTTTCTCGCGCGTTTTCTGGGAGCCTAAGCGGGATCGCTTCTGGTGGCGCCCGTTGTTTGGGGCGTGGGAGACCTGAGCCTGTCAGTGGAGGTTCCCTCCTCCTTCGGCAGGGAAGGAGGAAAAAAAAAAAACAAAAAACAAAAATCGAACCAAACCCGAGAATCGCTGCACCTCTTCGGGCCGCCAGGAGGTTCCCGGGCTGAGTCTGGCTGGCCTTCTCGGGGTGCAGGGCTGTGGTGGAGCGCGGCTGGGGAGCCGGACTTGGCACCTGAGCCTGCTGGCGCGCAGCCGCCGGCCAGAGTCTCCCGTACCCTGCGGGGTCACACCGGACGGGCAGCCCTAGCCGGGCAGCTGGAGCGCACCGGGTGCGCGCTTCGGCCAGGGTCCAGGGACTCTGGGCCTTCTTAGTTGGCATCTCGGGGCTGTCTTGCGATTGACTTGGGGCGAGAAGGGGGGCTGGCTCGCCTGCCAGCATGACCTCTCTTAAAAAAAAAAAAAAAAAAGCCTGGCATACTGAGCTCGGAGCCCGGCCTTCCGTCCCGGCGTTGGTCTTGGCTCCGGGAAGAGTTCTTCCAGTAGTGCAACTTAGGGTTGGCCTGAACTTCTGTTTACTGCCCGGCCGGGCTGCAGAGCCCGCGGGTGGCGCTCAGTGACTTAGCCCGAGGCGGGCCGGGTGGCGGCGTCCTGAGCGCGGCCACAGTTGGCCGGATCGCCCAAGCCCCAGGTATTTGGACAGAAAAAACCGACTAATTGACCCCGAGAGGTAGCACAGTGTCGCTGGCGTGCTGGGCCCGCTAGGGCTAATGACAGCAGCTGCGGTGTAGAGGAGCTCAAAGTTTTTTGACTCTTGGGAGTTTTCCTGGAATGAAAGGAGGGAACGTGAAAGGACTAAGGAGAACCCCTGTGTCTGACCCGGCTGAGAGGGGCGAGAAGAGGGCTTTTGGAGAAGGCAGAGAGATTTCCGGAATCTTCCGGGGCTGGTGGCGGGAACGTGGGAGTCAGCTTGAGAAGATAAAGCGTTCAGGAGTGGCGACTGGGAGAGCTTTAGGTCCCTAGAGGGTGTCCTTCTGACCTCACCGAGAAAGCGGGAGCTTGCTAGTTTTCCCGCTCCGCCCTCGCTCCCGCCTCTTCCTCCTCGCCTAGTAAATAACAAGTTACAGTCTCTGAGCTCGTCAAAATGACCTTCGAATGGCACATGTGCGCCATTTGTGCTGTCCGTTTGCATACTCCCAGTGACTCCGAAATTCTTCGTGCATACCAGATCCTGCGCTCCAGCCACCTCTGGAATCATAGCAGCCCGAAGGACTTGAGATTCCAGGCGGCCGCCTAGATACATCCCTTTCTAACTCTCCACTCGGAGCCCTTTGCCTTTCCCCTCAATGGGTTGATTATGCACATTGACCCATTCAAAAACACTTGCAACTGTCATGCAGGCTTAGCCGAGAGGAATTTCTATCAGGCCACCCTACCAGGGGGCTGTCTGGCCTGGCCTCGGCCGCTGGGGGATCCCGGCTTCAAGTCCACAGCAATTTGGTATTAACTCTGCAGCTCCCGGTTGGGCTATGTTTAAAAGCCTTTTTCAGAATTTAGGCAAGGAATGTAATCCAAATTAGTTCTGCAGCTGTCCCCTTCCACGTCTCAGACAACACCAGCTTGCGTCCTAGCTTTCTTTTTGCTCTTTTCCCTGGGCGAATTGACAGACCCACAAGTGAGCCCATTTAGAGGCACGAGGATTAGTGTGCCATTGTTGTTTCCTGTGTGACTCTGTACTTGAAATTCTGGGGGCACAAAAGAGAGCCTCACTTGTTCAAAACACAAAGTGATCTAGATGAAAGGGCCGCACAAAGAAAAGCTCCCGGGTGCATCCCTGGTATAATTGTAACAAGCATACTTAGGTGATCTGTTGGAAACTGTCTGTGCCCCCAGGGACTTCTTTATTTCTTTTCTTTTCTTTTTTTTTTTTTTTCTTCCCAGGCACCTCCACCGCACCTGGCAAAGAAAGTTCAGGTGGTTTTAATGTAGTGCTATTATAAAAACAAGTCGCTGTCTGGTGAGAGTGAGGCTCTGGGTTTGCGGCTGTGCATGTGTGTGGCTGTCTATCCAAGTAAATACATACCGCGCGCCTCCTCTCTCGCGGTTAGCAGTCAGCAGCAGTTTGGAGGAGTTTGTTTTGGTCCAAATGAGAAATTAAGTGCGGATAAGTAAACTAAGCTGCCAGAGGGCGACAAGATGTTGAGTGAATTGCTTTTAGATGAAACAAATTAAGGAAACGAGGGAAGACAATCTGCTTTTCGCATTATTAGACACGCTTGGAGTTCAGGGGAAAGTGGCATATTTTTGAAATGCTAATTTCTTAAGCAGAAGGAATGCACCTTATTTACTGCTGTATGTGAACAGAATAAAAACATACAGTGGGTGATTCTCTTGTACGATCTTCAAGACGTTTCTTGGGAAAATTGTACGTAAGAAAACTTGGTTTGTCTTCTGCTTGAGGAGGAAAAAGTCAGCTTTTGACTATTTAAAAATAATTCCAAGGAATTTATGCCTCATCACCGGTGATAAATTTTATTTATAAATGGTTTAGTCAAAGGCAGTTCCACTTGGAGGAATAATTCTAAAATGTTTGCCTCCTTTCTGTGGTTGAACATATCAATATTGCTTTTGTACTGAAATAAAAACATACAGTTGTGTTGAAGTGACGTTCTCCCAAGCCTTAACATACCGTGGACAAGATCATTTCCCTTCTTAAGTGCAAGATATTTAGTCCCCCTTCTTTCTATTTAATTAAAATGCACACATACACTTATAATATATATTTAAGGTATATTATTCCTCCCAACCTTTCAGTGGTATTCTACATTTGAGCAGTTATTAATAAAACATAATGAGAAAACTATTACATAGATTTTTAAAAAATGTATTAATCATTTTTTGCATTTGCAAGGAGCATATGGACACACTATTCCTTTTGTTCCTTTAATTTTGAAAACCTTGCGTTTGTACAAGATAGCTTTATAGAAGAACATACTTTTTTTCATTCAGAATACTTCTAAATAGACAAATACCTCTCACTGTAGATTCAGATTACTTGAAAACACTGTAAGTTTCTGTGGTTGAGATGAAGTGGAATAACTGCTTCTGTCCTCATTCTTGGTTTTTCTCTTCAACTCAACTGCCTTTATTTTAATCATGCATGCACAGAAAGTCAAATTTCTTGAAAAATCAAGCACTTACAGCCATATATATATATGGCTAAGGAAATGTGTCTTAATTAGGAAATTACTTCAGAATGTTTACTGGGGCTTGCATGTGCTGGAAGATTTATGTATTTTTTATTCTAACCTGAACATAGTGTTTGCATTGGCTGATTTTTTACAGTTTGCATTCACTTGATAGAAAATCATATTTCCTCCTCAAAGTGGATTCAAATATTTAGTATTCATGAGCTTTCATCTCTTTGGTTCTTAAATAGAAGTGCTATTTATCATCTGTCTTACACATTCACCCTTTCCATTACTATGGATTGCTTACATATTATTTATTGAGTTCAGGCATATGTGGATATGTATATATTTTTCCTTCCACCACTAAGTGTATTCATTTTGTGTGTGTCTTTCCCAGCAACCTGCCACTCAGCCACTGCAGGAGTTCTCTACGCCAGTTTTCATTCTTTCTCTCTGATAAATCTGATATGGCTGGTTGTCTGAGCGATCGTAAGCCATTCCATTGCTCAGATTTATTCCTGAAGGAAAATAAAACGGTATCGATCTCAGATCACTAGGGCATCTCAAAAGCCCAGACTCCAAGGCCAAATCTTCCCACAGAGAAGTACCTCTCTTCCTGGTGGGATCCTTCTTTTTCCCCTTGACCATGAGAAGGTGGATGGCTGCCATGTAACAAAGGCTACTGACACAAAGAATTGTGCTCTCAGTATTCTCTGAAGCTCGATTACAGCAGCCTTGAGATTAATGGCTATGTAAAGTGTGCATTTTACACAATGTGCTAAATTAGCATATCTTCAATGTTGCATTCCTTTTTTGTGCTTTGTCTAGCCAATTACTACAAAAATTAGTTTGTGTCTTCAAAATAGCGATGACTTTTGGTTTTGCAGTGTTCTGCTGCTGTTGGATGCCCATGAGTAAATACCCAAAATCTAACTGAAACAAATGATCAGAATGTTCTGATACCAGCAAACTTATTGGCATTTGATCTGCTTAATTTCAAGGTTCTGAGGGATACTTTTTTGTAGATATGTTAATAGCTGTGTTGAAATTAGCTAATACATGTTCAAATCTACAAGTCTATAATAAATGTCAAGTATAAAATGTCAGGACTGTCCTGTTATCCTTCACAGAGATATGCTGAATGTGCAATAGAGGAATAGAAGTCAATCATAATACCAGCTTCTCCCTACATTATATCATCATAGGTGGTCTGTTATATTAACATTTCACCATATGGAACTAATTTGGTACCCTTTTCCTAATATTCATTTTGTGTAATATAAATATTGAGTAGTCGGAGAAAATAATTTCATTATTTCTAGTAGAGTTATTAAAATGACTTTATAGATTATAATGTGAAGGTAGTTTGATTTTTCATTTATTTGTTCTGAATAAAAAAGATGATAGCTCAATGTTTCTTGAAACTGTAGCACTTCTGCATAATTTTAAGGAGACTTTACCTGCCTCTTTGCAATTAAGAACAGCATAGATCATAATCATAAGGTTTACATCAGTACTTCTACGTCCTAGGGACAGTTCTTCCCGGCTCTCAATGTTGTCAGACTCTCATTCCATGTCCTTGTGAGTTGGCTTACCTGCCTGAGGTGGGGGGATGCATGTAAGATACTGCATATCTCTCTACTGTGTAGCACTTTTCCACAACAATGAGTTTAAAGCCTTCTATAATGTTGACCTATATTCTAGTAACCAGTTAATTGTTTTTCTACATGAAATTCAAGTTGTACACACAATTAAAACATTTGCACATATGCTTATAAACACCACATAAACTCCCTAGCAAGCTGTCTCTGTCAGGAAAGCACCTCTTTAAAGAAACAAGGAGGTTCTTAACTCCATAGCACTTGCTTGTGAAAACTCTTTTTCTCAAATAATACCTTTTGGAATTGCTTTACGGTCTCTTCAGATATTATTGTTCGGTGTATCTTTCTGAGTTGTCAATATTTTGACATATTTTATTAAGCATTTATTTTTCAAAGCTTTAACAACAAACTTTAAAGTCAGTTTCTAGATTTAGAGAGAGAGAAGCTACAATGTTGAGTATGTTGTGGTTTGGGACGCTGATTCTAAAGAGGTTTTTGAACAGGGAGTAATTGTCTCATAGATATTTTTAAATAAATGATTGCTTATAGAACCATCATTTTGCACAACTCCAGGGGGCAGCAGACTCACACAGAATTTAATAAGAACGGCGAATCCTGCACTGTGGGTAGCACATCAGCAGCTCTGGTACTGAGTAATGCTAAAGAATAAAGCACTGAAATGAATGTGAGAGTTGGGAGTTCTGGTATAAGCCTTTGAGAAAGCTTGGGTTAGACTCCCAGACTATTTGCATATGGCTGTTAGTGCTAAATTTGATGCCTCAACTATTAACATCTTGGATATTTTTAATGATTCCGTTGGAAATGGATGATTGAACATACATGGGAAGAGAATCAATTATTTTAAGATTATTTTTGTACATCAATCTCCTGTTATTGAGTAAACTCATGTGGGTAGACCTAGGATCAAAAGCAAGTTTTTAAGCTGTAGAGAAAAGCTAACTTCTTGGAACCTACTTTGAGGGTCTTTGGTGTTTCTTTCTTTCCCTGTACTGGTCTCTCGTCTTCTCTACTCTGGCTTCAGAGAAATCTAATGCTCTTTAGAAGATGCTGATTTAGTCTTGTCTTCTCATTTTTGTAAAGAACATAGAAGCAGAGTCAAACGGAGTGTTAATCCCAGTATTATTTTCTCTAAAATATATAGAAGTGCTTGAAATGCTTGTAGACACGTGAACGAACAAATAAAAGGTTTTGTCAAACAGAATAACAAAATTAGCAAGATACAGAACCATTCCAAGGGCTTACCTACACTGTATAGCTCTGCCCAAAACATAGACTGTGTGAGCATCATTATCATTGTTGTTTCTAGGTCATAATATTGGATTGCATATATAATTTATGCAATAGAGTGATGATTAAAAACTATAGCACATTGTCAGGGAAACTCTAAGAGGATGTATACCTGATTGTCTAGGCCTACTCTAGATCCTGTAATCCATATAGGAACACCCGGCATTAATATCTGCATATAATGGTACTTTCAAGCATCTCTTTTTCCTGAGACTTTATGCAGTCCTTATGAGAACTATCTAATGCATAATGAACAATGTATTTACTTAAATAAAATGGATTGTAAACAATAACTGGTGAGATCTTCTTCACCACTAAGTTAGTGGAGTCCCTTAGCCAACAAATCCAAGGGAATCTATCACATTCATCCAGGTCTACACTAAATCCAAGGCACTTAATTCCAAGGCAATTGTGCTTTCTTATGCCATTTACTCTTTCAACAACTACATCTGGAAAGCTTTCAATATTGAGACTTCATGGGTTTGTTTCTATGGTAAAAGTGCCTGTCTCTAACTGACTTTTCTGCAAGATACTGCCTCTGGGCTTTGTGACTTGCAATGCTCTTGATCCAACCTTAACTCTGTCTTGTCGTGGATGAGCTCCTTCAAGCGCGTGTGCTTTCTTGGGCACATAATCTTGTGGACCCTAGTGACAGACAGGAGATTTGAAACTTGTTCTGGCAGGAAGAGTCACTTCCTGTTAGGAACTGGAAGTGGAAATAGAACCCCCCATTTATAAAAGATTAACACAGACACCATGAGATTTCCTATGCAACATCACTAAACGTCTCCCGTGAGGATATCTCAGGATCATTACTCTTAAACATGTTATTTCCAATATTGTAAGGTTACTGAAGCATGCTACACACCATTAAAAATATGAAAGATGCAGTTTCTGAATTTGGGGAGTTCAATGAACAGAGAAGAGGCTTATATACTTATATGCATCTGTACATATATGCATATAACTTATTGCCAGTTTGGAAATACAATTTAAAGATGTTTAAAGAAAAGAAAATAACCACTAATTTACCCCTCCCCACCAAGCATCATGTCAATAATCAGTTTTCCTTCCAAGTCTTTATTCCTCTTTTGACTTTTACTCATGTCTGTTTCCATATATTTTTGTATTAATGACTATCTGTGGTAAGTCCTTATAGATAGTGGTGATCATAAGTCAACTTTCAGGGATGCTGTCATCTTCTCTCTGCTAGGGTGTCTCCTGGATGATTAGGGCTGAAAACACTGTCCATGGCTTCTTCAGGTTCCGTGATGCTGTCTTGTGTGGCTACCAATGTGTATAGTTCTGTTTCAAGATCAGCTCCATTACTGGCAGGGGGATGCCTAATAGAGGTGGTAGATGACAGGGGTTATCGTGGTCTAGGCAAATTCCTTTCCCTGAGATCTTTATTTGCTCTTATTCCCTGATGGTCTTCAGAATATACTAGTAGTCGTTTCTTTCTGTGGGAACCTATCAAAAAGATAATCAAACAGAATATGTTTTCCAGATATATGTAATTACTTTCATTTTTAGGAGTTCCTGTGGGAAGTATTTTTCTACAGTGATATTAATTAAACCATTTTGTTCTTAAGAAAATTTGACAGTATGGTTTATTAAAATCTGTCTTTAAATTTTTTTCAAAAATTAAAATCTTGGAAAGGCCAAGGAAATGGTACCCCAGTGTCCTCCTTACTGGTCTCCCTGCCTCTAAGACCTTCCTACTTTGGCTGGTTGAACATCTTAATATAGTATACCACTTATCTTAGTTTTAATTCTGAAATATTTTGTATATCTCATTGTGAGGCTCAAAGACTGCTTAAATTGTCTCCAATTTTATTTTAAATTATGGTTTAGAGTTTCTTAAGATGTATTCCATCCAAAAGCCAGGCTACCTCACTCAGTGTTTCATGACTGTGACTAGTTTATTGTATTTACCTCTGCTGACTCCCTTCCTTGTAATTCATGACTTATTTGATGCCTTATGAACAACAACAAAAAAATGTGTTGAATATTTTTAAGTTCACTGTGAATTGCATCTATACATTATTTCTCACTTCAAGTGACTACAGTGACCTTTGAACCTTATCAGCATCATCTATTTCATTTATCATATGGTTTTTTGCTTTTTAGATGCAAGTTTCTATCTCCTGACTAATATGAATAAAAGACATAGTAAGCACTTGAAGTATTTAATAAACTAAAGAACAATATACACTTGCTGGAATAATTTAAGTTCACCCATACATGTTTTTTTATTTGCAATTAAATCATATAGTGCACAGTGCAAGCTGTTTTAAAACATAAAGATTTCTTAATAATAGATATTAGCTATGTTTTCCCAGCATGTTTCTTTCGTTACCTTCATGTGCATTGGAAGCTATTTCTTCAAATGGAGTGTTTCCAAGTTTGTATAATTTGAAACCCTTGCCCATTTTAGAGCTTGCTCATAATACGATACCAAGTATTTCTGTTCATTTTATTTTTGGCAAGCTGAAAAAATGTGAATATTATCCTTAAACATGTGTATCTGTTTTTTAATCCACTACTTTTAGGTTAAATGGTAATTACATTCCTGCTGCTTCTTCATCACTTGCTTTAAAGTTTTAATCTGTTTAAGCACTAGGGATTTACCAACCACTAGCAATGTCCTCTCTGAAGTTTGGGACCATATTAAAAACTAAGGGGCAGTTGTTGAAGAGATTGCTTACTGATTAGAAGCATGAATTACCCTTACATAGGACTAAAGTTTGATGCCTAGTGTGATGGTTTGTATATGGTTGGCCCAGGGGTTGGCACTATTAGGAGGTGTGGCCTTGTTGGAGTAGGTGTGTCACTGTGGGCATGGGCTTAAGACCTCCATCCTAGCTACCTGGAAGCTAGTCTTCCACTAGCAGCCTTCAGATGAAGATGTAGAACTCTCAGCTCCTCCTGTACCATGCCTGCTTGGATGCTGTCATGCTCCCACCTTAATGAAAATGGACTGAACCTCTGAACCTGTAAGCCAGCCTCAATTAAATGTTGTCCTTATAAGAGTTGCCTTAGTCATGGTGTCTGTTCACAGAAATAAAACCCTAACTAAGACACCTAGCATGCATGTCAGATGGTTAACAACCACCTGTAACTGCAACTCCATGGGTCTGATGACTCTGGTTTCTGTGCGCACGTTCTGACCAACACACAAGTGGTATACACTCACACAGATATACACATATACACACGATCAAAAGTAAATTGCATCTTTAAATAAAATCAAAGGAGCAGATATAAGAAGTTTAAGACAACAGATTTTTCTCAACAAAGGACAGTTGACAGCAATAAGCACACTATAAAATATGTCATTAAATGATCTTGTAAATTCGGGGGAGGAATTCTTGCTTTCAGGGAAATTCTAATCTAATAAGAGCTTCATGAAAAATGAATTAGAGACAGAATGTAACATTTTCTATTTCTAGATAGATGTGATAATATAACTTTGTAATAGCTGAGGTTTCTCGGGATCCTAAAATGGACAACTAGACATATGCTTACCATTTTGAAGGACTCTATAAAGTAAGCACTAGCGGAGAAGCTGAATGGGGAGATAATGGGGGTTCTCCCAGACGCTCTTTTACATGACTGACTTGGATTCTGAAAACAGCCGATGTGCTTGTAACATTTTTAGTGCAAAATCCTACCAGGGAAAGCATACGTGTAAACATTCCTCCCACTCCCGCAAGTTACCTTACTGTAGGGAACTGCCAACCTTTCTAGGCCACCAGGGTCCACTAGCTGTACCCTCGAAAGAAGTCTTTAGTAGTTGGGAGCCAGTTGGCCTTTTTACTATGATGAGTATGTCCCGAGGGCCAGGAGGCTTTCCCCTCTGCTTCTGAGGGCCACTCATGCCTTCCTCATAGTAGCAAAGGGAGTGAAGCTCCACAAAGTCATAGCTTCTCTTCCTGTCCTCCCTCTGTAGAAGGAAGACATCCTTGGCCTTACAGATTCTTTCTTCCTTCAGTTCTGCAACGCTTTCCACTTCCCCTACAACTATATGAAGAAATTTGTCTGTATTGCAGGCTATATTCTCCATGTTTTGGTTCATTATTGTTTTTTTATTTTGTTTTGTTTTTGTTTTTTGTTTTGTTTGTTTTTGCACAGCCTATGTTAAGAAAACCTTCCCATATGTTTTATCTTCCTGAAAAACAAAAACGAAAACAAAGCAGGAGTGTAGCATTATCTTGGAACCCAACTTTGTATGTTTTCCTTTAAGAAAAGAAAAAAACATTAAAAATGGAATTCTAAAGGGCCACAGGGCCACAGAACATATAGGTGTGGGGATGCTCAAAAGTCAAATTTGTATGGTTAGTCAGAACCATGTTAGTTACTGAACACTCTACAATTGAGGACATGCTTTAAAATGGGTCATGTAAATTTTGTCATGTGTAACTCTGTAGTTTAGAACACAGTATAATGGAACCATGCCACTGCCAATTTTAGTATAAGACAGCCACATTTTAAGGTCCTGTTCCTTAAAATACAACTCACTAGGGTTTTAATCACATTATTTAGCATGGTTAAAATTCCATCTTTGACTTCTACCCTCTGGACAAACTAAATGTGACACCTTTAGCCACAATTGCCATTATTGCTAGCAATGGATGGAACAATGCATCTAAATTAAAAGCAGCAGTCCAGGACCACAGGCCTTTGGTGATACTTTTAGCTAATATATCGGTGCATATGAGAAACAGTAAGGGGATTAGTGCTAAAGACATACGCTTAGTATGTAGGATACATCAGCTAAATAGTTAATATTTCCCAGTTGTTAACTTCAAATTTAGCAGCCCGCTGTCCCTGGAGATGTATCAAAACCTCTAAAGATGTGCTTGGAATTAATGGGAACTGGAGTGATTAGTATTCAGATATAATTCTTTACTGGCCTTGTTATTTTCTTTCTTTTAAGTACAGGAAGAAAATTGAAAGTATATAGAAAAGAGACTTTGAGATAAATCGAAATAGACAAAACACTTCACACAAGTGTTGGTGAAAGGGGCATTCATTATTTTTACAGAGCTTACCCTACTGATTGTGGCCAGAATTAGCACACTGTAAGCCAGAAAAAGAGATAAGACCAACAGAATGGTATGCATCTAATTTTGTTTAGCTAATTTAGATCTGATACACACTCTTGTACTTCTACTAACTGGTCCCATCACTCCATGAAAGGTGCATATTAAGAACATCTCTCCCAGCTTAACAGCTTTTGCTCAATACGTATAAGGATATATAAAAATAAATTTCTAACTTCTATATTTCTCACTGGCAGTATGAATACTGTGAAGGTTGATTTATTAATGGGAAGAAGAAAAACATAAAACAAAAATATTTCAATTGCTCCAAGCCAGCCAACAATAAAAATATGTTGTTTCAAGGCTGCACATGGGGCTCCGTGCGCAGTGAATAGTACTTTTCAGCTTGTAAGTCTGAAATCCCGTTAGTTTGTCATCATGTGATTTTCAGCTCCTAGTTGGTTCAGATTAATTTGTAAGCTAGTGACTTATCTGCCTCACCAACCAATGGGACACAGCCATCCTGAGAGCCTTAGGAATTATGAAAACGTTTTATTATTCAAATGGATATATTTTGGTGAAATTTCTAAATAATCCTCAGAAAAATTCTGACACAGAGAATATATACACACATTTAACAGTGTTAAAGTGGGCCATGTAAATATTTTCATGTGTAACTATACATTTTAACATAGTTTAATGGATCCATACTATTGCCATCTGAAGAAATAATTTTGTTTTATATGTTATATACATATATAACAATTGTCACTTTGTTATATGTGACACTTGAAGGAAAGTGACTCAGGCATAATGATAGGAAACAATAATATCCACATTTGGAGATATCACAAAACTCATTCCTAAAAGAACAGTAAATTAAAAGACATCAAACCCATGTAGTATTATTTCTATGTCTGCTAGACCTTGGTCATGGCTGAAGACTATGTTCTTGATAATCAAGCTCACAATAGAAAATAATTCTCATATTCATGAATTGTGCATCTCATCATATTGCCAGTGGTTATTTCAAGGTTAATTTTTTTTCCAAACTGCTGCTCTCTTGATTACAGTCTGTAGTAATTGTGCATGTGCTGATAGAGAACATGAAGGCTTTAAACTTGAAGACAGTTTTCACTTTATCCTGTGTCAAGATCAAAGGATTACAGTGCTTCCTAGTGAAATATATGAAGAAATCATTTTGTTGTTTATTTTTTAGTTCTAGGACTTAGGAAACTTTGACCTATTAAAAAATTCCATGAATCCTTGCATAGGATATTTTCTATTACCAACATATATATTTCTTAAGATTTTATTGTCTGTTAAAGTAGCAAAGTGCATTCCTGCTTGACAGAATGTTACAGTTTCTTTCTCAGAAATCCTTTCCTCAAGTTTATCCAGATACAAAGCTAAAGAGGTAACAGCTGTTACTCTACTGGGTTTCCATATTTCTCTGGAATGTACTGTGATTCTCTCTTGTACACCTCTATTATTAGTGGCTGAATATTCTTAATATTATCCCTGACTAATATAACATTTTTCCATAATAGGTGTATGTATGTTGTGGTGTCTGTGTGTTCACACCTGTGTGAATACATGTGTGTGCATCCATGGAGGCCAAAAGTTGATATTGGATGTCTTCTTATATTGTTTGCTACTTTATATATCAGGATGGGATTGAACCCAGAGCTTGCCAATTCCAACTAGTTTACCTAACCATCTCACCCTGGGGATCCTGTAGCCTTCCTGAATAATGGGATCACAAGTTCAGCACAGTGTCTGCTAGTCTTCTAGATAGGATTTTAGCATCTAAATCTTGGTTCTCATGCTTGCTATGAAGCATCTCCCTCCAATATGTTTTAAAATAATAGAGATAAAAATACTTTTGAGTAAAGCTTGCCACAATTCATTCAGTATTACCCAGATTGAGGAATGTGTATGTATGAGTTAAACATATCATAGCATGGATGGCTATGATAGGAAGTTACAAAGCAAATGATACAACCAAGCTCTCTCTGGCCCACAGATTAGTTACTTGAGTGTGACAAACCAAAAGTGTCCCAAAACAGATGCTGAGGAGGAGTTCTGGTAGGTCTTCTGGGTTTAGAATTGGGCAATTTCCCAGTCACAATGGTTTGAATTCATGGTGGGAATCATGGGTGTAATGACCACATTGTCTCCTCGTTAATAATCTGTAACACACTTAGCTGTTACAGGTGTGCACAAGAATATTAGAATGACGCCTTTAGGACATCACACCTAGTCTTCATGTATGACATAGAAGAAGAAAGAAAACAATTAAAATATAGTTTGGAAAAATTAAAAAAATATAATTAAAATAGTAGATAATTAATGTGTAATTATAAAATTATGAAAATTGTGGAGTTGGCTTTGCTGTGATACTTTTGCTAATGGGTTTAGATGTGTAATTTTTTAAGAATATAATTTTTGTTACCACAGAAGGATGACGTGCTATGTTTTTGAAAAATGAATAAAGAAGTAAGAGCATACTAGCCTGGAGATGATTCTGCTTGAGAAGGAGACATGATAACTGGGCTTTAGTATTCTATTCGGATGGCAGTTATGTGTAGGGGGGATTAGCGCTGTTCTCTGTAGCCTTGGAGAACAGAAACAGTGACAGCTGCCTGAAGCTCTTAGGTATCAGATTTCATTCAGACACCAAGAAGGAGTTTCTCCTCAGGCTTCTCAGTGCTGGAATCCTGTCCCAGGAGGTAGTGAGTTGCTTAGTGTGTGGGGTGGTAAGCTATGATCCAGCCACTTCTATCAGGGTAAGCAGAGATGAGGCAGCTGAAGAACAGATGCACAGTACCATTGGGGACAGGATTAGAGTCCATGACTTCTGAAAGCCCTTTTTGCGCTAACTCTCAGGATTCATCACAAGCACACGGTGCCCATTTGCCCTTTCCCAGCCTCAAGCTCAGATTCCACATCTCCATGGTTGTGGCTGTGATTCCAGCCATCTTTGCACTCTCTATCCAGTTGTGCCTTGACTGGTAGTACCCTAAAGAGTTTTCAGGAGCTTTTTTTTTTTTTTTTTCCTCAAATATCAAAACAACCCTAATTTATTCAGTAGGAAACATTTATACCTCTGATTGAATATACAATCCCAATAAAGAGCTCTCATCCTAAAAGTACAGAACAAAAGCAAATAAGACAGGCTGTAACTAAACAGGATAGTATAAATACACATTTTTGGTGGTGTTATAGTTAGGCCTATCAGAGAGTATCAAATCTTGGTCTGCAGTTGTGGATAGATTGTGAAGTGTTGGGAAATTACAAATCAAAAATCAAAAAGAAAAAGAAAAAGAAAGCTTTCCCAGAGACGGAAAGTGGGGATAGAAGGTATGGTGCATATGTAGTACTCAATTATAAATGTGCCAGCTTTCTCATTAGTCAACTATAGAAAGAGTTTACTTCATGGTCTTTGGCATTTCTGTTTCTTTTGTTACGACTTTGCAATCTTTGTTGAAAGATGCGCACCAGAAAGAATGATTTACTTTCTTGCCTTCTGTGCCTGTTCTTTTAAAATTCTCTTAGATTCTCCTGTAAGGAAACCATTTCTCTGATACACTAGTGTCTGCCTTGGTTTTTCTGATCCACATACTTCCTTGCTATGGACACACTGTATCCGTTTTGATGTGTCTAGTGCTGTCT